>CAXDID010000840.1:0-335791 GCA_963988835.1 Hexamita inflata | reverse complement strand
CCTCCAACATAACGAAATTAGAAGGAAGTATTTCATAGATTAGAGATAACATAGTAACAAATTCGTCAAATCTAGAAAGTTATATTCTGTCTAATTATTCAAAAATTGAATCTAGTCTGGAATCAAATATAACAAAATTAGAAGCCAAAACTTTAGAAAACATCACCACTATGTAAAATAGTCTGCAACATAATTTAAATGTTTTGGAATATGAGATTATTTCAAATTTTTCAACAGCTGATAATAACTTGCGATCCAATGTTAGCTAATTGAGTACAATGAATAATCTACTCTAATAACAACTGAATAGTTTAATGTATCTAACATACAACATTGAAACAGAGTTAATATTTACATGTAACCTTGCTTAATATACATTCAAACTATTCAACATTCAAGATATAACTAACATAGTAAACACCTCTAGTTTTGATAATGGCTATGTTTTTGAACAATTAATACAAAACGCATTCATTAACGTATAATTTATAGATTCTGTTTTTACCTTATTCAAAAATTAGCAATCGTTCACTAACATCAAAATTTCTTTTGATAGTATAAATTTTGTACAATCAGGAACGATATTAACTTTTAGTACTTAAGTTATTATTTAATAAATGTCAATAATATCTTCAAGTGAAACGTAAATATAAGTAGCAAGTGGATATCAGTTAAATATATTGTAAAGTAGCTCTATTAAATGTTAAATTAATAATTTAATTATAAATCTAACATTTGGATCGTTATCAAGTGGATCCATAAATTTAGTTTATCACTAATAAGTGGAATTAAGTATCAAAGGTTACTAAATTTTTGGGAGTTATTATAGTATTAATACAGTTGCCTTAGTAGCACAAATAGTTAAAATTAGCAATGTAACTATAAGTTCAGTTGTTATAAATACAACTGTTTTCACAGTTGGGAACGCATCATCATTAATGTTTTCAAAAATAACTAGCAGCCATATTAAGATTTAGAGCGTTATGATGTCGATAGGTACTGTCGTTAATCCTAATAAAATAGAAGCAATAGCCACAAGTTAAAGTAACTATATGTAGTACGGGGGATTCATATCGTTTACTGAATTATCGTAAATAATAATATTAGATATTACGGTTTAACAAAATGATATTTGGTAAACACAATATGTGTTTGGTTCTGGTTAGTTAATTGGACAAATCAGTGGAAATACATCTGTTGCTAATGTTAAACATTTATGTATTTTGTATTCTTTTGATTCATTTAATACACGTGTTTAGCAGTTTGGTATTATTGGTATTATTGCAGGCAAATGTTCAGCTATTAGTGTATAAATAATGTATTAGATATTAAACGGAATATTTAATATGTGTGGCACGTTTGGATTAACCGAAAATTAAAGCAATGTGTTGCTTTCTAATTTTAATGTTTAGTTCACTATGGGAAATAGTAATAATGATTAGGTTTCTGCATTAGTAGGTTCGCTAACAGCTTCCTAATGGTAAATAAATAAAATATTAATAAATAACTCTTGTTTGTACGGTATTAAAACAGGACTTGTCAGTGGCTTGGCGCAAAACAGTGGAGAAATGCATAATATTATCATAATATAATCAAATACGTTTTCGAACGGAACTGTTTATCATGCATTTTCTGGAACAGTTATGGGTTATATTGGGTCGAATACAGAAATATTTGTAAATCAATTATCAATAACTTCATCAACCATTGAAGTTTTCAGTGTAGATTAATGGAATTCTCATGCGGGTAGTATTGTAGGTGAATTATAATCATACACATCTGTTACTATTCAAAATATATAAATTCAAGGAGTGAATATAGTTACAAATTCCAACATATCAGTAAGCTATGCAGGAGGATTTGTTGGGAAATCATTTATAAATAACAACTTAACCATTCAATCATCATCAATAACTAACTCAAACATAAGTGCTAGTTAAAATTAAAACAGTAATGCATATTCTGGAGGCTATGTTGGACTATAAGGTTATGCGATTCTGAATATTTTTGATTCAAATTGCTAGAATGTATATGTGTAATGTAAAGCATAATCTGAATCATGGGCTGGAGGTTTGGTTGGTTAATTATTAGCATCGAAATTGTTCTAACTTAATAATGTTGTGATTTCAAATATAACAATATCAAGTCAGGCATCTACGATGACAGCAAAAATTGTTGCTAATTATGTTTCAGGCACTTTATAAATCACAAAATCGTAGTCTACGGGAACAAACACAATAAATAGTGTGAATATGTTAAATTGTTTAGATATTACGAACATCAATTCACAAAGCGGATGCTGAGTTGAGTGATAAATATTTTTATGTGTGTGACTTACTAAATTTATAGATATTTTAAATATTTACAATGTGTAAAGGAACATTTCTACCTACCTGAGACTCAGAGGTGGTTTTATTTAAATTCTGAATTCTGACATTACAATTTTGAATCCGCTTATATAGAGTGGAATACATAACAACTTTTATAGTTGAGAATAGTTGGAGTGAAACAGGTATAATATTTACATGTCTCATTGAAAGTGTGCGAATAAATTTATATTTTATCGAAATTATTAATTATAAACACACTAAAACCAAGGTCTGATTTTCCTGGTATATTTGACTAACATAGTCTAGAGGTATAACATAAGGGCGTTTATACTTATTGATTGAACTTACAACTTCATTTCAATATCAATGTCTCTAGTCTGCTTTTAGTCCTCCATTTCAATTTTTATCAATTTTTATCACTTTTTACTATTATTATTTTGCACATTAGAGACATTTTCAAATACTACAGATTAGTTAATTATATTGATCATATATAAGTTAATTATTTTATTATCTTAAATAACTTTAAAATTTGATTTTTAAAATTATGCAGATTCGATTTTAAAATATTAAATAAATATTTATCAATATTAAAAACAATAAAATATTACATGGACTATTGTATATTAAATATACACTCTTTCGTACATTATCGAAACTAATTTTCTCAAAAGTAGTGTTTTTTCACCAAGTATAATTAATTAATAGCACCAACCTCCAACATAACGAAATTAGAAGGAAGTATTTCATAGATTAGAGATAACATAGTAACAAATTCGTCAAATCTAGAAAGTTATATTCTGTCTAATTATTCAAAAATTGAATCTAGTCTGGAATCAAATATAACAAAATTAGAAGCCAAAACTTTAGAAAACATCACCACTATGTAAAATAGTCTGCAACATAATTTAAATGTTTTGGAATATGAGATTATTTCAAATTTTTCAACAGCTGATAATAACTTGCGATCCAATGTTAGCTAATTGAGTACAATGAATAATCTACTCTAATAACAACTGAATAGTTTAATGTATCTAACATACAACATTGAAACAGAGTTAATATTTACATGTAACCTTGCTTAATATACATTCAAACTATTCAACATTCAAGATATAACTAACATAGTAAACACCTCTAGTTTTGATAATGGCTATGTTTTTGAACAATTAATACAAAACGCATTCATTAACGTATAATTTATAGATTCTGTTTTTACCTTATTCAAAAATTAGCAATCGTTCACTAACATCAAAATTTCTTTTGATAGTATAAATTTTGTACAATCAGGAACGATATTAACTTTTAGTACTTAAGTTATTATTTAATAAATGTCAATAATATCTTCAAGTGAAACGTAAATATAAGTAGCAAGTGGATATCAGTTAAATATATTGTAAAGTAGCTCTATTAAATGTTAAATTAATAATTTAATTATAAATCTAACATTTGGATCGTTATCAAGTGGATCCATAAATTTAGTTTATCACTAATAAGTGGAATTAAGTATCAAAGGTTACTAAATTTTTGGGAGTTATTATAGTATTAATACAGTTGCCTTAGTAGCACAAATAGTTAAAATTAGCAATGTAACTATAAGTTCAGTTGTTATAAATACAACTGTTTTCACAGTTGGGAACGCATCATCATTAATGTTTTCAAAAATAACTAGCAGCCATATTAAGATTTAGAGCGTTATGATGTCGATAGGTACTGTCGTTAATCCTAATAAAATAGAAGCAATAGCCACAAGTTAAAGTAACTATATGTAGTACGGGGGATTCATATCGTTTACTGAATTATCGTAAATAATAATATTAGATATTACGGTTTAACAAAATGATATTTGGTAAACACAATATGTGTTTGGTTCTGGTTAGTTAATTGGACAAATCAGTGGAAATACATCTGTTGCTAATGTTAAACATTTATGTATTTTGTATTCTTTTGATTCATTTAATACACGTGTTTAGCAGTTTGGTATTATTGGTATTATTGCAGGCAAATGTTCAGCTATTAGTGTATAAATAATGTATTAGATATTAAACGGAATATTTAATATGTGTGGCACGTTTGGATTAACCGAAAATTAAAGCAATGTGTTGCTTTCTAATTTTAATGTTTAGTTCACTATGGGAAATAGTAATAATGATTAGGTTTCTGCATTAGTAGGTTCGCTAACAGCTTCCTAATGGTAAATAAATAAAATATTAATAAATAACTCTTGTTTGTACGGTATTAAAACAGGACTTGTCAGTGGCTTGGCGCAAAACAGTGGAGAAATGCATAATATTATCATAATATAATCAAATACGTTTTCGAACGGAACTGTTTATCATGCATTTTCTGGAACAGTTATGGGTTATATTGGGTCGAATACAGAAATATTTGTAAATCAATTATCAATAACTTCATCAACCATTGAAGTTTTCAGTGTAGATTAATGGAATTCTCATGCGGGTAGTATTGTAGGTGAATTATAATCATACACATCTGTTACTATTCAAAATATATAAATTCAAGGAGTGAATATAGTTACAAATTCCAACATATCAGTAAGCTATGCAGGAGGATTTGTTGGGAAATCATTTATAAATAACAACTTAACCATTCAATCATCATCAATAACTAACTCAAACATAAGTGCTAGTTAAAATTAAAACAGTAATGCATATTCTGGAGGCTATGTTGGACTATAAGGTTATGCGATTCTGAATATTTTTGATTCAAATTGCTAGAATGTATATGTGTAATGTAAAGCATAATCTGAATCATGGGCTGGAGGTTTGGTTGGTTAATTATTAGCATCGAAATTGTTCTAACTTAATAATGTTGTGATTTCAAATATAACAATATCAAGTCAGGCATCTACGATGACAGCAAAAATTGTTGCTAATTATGTTTCAGGCACTTTATAAATCACAAAATCGTAGTCTACGGGAACAAACACAATAAATAGTGTGAATATGTTAAATTGTTTAGATATTACGAACATCAATTCACAAAGCGGATGCTGAGTTGAGTGATAAATATTTTTATGTGTGTGACTTACTAAATTTATAGATATTTTAAATATTTACAATGTGTAAAGGAACATTTCTACCTACCTGAGACTCAGAGGTGGTTTTATTTAAATTCTGAATTCTGACATTACAATTTTGAATCCGCTTATATAGAGTGGAATACATAACAACTTTTATAGTTGAGAATAGTTGGAGTGAAACAGGTATAATATTTACATGTCTCATTGAAAGTGTGCGAATAAATTTATATTTTATCGAAATTATTAATTATAAACACACTAAAACCAAGGTCTGATTTTCCTGGTATATTTGACTAACATAGTCTAGAGGTATAACATAAGGGCGTTTATACTTATTGATTGAACTTACAACTTCATTTCAATATCAATGTCTCTAGTCTGCTTTTAGTCCTCCATTTCAATTTTTATCAATTTTTATCACTTTTTACTATTATTATTTTGCACATTAGAGACATTTTCAAATACTACAGATTAGTTAATTATATTGATCATATATAAGTTAATTATTTTATTATCTTAAATAACTTTAAAATTTGATTTTTAAAATTATGCAGATTCGATTTTAAAATATTAAATAAATATTTATCAATATTAAAAACAATAAAATATTACATGGACTATTGTATATTAAATATACACTCTTTCGTACATTATCGAAACTAATTTTCTCAAAAGTAGTGTTTTTTCACCAAGTATAATTAATTAATAGCACCAACACCATCCATATTAGTAATAATACTAATATTGAAGTAGATATTAAGTGTAATAATAAATGCTGCAACTAAAGTCACCTACTATAGTTATTTAAAATTCGGTTAATCAAAATAACAGCAAATTTTTTAGAAATGTATTTGTTGAGATAATATTTATATATAATATTACCAATATAATATCTATTATAAAATGCTATACTGACAATAGGTACCAACTAAATGTAATTTAATTATTTATAAATATTACGTTAACTATTTAATTGAACAACTGTTTTAGTAAGTATGCGGTAGAAGATTAATTGAGTTGAGAGGTTTATTTTATGTTATTAATTTTGTTGAAACGAAATAATGTTAAGCTTGTCAGTATTTCCACTTCGCAAATAATTAACAAAATTCTCGAAAACGACTTCAACCATTTAATAGGTAAATTACTATTTTTGTGTTCAATATATATTAAAACATATTATTCGTATTTTAAATCACTTTATTCATTTTTTATAAATGTGTGTGTACCCTCTTATGTCATTTTATTCACTAATATGCGTTTTATAACACTCTGGACACAAATGATATCCTTTGCACGAACACACATATCTGCTATTACATTATTTGCAGCCGACACATTACGCACTTACTTTTGTATATACATGATAGTGTTTATATGCTTCTATTACTGGTCCTTTAATTGGGCTTACTGGTTGGTTACAACCTTCAATTTTTCGTGGTGTAGCTTTAATTTCATATTTTGTTAGATTTATTTTCATTTAATCAATTATGCTTTCAACATAATCCGTTATTTTAATTTCTTTATATTCTGGATGCAATAATTTCATCAAAGAAAACCCATTAACTAATATTACTTACATAAAATAAATAAACATCCTTGTGGTCCAACGAGTACATCGTCCTGGAAACTTAATATTTTTGTAAGTTGGTCTACGTAATCAACTCCTTTATAATTATTATTGTAGTAACGAACTATTTCAGGTTGTTCTCTGGGAATACCACGAGAACTTACAAATTCTTACATTTAACAGGGTTATTTCACAAATTTTGATTTTGTATATATCATGGTTAAAGTTTTCTACTTTTTGCATTACCATTAATAATTAATTTTATGTAAGTAATATTAGTTAATGGGTTTTCTTTGATGAAATTATTGCAGCCAGAATATAAAGAAATTAAAATAACGGATTATGTTGAAAGCATAATTGATTAAATGAAAATAAATCTAACAAAATATGAAATTAAAGCTACACCACGAAAAATTGAAGGTTGTAACCAACCAGTAGTAAGCCCAATTAAAGGACCAGTAATAGAAGCATATAAACACTATCATGTATATACAAAAGTAAGTGCGTAATGTGTCGGCTGCAGATAATGTAATAGCAGATATGTGTGTTCGTGCAAAGGATATCATTTGTGTCCAGAGTGTTATAAAACGCATATTAGTGAATAAAATAACATAAGAGGGTACACACACATTTATAAAAAATGAATAAAGTGATTTAAAATACGAATAATATGTTTTAATATATATTGAACACAAAAATAGTAATTTACCTATTAAATGGTTGAAGTCGTTTTCGAGAATTTTGTTAATTATTTGCGAAGTGGAAATACTGACAAGCTTAACATTATTTCGTTTCAACAAAATTAATAACATAAAATAAACCTCTCAACTCAATTAATCTTCTACCGCATACTTACTAAAACAGTTGTTCAATTAACCAGATAGTGATGTGATGTCTCATTAAAAAATTGTTAATTGTATATTATATAATATTGAATTATATTACACGTTAGTATCACGTATTATATTTTAGCTCAAGTGCTGTAATTTCAATAAAAAATTGGCTGAAAATTGACATTTATATTTTATTCATTTAAACATGTAATAACAAAATATTATAACCATGATTTTCACTTCTCAAATGAATGTTACAAAAGTGTCATTAAAAAGTTGTGCCAGAATCTCTAAAACATCAAAAAGCACCTACCTCATGTAATATAACCATTTATAATAGCAGCATCATCTAAAAACGATAATTATATGAAAAATTGATGTATCTGTATGAGGCGAATGTGTTAATTCCATTCATAAATGGAATGAATTAATTTTATTTTACCAATTAACTATATTTATAAATTATTAATTTATATTCAATTATTTTACCGCTTCAATGCCAAAGTTTAACCGCATTCACTTGACTGGAGAAGAGAAGTGAGAATTACTTTAGAAGAGCATCATACAGGACAATTTCAACGATTAATAACTATCTGAAATTTAAATATAACAAGGTAGTTATAGATGCTGAAATGATAAATAATGAAAAGAACTTCTTGAATCGCAAGCCTTGCGGACGCTCAACTGCGCTAACTTATTCAACTCAAAACATTATTTCTCACACACTTGGATAATTGTAAAAGCAAATTTTAATTCATCTGAGCTAAAATATAAAATAGAATGCTGGTATGGAGATTTGCACTGAAACTTTCGGAACACATTATTTCAAGTTGGTGGTTGGTTCTAACAACTGTAAACTCCAGTCCGAGTCTACTGAGGAGAACTTCCTAAATCAAATTTATTCTGTTTAAATAAAGGTGGACTACGATGTTGAGAGCCGAAGTGATTTGTATTCGGTAACAAATTAAGGTTATGTTAGTATCTGGACTGCAATGTAAAGCGTAGACGTAGAGGAGTAAAGCTTATGTGGATAAGAACTTTGTTGTCAGTCTCAATTCTGGGAAGTGACTTTTCTTGATTTTGGCTGCCACATATTACGGAGACCCCTCTTCATCGATTGTAGCACAAGGACAGAGGGAAGTTACAACTTTTTTGAATAAGTTAAGAATATACTTCTTCGAAGAGCTGTAAGAAGCTGTTTCTTGATATCAAATTTATTCATTTTCAAAAAGAAACGTATTCAGTTGCTTAAAGTTCCGTAAAGTTCATAAATGTATCATAGATCGAGTAATTACTCGAAGTTCAGTCACGATAACAAAGATTATTTTTGAAAGAAGTTCATTTGGAGGTTATTGAAAAAGATATCAAAATAAGAATAAAATACCGAATAAATGTTCATTGCTGAGACTTTCGAGATTTAAGAAAGTTTGGACCAAGATAATATTAACTATTTGTATTTTATCTAGTGCGTAACATCATCAGAGTGGTGATTGAAGTGGGAAGAAAACACATAAAGTATGAAATAAAATATAAATGTTATTACTATAGTACAAGAAATATTTTTATTATTTTTATTTATGTCACTCCAAATCGACCATAATTTTTCTTTGCCCAAAACAAAAATATTTTAATATTCTATATATATTTGGTAAACTATAGTGCTGTGTATTATCACCATTGAGTGAGAATTCTGCTTTAACAAGTATCGAAAATTGCACTATTAAGTCGACAAAGTATAGTTTATTTGATTTTGCAAATTCCTAATTTCGGGGTATATTGCCGGTGGTAGATTAGCTATTTCCTAGGGTTTAGACGCTTTGATATCTTCCTTAGCTTTCTATTGTTAGATAAACTATTTCTGATATTCTTTAACTTGCTTCTTCTTCTAGGCTTTCGTTAAGATTGGCTTGGTTTCCTATTTTGCGTCAGTTATCGTTTTTTATTCATTTTGACCAACTTTTGGCTATGATTCGACAGGCTTTCTAAGATAGGTGATTTATCCTCTTTCTTTTTCTAAGTTTCCTTTTGAGGAGACTTTGCGTTCGATTGGGGCATTTTAGTGGTCTTTTGATCTTGTGACTTTTACTCTTTCTGCTTCTGAGCGTCCTTAAGCTTCGTTTTGTCAGACGCCTTTTCTTCGATATTCTTCGTAGGTTCAGCTTTCTGACTTACTTCAGTCTTTTTCTTCTCATTTTCAGACTGGGCTTCGGTATAATATATATATATATATTATCCATTGCCTTTCGCGTTGGGGATTACTTTTGGTATGGGTGGGTTTGTCAGGCTTTTTCTTTGTGTCGTGTCAGGTATTTATATATCTATTTTTTGTGTTTGCATTTTGTACCACTCCCAATTTACGCCAAATTATCAAAATATTACAAGTTGAACGTGGTTCAAGATAAAAGACAACACCGTTGGGATAGTAATTATCTTACGCTAGAACATCTACTTCTTTAATTTCAGGTATTCAAAATTGATATTAGCGTAAATACAAAAATTCACATCGAAATACTACCCATAAGATTCAATTTTGAGTAACAATAAAATATTTTGTCGATAGGCCTGATGGTTTTCGTCAAAATAGTTAGATATGCTTGAGCTGGACTCAATTAGGGGGTAACTTCAAATGTTGTATTTCACTATGCGGGTACTCCAAATATAGCTGTAGTTGGACTTGTTGAAATAAGTTATATCACCAATATTCAAAACAATAATTGGGAGAATCAAAATTTTACGAAACTGTATGTTGAATAAGTTAAGTTAGCTCCGCTATTACAAGTATGATATAATTTATTCTTTTAAATACTATAACATAGGCGAGGCCAACATATATCTATTCCTTCACTTATAAATCTAATATTTCACAAATGTCAAGATAAATAATATTAGAGGCCTAAATGATAGCGTTAAATAATAATGTACTATGCAGTTATACGAACTACATTTCAAGTTAAATAGTGTTCCTTATATGCTTTATCTTTTGAATCAAATAGGGAATTTATTCTATAATTATGAGGTGGGAAATATTCAAAAGAGTTTTATTAAATATTTAGATATCAATAGATGTTAAAGCTATGATATATTATTTTAGTTCGTACAGTGATTAATGGCTTACTTAAATCTAGTTTTGTATTTTGTGTAGTAAAAAGCTTGAATAAAATATAAATAAATTTAAACCATTTAACTTTGCGGTTAATATCTGCTTTATTAAGATTTATTTAAATTGAACTTAGTCTATATTACAATATCATCCAAATTTTAGATATATCTGTTAGTTAACTAAATACAATTAAGTTTCATCCCCTAACAACATAATGTATTTTTATAACTAATAACTAATAGTATGTTGAATTATAGTTCATAGTTTCTATCAGTAAAACAGAAACAAATTATACCACTTATAATTACCACTTATAATGGGAACTTATATTTATCATTAGTGTTCATAGTAGCCGTTGTAATGGTTATTATATTATAGAGTAATTATAATATTTACAAAATATATTTGATACATTTCATGTGATATACTGTATTTAGAAATACTCAGCAAATTGAATATCTTTGAAGAAATAATTTATTGTATATATGTAATTTATGCTACGTTATAATTATAAATATATATGTAGCTATGCTCTATGTTTCGTATTTAGCTCTAAATTAGATGTACAATATTGTGTGGACAATATATGTGGACGTTATATCAAAAGTTGCTTAGCACCTGCAGTATCCCATACATCACAAACATCTATTTACAATATTTACAACATTAAATTAGTACAGAATACTAGTTAAAGTATTTTGAGAAATGTACCTCAAATTATGATTTCAGTAACTTGTGACACATATTAAAAATAAATATTTTTATTATGCAATTTAGTTTCTTTTTAAATATAAAATTAAAGTCGAAGTTACCCCCAAGTTGCTGCTAATGATTAATAGCTCATATTACTAAATCGAAAAATGTAATAATTTTCACTATTTTAATAACTTGGACCAGAGATAACTTCCATAATTTATAACAATATATATGAAGTAGTCGTACTCAAACTAATCAAAATAGAAAATGAAATAGCTCTAAATGCTGTAAGCCTCAGAAAGTAAAGCCAAAAGCAAACTTCTTGGAGTGAAAACATAAATGCTGAAATTAAATGCTTCAAATAAAATTTCACTTGTTACTAGATGTGTATTACAATTTTATAGTAAATCAGTTCCAACTCTTCTAAAAGCATGACCGAGTATATTTACACTCAGAAGAAGTGGTTTTATTTTTAATATTTTGATATTACTTTAAAATATTTTGAAACTTTTGTTTTTGGATAAGATTTTATGAGCATTATGAGAAAATAAAAATGATATCAAAATAACTGAAACTGGAAATCAAAAATACCCTTCTAAATATTTCATTTCAAACAGTATACTATGAAGATACTAGATATACTCATCAAGATTTCATTCAAATATCTTTATAATCTTATTATAAATCTAAACATTTTTTAACCTTCCACTTCTAATATGAATTAAGAGTAACTTGATATAGACCAATATGGTAATAATCTAGATCTTGATGCGTAAACACTTGCAGTTTAATAGCAGAAGGAAATAGATGACAAACAAATCGAGATTTATAAATAACATGTCAAAGATGGAGAACTCACAATCAAAAATAATATGGTCAAAGATCTCAGTTTCATCGACACTGTAAATGTGCACACACTAGAGTTTAATGGGTATGAGCACGTAGTTCCTGAGTTTACGAGCAAAATATTGAAAGAATTGAAAATAAATATAATGAGAAATTTTGAAATTGATAATTTCAGGAATATAAAACTTGTAAACCTAGAAACGCTCGAAATTAGAAACGCTAAAATTAAGGAGTGCCATTACTTTGCTTAAGTTAAAAAACTAACATTATAAAATATTAATAATGTGGAATAATTGTTTTCCAACCAAAAATGCAAAAATATCTAAGAATTGGTTATTGAAGAAGGTGGTTTTACCAGTTTAGACGCTTTTTAGCTTGAAAATGTTTAAGTTTTACACCTAATAGAATATTATGGAAATTCACTAACACTTAACTTATAAAATATCACGATGTATTAACATCTTAGAGAATTTTATCTAAAAGGTTATATTAATGTAGATACAACTATATTGCAAGAGCTTAAGAATCTACATAAAGTTATCTTTGATGAATGCTAAAATATAACTATTAACTTCAATAGCGAAAATATTAAAGACTTTTAGCTTGAAGAGTGTACTATTAAATATATTGTATCATTCTAACCTAAAAAACTTGAAAATTTAGACATTATAAATACATAGTATAATCTATAATTTTTGAAAGAATTAACTACACTCAATCTTACTAGTTTCACATTGTGTGATGAAAGGTATCTATATGAATATGCAGACATTTCCCCGTTTAGATTTTTGGTATAACTAGAGAAATTAAATTTGAGTAGGTGTGGTATTGTTGATCGTATTGATTTTCTAAGCAATCTTATAAACTTAAAAGAGCTTGATTTATCTCGTAACGCTTTAAACTGTGATGACGGTTTATCTCCGCTATAATATTTAGTTCGACTTGAGAAACTCAATCTGAGCGGTTAAAATAGGAACTTATATAATATAAACGAGCTAAGTTTTCTCACAAACTTAAAAGAGTTAGATCTTTCTAAAAATACATGTAACGATTTAACACCACTGTAATACCTATTAAAACTTACAAAACTAAATTTAGAAAGCTGTCGTTTTACTAAAAATACAGCGTTATAACCACTTTAATCACTAATAAATTTAGAAGAACTGAATCTTTCAAGTATCGCGTATACGTTTGTAAACGATTAATAATGTATATTTTATATACCGTTAATAAAATTATCGCTATATAATTTGAATAAACTTTAAGTTCTAAAATTAAAAAAATATGTAGAAATAGAAATTGAACCAAAGGAATATCCAATTACATTCTGTTTCGATGATCGTAAATATAACACATATGTATTCTAAACTTGTAATCTTACGAAGCTGTAGTAATTAAGTGAACTATCGATATTAGACCTAAGCGACTGTTAATTGTTGAATATTAACCCATTAACAACTCTACCTATTAAAGAATTGATTTTAGACGAAAATCCAAATATTGACATTACTCCTATTTAGCACTTAACTGAGCTCTAAATATTATCGCTGATTAACTGTAAATTATTGAATGTTGGCGCTTTGAAAATCCTTGTTAACCTCAAAGAACTGGATCTCAGCAAAAATAAAAATATTAACATTACTCCACTTCAGTATTTAACAAAGCTAACTAAATTATAACTAAAAGAATGTAAGCTGCTTTCTGTTGAAGCTTTAATTCCGTTACAATTATTATAATACTTGGACGTGTAGGAAAATAATGTGGTTTACGTGTAACCTTTAAAACAGTTGAAATAATTAACTTTTATTGAACAGTCTGATAACTATTTTTTAGATTTGGAAACATTTACGAAGTTCTTTGATATGAATTCACACAAGCACAGACCGACTAAAACGCAAATTTTATATGCGAATATTTTGAGAGATATAAATTTTCCGATAACTTTGCTTAGAAATATAAATGGCTAACGAATTTAATTGAAGAACAATGTGTAATTTGGAAAGAATTCTGTTAGTAAAATAACAAATAAATTTTTAGCAAACTTTATATTAGTTACATAGAAGTTTATATAATCACTTGAATAATTAAATGCTGAAACATGTCAGTGATACTCAAATATTTTATAATTATTATGCTTTATTCAAATATTGCAAATATTAAATAATTTGTATTAGGTAGGTAGGTACCTACCTCTACTCTTTTCACATTTTATTTATAACATATATTATAAATTAATTTTAATTGAGAAATAGTTAAAATTTTCAAACATTTATTCAAACCTAACTATCCTATGTATGCTAACTATAGTTAATTTCAAATATCGCAAATATTAAATAATTTGTATAGCTTCTTCGACATGAAGTATGTTGCCCTGCTTAAAACTTACGACCATACACAATATAAATGAAAGTTAAGTGAGTGGAATATATTGCAGTTGAGTCATGTTATTATATAACTGTGTATTATGTTCTTCAACTTTTATTTATATTTAAATACTATATTTAAATTTGTATTTAAATTATTAATATATATTAATAAACTCACATTTCCTTTTTCAGAACTTAACCGGCACGGCCGCTCTCACTGGCACCCCGTATTATTCCACGTACTGCTGGTACCCGTTCATGACCACTTCTCTAATTCTTTTTACGTCTTCTTCTTCTTTTATCTCACATTTGAATGTGTTTATTATTCTATCCACTCCACCCTCAGAAATGAACCAATCCAAAACAAGTACTTGAACTAAAAAGCCCCTTACCTCGTTTTTCACTTCAATTTGTTCACTTTTGATCAAAATTCCGCCCATGAGACTCAAAATCGCTGAGAGATAATTCGGAACCCTCAAAAGGGAGTTCACAACCGACAGTTCACGTGCTGATTTTAAAAGTATAATGAATGTGGAAGTGGTACGGAACTAAAACTGTTTTAGAGTGGAAAGGAACTCAGCTAAAAATTATGTGATTAAGGAGACGTCGTCGGCTTTAGACACCTGCTTAAAAGGGAGACTGTGCAGTACTTTGAA
Organism: Hexamita inflata; assembly: GCA_963988835.1. NCBI lineage: Eukaryota > Fornicata > Diplomonadida > Hexamitidae > Hexamita > Hexamita inflata. Next base: position 320,354 of record CAXDID010000840.1, on the reverse strand, counting down.
GATTATTTGAGCGGAGAGGGATTCGAAGGCGATTTGGAGCGCGCCGAGCTATTTGGTGGATTTTAACTAACGGAGGATCGATTTTGTAAGCTGCAACAGGCCAATGTGCAGATTATCCAGCCGGAATAAGAGCTCGGAAGCAATTGTGTACAAACAAATTAACGCACAAGTAGCAGACAGTCCAATTGAACCCGCACAGTAGACCTCGAACGCAGACACCAAATTGCTAATCAAATCACCTAGCTGAGCGGTTGATAGGACCACTGCCAGCCTGGGAAAGAAAGCAAGCGCAAAGGAGGATATGTACGCAGACTCGGACGCCAAATTCGGAACCAACATGTTAATCAAGGTCGTATACTACGTTATCTCGTTGTTGTCCAACTTCTCCAGCGGAGGAAGCTAAATCTAACGCGCAGCCAGGGTTACAAATTACAACTGCTAATGCTCGTCCAAAGCAGCTTCGCATAAAAATTAATGGAAAGTTGACAAGATCTCAGGCATTGACTGCTCATTCAACTCAAAAAAGTTCTCGCACACTATTTACTGCCAATTTTCAAGAAGTTACATTTGAAGTGAATATTACTTATATATTTAAATAAAGCTAGAAACTTGATTAATAAAGGTAATACCACTTCATTACTACAAAGATAAATAATTACCATAATAGGTATAGAATGAGCTGTGACATCATTATTAATTTCAACTTTCATTTCTTCTTATTTTAATTGTTTAATTGGATATATTATAAAAATATATTATAAAATAAGTGAAACATGATAAAATAAAAAAGGAACGAATCACTCAGTAAAAGTTTCTGTCAAGAGCAGTTCCGCATTCGTTTTGGTCACCTTGATATTGCTTGATGGATGGCTTGGTCCAGCCGCCGAAAGGTTGGAAGTCGGCAAAGCTTTACCAGTTATCATAGTGTGGATACCAGATTTGGTGTGGTTGAGCACCAGTCCAGCCGTTACCGACGATGGATTACCATTGGACCCAGTTTGAGTAGACACCAACTCTGTTGGCACCGAGCATGTTGGACATCTCAGAGAGCATGGCAGAAATGTAGTTCTGGTTTTGAGCATATGTTGGATAGAAAAGATCGATGCTTTCAACATCTAACCATATCATGTTGCCATTCATTACTCCAGCGTTCTGCAATCTTTGGATGGTATCTCTGACTTAACCTCTGGCATCCTTGGCGGTAGTTGGGAAAATGTAGAAGTCAATATATTAGATACCAGCGGCCTTGGCTCTTTGATAATCGGAAATAGCGTTTGCGTTGAAGGTAGAACCGATTTGGGCTTGGATGATGGCAAATGAATAACCGTTGTTGTGCAAGCAATTGAAAGTATCTTAACTGACGGCACCTTGGTAGTAGGATACGTCGAAACCTCTAGTTTGCAGTGTGATAGCAGTGAGAAGCATTTCAGTGAGAGGTGGTATGATTAATGCAAATATCATATTTCTTAAATTTATAACTATGTATCTCTGTCCCAATGCAAATAATTATTAATATCGTATTTATTCCAATGTATCCAAAAATTTATTCCAAAATAAATATTATATTGATACTTTATGTTTATACCTTCAAGCCCAAGATTTATCCAAAAATACACTAACACTCTTGTACATTTTATATATAACATATATTTTAAATTAATTTTAATTGAGAAATAGTTAAAATTTTCAAACATTTATTCAAACCTAAAGTTTAGGTTACCTAAACTATCCTATGTATAACTATATTAAAAATCCTCTGTATCTTATCAATCTGGAGACGAGTCAATAAAACAAAAATATGAAAATGAAATAACAACGCATTATTAATTATCATCTGACTCTGATGTTCTTAAGAAAATTCTAAATGAAAAGAGAAGACATCCGTAAATTACGTCTATACTGGTCACCATTTTCTCTGATGATCACATTTTCTTTCCTTTCTAAACGATGATCAATAAGAAAACAACAGCATTCCTCTCAAACCTAATATTTCGCATGGCGTTATCACACGTCAAACCTCCTCACAGACTCTCCGTTAGCTTTTTCGGGCTTTCAGCATGTTTTATCATGTTGTGAATGGCTAGAATTATATTGACACAACTCGAGTTGTCGAGAATATATCCTGGAACGCAGACACATTGGTTGTCAGTAAATGTGAAGGGATGGAGGCATTGGATCGTACCGCTGACGTACTAACCATTCAAAAGAGAGTCCAGACAAAGCCCGTACACCATGTACTATAACCCGCAAATGTCGCACTGAAGTATCACATCAAGTTGTAGCGAAATGCTTTGATTTCCCAGAGCAGATATGTTGCTCACGCATACAAAGAAGTTCTTAATGCTAACTAAATTAGGGTTGGATGATATGACAGCTGCGATGTAGCCGCTGTAGTTACTTTCTACCATGTTGCGTCCGGTCAGCTTGCAATCGATTACCGACAAGTTTATTGGCGAGCTTACGATGTTGATAAGGCCAGACGAATTCGAGCTGACCACTCTGTACTGAATGAAAGATTGCTGAATCAACATTAACTAATTTACTTCAACTACCAGAGCGGATATTATCTTTCCGGACGCGACAAATACAAAAGAGCAATTCATGATTTTGATATCGCATTTTATACACATAAGAGCACCCTGGAACACTTCAAAGTTCAAACTAATATTAATGTGCGAATCTAACACAACTTATGTGTCGGTTACAAAGCCAAACAGCGTGAAGCTGTTCACGTTATAGTTGGACACTTGCAGGTCTATTACAGAATACTTCGTGAACTCCGTATACAAAAACACCTGCTGATTATACTTTTAGGACATAAACATTTCCTTGGCTAGCTTCAGCTAATTCAAGTTTTACGTCTTTTGGCAGTAATTATACTAATTGCTGTTTATTGTGATGGAGTTCTAACACATTTATTATTAATTTATATTTGACAATTGTCTCGAAAGTATTATAGAAGCCAACATACTAATAATATGAGGGGATAATAGTATTGATTATTAATTTGTCTTACTACGTTATTATTTAGGTTTCATTCATAACTACTAAAATGAACAGTAAAATATTTTAGAAATAATTGGAATTTGGGGCTGTGCTGTTGTGATTATTTGTTGTTTGTTACATATCGAAATAATAAAGTAAAATAATATTAAAATGTTTTACACTTCATTCAGTTTCCCACCTCAAAACCGGTCTAAAAACTGAATCATAACTTTGTCTACCTCGACAGAAACAAAAAATCAAATCGGGGTCTATCCTGGATATAAGCGAAACACTTGCTTTTAACACATTTCTCAGGTATGTTAACTTCCAATTAACCTGTTTTCTTACAATGCGGCCTAATTTACTGATAGTGAACTGATTTTCAAAACGGGTTCAATATTTTGATGTCAGCAACTTACTCTATCTGTTGGGAAACTTTTATCAATTTATGCTTCGTATTTCTAATTTCGTGCTTTCTGAGTCGAGCTTAAATGACAAAAATATAACGTAATAAATTCAAAATATTTGTGCGGTGGTTTAATCAAATTACTGGATATTGGCTCAAGCAAAATTTACACAACCCTTTTAATCCTTATAATTTTACTTTACATGAACAACTAGTAAAAATAAATATTTTGAAAATTGTAATAAATGCAATAACAATGCTGCACCGCTTATATTTGGGGTACCTACATAAACAAGTAAGCCGATCATTTAAGACTAATTAGTTTTCTTAGTTTCGCACATTCAACAAAATTGTTGTACGACTTATCTAATCAAATACAATTAGTCTAATATTTACTAACTTGTTGCTCTTTAAGTTATTTAATAGACCAATATAAACACTATACATCAAGAGTAGCATTGATTATTTTAATTATAAATTAAATCGAAATATTCACAAACTTAAAAATAATTTTTATAATGGCTTTAAGAATAAGAACGGCATTTAATTGTTTTAATATAGATAAAATAAGTATTTAAAAATATTTATTACTATTACAAGTTTTGATCCACTTCAGCTTTTACAATGTCAACAAAATATTATTTTGTCAATAAGTTAGATTATATGTTTATTGCAGAAATATCATTCTCAATTGTTATAATAAATAACAGTTAAAAGATTTATTATAATTCAATGTATTAAATATTTTATTGAATATTTACTTTCTAAATTTATTTAGCAGATTTGAACAGTTCAATATAAATACTAATTAAAGTTTAGCGTAACCAGAACTCAACAAATTGATTTTAATATAATCAGCCTTATAAGTTGTTAACTAATGAATTTACTAACATATTAATTTTACGTTTAACTCTAACTTTAAGAGATTATAATTGAGATGGCTAATTAGATATTAATATGATATGATTCTAAGATATGATTCTATTCGTAAATATAAAATAATAATTGTCAACAAATTCATGTACTTATTTGATTTCTATGGTTCTGAGTTAAATGAAATGTTTGGCCAGATTTTGTGAATGAACTATTTATAATATATAAGTTAAATATATGTACTAAATTGTAATGCATTTGATGTTGCTACTAAATTTTTGAGCTATGTGTTTAGTAATATATTTATAATATATTTAACTTGAAGCAAGTAGCTAAAGTTATAAAGCTACTAGTATTAGATCACATAGTGTTTGATGAGTATATATTATAAATATGGTAGCGTTAGCTCATTATTGAATTTTTCTAGAAATTTTTAAATTTATAAATAGATGTAAATCTTGAAATAATATTTAGTTTTAAAATAATGGAATGAATACATAATTTAATTCCCACAAATTTTTTTAAACCACCGCAAAGAAATTGCATCTTTAATTCTATGATTTACCTCATAAAATATTTATAAGAATATTAAATAATGACAAAAAACGTAAGTATTTCAATACCTAAAGCTAAGTTGATTCTTAAAACAGGGGTTTATAATTATTGTCTGTTGATATAAACATACCTATCACAGACCCACTGTGCCACGAACCGTAACTCAAAAATGCATGATAATTTGAGTTTCATTAGTAGTGTGAAAATTAAAAATGTAATACTTCATGATATCGAACCAGACAATATGCACTATTTCACTTAAACGCCACCTCCCAACTCCTGAAAAACCCAAAAAATATTACTGTTAAAATGCTATTTTGTGAAGCCGACATGATAATAGAATTAGCAAAGATATTTTCGCTTTCGTTGTTATGTAAAGCACTTATACAGATGTGGATTACGGAATTGAATTTTGTGATAAAACCTCACTTTTTGCATCTGTAATGACTAAATGTGGTAATACGACGCTGATTTGAGAATATATCTGAAATTATAAGATATCATATCTGATATCGCATTTAATAAAATGACAAACTGTATACTTACCACACACATATTATTAAGTGTGAACGGGTTGCAAGCTAACTACAGCTAGAAATCCAAAATGTAAAAATTTTATCAGAAGTTTTAGTTAAACTTTGCCACAGCTGCATGTGTTGATTTCAGAGTGGACAATGTTGTTACGTCCATATGGTGTTGAAATAAAGTTTTCTATGACACAACAGTCATTCAGTGTGATCATATTGCCTGATACGTTGGTGAATATATCTGGGTTTAAAACTAAGCCGTTGAGTCTGGAGGTCGGATGCCTTACACCCATGGTATTTTGTTCAACACGCAAGGTGCATAATGTAAGTATAGTGAAATACAACACTATAGAGTGTTAAATAACATTTCATCGATGATGAACCGCTTACATTATCAGTGTAAATAATATGTTACAAACTGACAACCGAAGCTAGACGCGCTTTTAAGGCTTAGTATAGTAATAAGTATATATCAAGACGTAGCCTGATACATGTGAGAAATGTATTGTCTAAATAATTGGATTAGAACTCTGTTGTTTAGCGAGGAAACATAAAGTAAATCGACGCGCTCTTATGAATCGCTGAAAGAATACAACGGATTTCGCTATGTCGACGTAGATAAAATGATCTGTAATTGTCCTAGATGTCACATCCTCATGTACGTATTAATTTTAGGAATCGAACAGTTTCCCCTTGTTGTTGAATTTGTTTACAGCGACACCTGATGCACTGTCACTAGATAGTTTAATAGTAAATTTAGTTGTAATCATAACATGATAACGAATCACAAGAAAACACGTTGTTTTGTAATATTAAATATCATTCAATTTAAAGCTCGTTCAACTAAAATTAATAATATTATTGTTATTATATATGGTATGATTAGTCAGTAAAATAGTATCCGGTACTGTTTAACTAGCTCCGTCTCACATATTGAAGTTTAAATTCAGAAAGTATTTTTGATTTTGTGGTAGTTGATCTCAAAATCAAAATTTATACATTTTTATAATGCTCTCTAAATAATTAACCCGTTTCCTTAGATGTTGAATTAGGTCACATTCCGATTTATTGGTTAACATCTTCTTACATTATTTATTGCAGCATATTTGATAGCTTTTGGACAACATCATCAAGATTCCAAGGGTGCCAGTTTATCATGTACTCGCCGTGAATGTGATTTGTGGCCAGTGTTCAAAACTATAATTCCTTTCACATTGTTTTGTATTATGGTGACTTGCTCGCTATTTTGTGAAGCCGACATGATAATAGAATTAGCAAAGATATTTTCGCTTTCGTTGTTATGTAAAGCACTTATACAGATGTGGATAACGGAATTGAATTTTGTGATAAAACCTCACTTTTTGCATCTGTAATGACTAAATGTGGTAATACGACGCTGATTTGAGAATATATCTGAAATTATAAGATATCATATCTGATATCGCATTTAATAAAATGACAGACTGTATACTTACCACACACATATTATTAAGTGTGAACGGGTTGCAAGCTAACTACAGCTAGAAATCCAAAATGTAAAAATTTTATCAGAAGTTTTAGTTAAACTTTGCCACAGCTGCATGTGTTGATTTCAGAGTGGACAATGTTGTTACGTCCATATGGTGTTGAAATAAAGTTTTCTATGACACAACAGTCATTCAGTGTGATCATATTGCCTGATACGTTGGTGAATATATCTGGGTTTAAAACTAAGCCGTTGAGTCTGGAGGTCGGATGCCTTACACCCATGGTATTTTGTTCAACACGCAAGGTGCATAATGTAAGTATAGTGAAATACAACACTATAGAGTGTTAAACTATAGAGTGTTATAACATCGATAAAGGATAAAGGGGAATATTGAATAGTATATATGGAGCGAGATTATATGACTGTACAAGCGGTAATACACTATTAGTAATATTTGTAAGATTATAACTAGCTTGATAATTTGAGAGTAAATAGCTCGTTTAATAAAAATAGGAAACACTTATTTAACAGAAGAAGGACCTTGAAAGTGGAAAGAATGAACTGAAGAGGTGGAAGAAAACACTGAATGAGATGGAGATGTAGAGGAAGAAATTGCAAGTTGGAGTTGATAAAGACCAGGCTGGGCGCTTCTTCTGGGCGACCGTGCTTGGATTTCTGGTAGCGGGCAGCTTCATCGTGCTCGGGAAGTGATATTGATTACGAATATAATATTATTATATTTGCTGGTTAAGATTTTAGATGAAGTATTACAATAGTTTAATCCTATGATACCTGATTTGCTTATACTTTTAATATATTAATTTTTCGATACACGATATAACTATCATGGCCTCACGGAGCTGGTTCAGATAGCAATTATTGTGTCAATATGACAAGCTTCCTAGCTCCTCAAATGAATTTTTGGTTGAAGTTTCCTTACTTATAACGACTTGTTTACACCTTATAGCTTTTAGACTACGTATGATTGGTTCCAAGAGTGTTTCTTCCAGTGTTTCTTGTTATATCATCGTTGTTTTTATTTTGTTGTTTGCGATCGAAGCAGTTGTTCATTTCACATTATTTAATGTAGATGTACGGATTTTGATCAGTTGTTGCTCGTTGTTTGGTGAAGCTGTTGTGGTTCTGTTATCCAGTGAATTGAGTTTCCTTTTGGTTTTTGGTTACCAAAGAATTTTGTTAAATGATTTGATGAGTTCTTTAATTTAGTTCTTCTTGTTTTGGTTTTGTTGGGAGCCTTTTGGTTTTCTTTATTCTGTAATGCTCTTGTTGTTTTGCTTGTTGTGTTCAGTTTGTTTTTGTGATCTGAAAGATTGGTTGTTTTGTTTGACTGGCTTCTTCATTGAGTTTGAGCATGATTAGATCAGTGATTGAAGCGCTTCAGATGCTTCCGATATGGTACGGTAGTAAGCTTTATCTGGATTTCGATGGTCCTCTGAGTTTATATAAATGCATATCAAAATCATATCAAATGAGTTTTCTACCAGACTTAAGCCTAAACTGCACATCCGGCTATGACACTACCAAAATACCATATAAATGTTAATATAAATAATCATCACATAGTAAATTACGTCTATACTGGTCACCATTTTTCTCTGATGATCACATTTCTATCAGATGGTAATAAATAGAATAGCGAGTTGTTAATTCATTTTCATATTTTTGTCAGTTTTATTGACTCGTCTCCTGATTGATAAGATCCAGAGGATTTTAACTATAGTTAACTATACATAGGATAGTTAGGTTTGAATAAATCTTTCACTCAACACCCAGTAATGGGCTTGTTGTTCAATAAAGCACTACAATTATTTTATAAAACGTTGTTTATGTAGTTCTAAATCGCTGTTGAATTTGTAAACGAATACGTTCCATCGTTATTACAGCCGATTATAACCCCTAAATCTGAACCTGATAGGCGCACAAACATAATCTGTATGTTCGTTAAATATAAATATGACCTACACCTTCCAATAATTCCGCCTTCATATTTTTCTCCTGAAATATTCGTGTTTTATATGAAAGAATTCATAATTGTCATATTCTTATCATTTAAGTTCAAAGTTAAAATGCCAATAAATCCACCAATGCTCGTTGAACCAGAAAAGTTTGAGTTTTAAACGGAAGAATTCAAAATAATTGCGTTCTAATTTTATACACCAATAATTCCAATATAATTTAAACCAGAAATGTTCGAGTTTACAACTAAGGCATTTATTAATGTCGCACTCACGTTTGATTGTTACATACCGATAATTCCACCAATGTACGAACCAGAACTAATGTTTCCTCCAATAACACTCGTATTTTGAATGGAGCAGTTTTTCGCGGCTTCTACTCCGAAGATAGAACCCACATAATTACTGAAATCAGAACTAACGGAACAAATACTCACAGAAGTTTTCAAGTTTATCACTTCCGCGTAACTTGAAGTTAATAATTGATTTCCTACTATTCCAAAATCGCTGAATTCTCCCAGTACAGATAGTGTAACTATTGCGTTTTAAATGGAAATGTTTCCACCACTCTATCCGATGAGGCCGAACTTGCTACATTTAAGAGTCATGCTTATGTTTTACTAAAAACATATGTTCTATAGAGTAAAATCGGTTAATGCAGAGTTAATATTTCCCACTAAAATACCAGTACGACTTACATAATCAGTATTAAACTTTTAATATAAGTCTATAATTAAATTTTTTACGCACATTGACGAAATTGTCTTAATATAAGCGATTATTCCTCCAAACTGATATATTGCGTTATATGAAATTGCGGTGATTGAACTCAAAAGTACAAAATTGGAATTGTTTCCAACTATTATAGCTAGATTATTAATCATGAATGTGTTGGGATCTGAAACCGAACTTCCGAACAAATATGAAGAACCGTTTCCAACATTGTAAGTATTTGGCTTGAAACTGACTTGATTAACGTTTATGGTAGCTGTTTTAACGTTCATTCCGATCATGGCTACTGTAAGAGTGCTAATGTAATCTCCCAGAACTTGGTACCCTGAAATAGTAACAACGCCATTAATGTTGTTTATCAGCGTTATATTTCCATTCGAGGCTGCAAACGATAAATTTACCAACAAATTATTTATAGCAGCTCCAGATGGTGAGCTAGTTAATATATTCAATTAAGAGTTTGGATTAAGCGTCATTTGACTTCCAGGTGTAGAAGCTATGATAATTTGATTGAGCGTTATCGCCGAGCTTTATGATGAAATTAACGAACCGCCGTTCAAAGACTGCGTGCCGAATTGTATTTTCATGTTTGTGAAAGAGGTTTGAGTTCGGAACAGCGGATTTATGCCGGATGAATACACGTTATCGGCTACGTATATGAATGAGTTTTATATTAGTTGAGCTGCACCGAACACATAGCCGTTGCTAAAGTTTCCCTGTGACGCAATCGAGTACGTTATAAAATACTAGTCAAATGTGCTACTCACGTATATAAGCTAGCTGCAGGACGAATTGTCTGAGCAGTTTAAAGTATAATTGGTTAAGCACAAACCGCTGATAATTTTGCCATCGTTATTCAAACAATTGACCAACTGCCCCTAACTTATTATAAATTGTTGCATTTATTAATTTTGCAGACTTTGATTTAGCTGGAAATTCTTTGTAAAATTATCAAGAGCGGTTAAGTTGTACTATAGATCTTAGATTCTTTCCGAAATTACATTCGTGGTGTTCGTGAAAGAAAGATTCAACGCAGAAATGTTGTTGTAAATTCTCCAGTCCAGGATCGTCGAGTTCTTGGAGATGTAACCATCTAGTGCACTTGCGTTTGCTACTATGCTGTCCGCCAGTAAAGTTGCGTTTCCGCGAATTCTGTTGTCTAGCGCCGCTGTGTTCTACTGCAATGTTGCATCCAATGCGGAATAGTTAGACACGATGTGGTTCTCCAGAGATGACTGAGTGGTCTGTATGTAACCAATTATCTGGCTTGTATTTTGAGCGATGCTGTTATCCAGTTCCTTAACGGCGCTTTCGATGTCTGTAACACGTTTTAAAAGCCCGCTGTTGTCTACACTGGTCATGTTGTGAATGGCTAGAATTATATTGACACAACTCGAGTTGTCGAGAATATATCCTGGAACGCAGACACATTGGTTGTCAGTAAATGTGAAGGGATGGAGGCATTGGATCGTACCGCTGACGTACTAACCATTCAAAAGAGAGTCCAGACAAAGCCCGTACACCATGTACTATAACCCGCAAATGTCGCACTGAAGTATCACATCAAGTTGTAGCGAAATGCTTTGATTTCCCAGAGCAGATATGTTGCTCACGCATACAAAGAAGTTCTTAATGCTAACTAAATTAGGGTTGGATGATATGACAGCTGCGATGTAGCCGCTGTAGTTACTTTCTACCATGTTGCGTCCGGTCAGCTTGCAATCGATTACCGACAAGTTTATTGGCGAGCTTACGATGTTGATAAGGCCAGACGAATTCGAGCTGATTACTCTGTACTGAATGAAAGATTGCTGAATCAACATTAACTAATTTACTTCAACTACAAGAGCGGATATTATCTTTCCGGACGCGACAAATACAAAAGAGCAATTCATGATTTTGATATCGCATTTTATGCACACAAGAGCACCCTGGAACACTTCAAAGTTCAAACTAATATTAATGTGCGAATCTAACACAACTTATGTGTCGGTTACAAAGCCAAACAGCGTGAAGCTGTTCACGTTATAGTTGGACACTTGCAGGTCTATTACAGAATACTTCGTGAACTCCGTATACAAAAACACCTGCTGATTATACTTTTAGGACATAAACATTTCCTTGGCTAGCTTCAGCTAATTCAAGTTTTACGTCTTTTGGCAGTAATTATACTAATTGCTGTTTATTGTGATGGAGTTCTAACACATTTATTATTAATTTATATTTGACAATTGTCTCGAAAGTATTATAGAAGCCAACATACTATTTTTGTTTATAATATGACATAAGTCGTTAAATTTATAATTATAAATTTATAATATAATATCATTAATATTGCATTATCGATTTATATATTATATTTTCAGTTTGTTGAAGTTTGTCTGGTCTATTGGTATTTTTGCGTACACGAATGTGTCATCGTTGTGCTTAGATTTAACATCGTCGAATCCGTATTTATTGTAGGAATTAAACAGTTTCCCATAGTTGTTTCATCATGTGAGCACTTTAATGGTACTAACATTTAATAAGGACGTTTAATTGTAACGCGTATGCTAGCATTAGTTTTGTAACAACGAAATTTCGAACCTTTGACAAACATTTCAGCAAATATGGGGTGATGGTGGGGCAGGTCGTATCATTTGCTTAGATATTATATTAAATAGAATTTGTGAAGAAATAGTCCAACTTGGGAATAATTCGATTTTTACAAAATATTATACTAGTATTAGTACTTCGTAGACATGAGAAAATTTAATTAGGATAAAATATATTTTATAAACGATTTTTTCTATTTAAATTTGTATCTAGAAATAAGTCTGGAAGGTAGAAGTGTTAATGTTTTACTTAATACATAACTTTTATAAAATTTCACTCCTAAATTCCAAAAAATCATTTCAATAATTCTTTTAGACATCAAAGATAAGTAATTGAACTTGAATATAATATGAATTATAAGGTTATGCATCAACTTTAATATGCTTACTAATCTATTTATTGAGCTTTCAGGAATCTGAACACTTTTATATTTGTTTTATGTAGGGCTGTTATTTTTACAGGACCTTACAGGAAATATTTATTCCTGTATACAGGACGGCCTATAAAGAAATATTACAGGTCTACCTGATGAGATTTCGAGTAGATACAATGTTCTTAAATCAATACAAAATTAATAATACAATTAGTACAAAACTGTGGACAAAAGGCTATCAAATATCTACTAAAATATTAATTCGCCAAAATTACAAAAATACAATTTAGACAGACCAACTTTATGATATCGGTGAGTACAAAAATTCAGGTTACTAACACTTAGTATTCCAACAATACAAATAATATATTGTTTCAATATTTTAATTCATTGTTGAAAGAAATTATAACTGATTTTCAATTTTAATTCATAACTTCTAATTTTGCAGTGATGTTATTATATCTTGTTATACTAGTTAAATAATACATCAGAATATATATCATATGAATATATTTTGAAATAGCTCATTTGAGATAACTTTATTATAACGATCAATTATTAAGCCATACTGAAGGTTTATAATATTATTCACTGAATTAATTCCATATTATACTGGTATTACTAGTTTCATATTATTTACTCTAAATATTAATATAAATGTAAAAAAGGCCAAGAAGCGACAGAATTAGATGGATATTTCCATCGACGACTGGGTATGAGGCCGGTTCTCCAACATTGAGTATGTTGCCCGCGAAGACATGCGCTTGAAACGTAGACCATGCAAGTATAAATGAAAGTTAAGTGAGTGGAATTTATTAATATAAATGTAAAAATATACTTGAAGTGGAAGAGAAATTTTTAACGACACATAAAAATTTATGAGTATTCTTTCTGCGTATATAATGTTATAAATTAGTTATAAGAAGTATGAATTTAGTATATTTAGAATGAACATTAGCATAAAATTTGATTAAACCTCATCAATATATTTGACATATACTGAATGTATCTAATTTAATCAAATATTATATTTATATTATACAATACTATTGTATATATTTTATATCACTTATGATATTAAATGTCATATTTATTTCTCAAATAAAACAATCAAAATTATACAATATATAATTATATAAACTAAACCAGTACAAAACTGAATCTACTAATTGTTATAATATAGTAACTATTTAATGTAGTTGCGTAATATTTTTATATTTTGTATGTTCGTAGTAGGCTTTATTTATCTAAATATTAAATGTTAAATTTAATATATTCAATATATAATAACTACAATCCCTGACTTTGGACTTGTACTTGTAACTGGTCCAGTTATATTATCTACTTTAATATTTGGAAATATTTAATCACCAATAAACTTAAAATTAAAATTAAATATTAAAATTAATTTCTTGATATAGCTTTGATATATAAATGCTAGGTGAATATATCTGGGTTTAAAACTAAGCCGTTGAGTCTGGAGGTCGGATGCCTTACACCCATGGTATTTTGTTCAACACGCAAGGTGCATAATGTAAGTATAGTGAAATACAACACTATAGAGTGTTAAATAACATTTCATCGATGATGAACCGCTTACATTATCAGTGTAAATAATATGTTACAAACTGACAACCGAAGCTAGACGCGCTTTTAAGGCTTAGTATAGTAATAAGTATATATCAAGACGTAGCCTGATACATGTGAGAAATGTATTGTCTAAATAATTGGATTAGAACTCTGTTGTTTAGCGAGGAAACATAAAGTAAATCGACGCGCTCTTATGAATCGCTGAAAGAATACAACGGATTTCGCTATGTCGACGTAGATAAAATGATCTGTAATTGTCCTAGATGTCACATCCTCATGTACGTATTAATTTTAGGAATCGAACAGTTTCCCCTTGTTGTTGAATTTGTTTACAGCGACACCTGATGCACTGTCACTAGATAGTTTAATAGTAAATTTAGTTGTAATCATAACATGATAACGAATCACAAGAAAACACGTTGTTTTGTAATATTAAATATCATTCAATTTAAAGCTCGTTCAACTAAAATTAATAATATTATTGTTATTATATATGGTATGATTAGTCAGTAAAATAGTATCCGGTACTGTTTAACTAGCTCCGTCTCACATATTGAAGTTTAAATTCAGAAAGTATTTTTGATTTTGTGGTAGTTGATCTCAAAATCAAAATTTATACATTATTATAATGCTCTGTAAATAATTAACGCGTTTCCTTAGATGTTGAATCAGTTCACGTTCAGATTAATTGGTTGACATCTTCTTACATTATATATTGCAGCATATTTGATAGCTTTTGGACAACATCATCAAGATTCCAAGAGCGCCCGGTTTATCATGTACTTGTCTTGTATGTGTTTTGTAGTTTGGAACCCAAACTATAATTTGTTTCACACTGTTTTGAATTTTCGTGAGTTGCTCGCTATTTTGTGAAGCCGACATGATAATAGAATTAGCAAAGATTTTTTCGCTTTCGTTGTTATGTAAAGCACTTATACAGATGTGGATAACGGAATTGAATTTTGTGATAAAACCTCACTTTTTGCATCTGTAATGACTAAATGTGGTAATACGACGCTGATTTGAGAATATATCTGAAATTATAAGATATCATATCTGATATCGCATTTAATAAAATGACAGACTGTATACTTACCACACACATATTATTAAGTGTGAACGGGTTGCAAGCTAACTACAGCTAGAAATCCAAAATGTAAAAATTTTATCAGAAGTTTTAGTTAAACTTTGCCACAGCTGCATGTGTTGATTTCAGAGTGGGCAATGTTGTTACGTCCATATGGTGTTGAAATAAAGTTTTCTATGACACAACAGTCATTCAGTGTGATCATATTGCCTGATACGTTGGTGAATATATCTGGGTTTAAAACTAAGCCGTTGAGTCTGGAGGTCGGATGCCTTACACCCATGGTATTTTGTTCAACACGCAAGGTGCATAATGTAAGTATAGTGAAATACAACACTATAGAGTGTTAAATAACATTTCATTGATGATGAACCGCTTACATTATCAGTGTAAATAATATGTTACAAACTGACAACCGAAGCTAGACGCGCTTTTAAGGCTTAGTATAGTAATAAGTATATATCAAGACGTAGCCTGATACATGTGAGAAATGTATTGTCTAAATAATTGGATTAGAACTCTGTTGTTTAGCGAGGAAACATAAAGTAAATCGACGCGCTCTTATGAATCGCTGAAAGAATACAACGGATTTCGCTATGTCAACGTAGATAAAATGATCTGTAATTGTCCTAGATGTCACATCCTCATGTACGTATTAATTTTAGGAATCGAACAGTTTCCCCTTGTTGTTGAATTTGTTTACAGCGACACCTGATGCACTGTCACTAGATAGTTTAATAGTAAATTTAGTTGTAATCATAACATGATAACGAATCACAAGAAAACACGTTGTTTTGTAATATTAAATATCATTCAATTTAAAGCTCGTTCAACTAAAATTAATAATATTATTGTTATTATATATGGTATGATTAGTCAGTAAAATAGTATCCGGTACTGTTTAACTAGCTCCGTCTCACATATTGAAGTTTAAATTCAGAAAGTATTTTTGATTTTGTGGTAGTTGATCTCAAAATCAAAATTTATACATTATTATAATGCTCTGTAAATAATTAACGCGTTTCCTTAGATGTTGAATTAGGTCACATTCCGATTTATTGGTTAACATCTTCTTACATTATTTATTGCAGCATATTTGATAGCTTTTGGACAACATCATCAAGATTCCAAGGGTGCCAGTTTATCATGTACTCGCCGTGAATGTGATTTGTGGCCAGTGTTCAAAACTATAATTCCTTTCACATTGTTTTGTATTATGGTGACTTGCTCGCTATTTTGTGAAGCCGACATGATAATAGAATTAGCAAAGATATTTTCGCTTTCGTTGTTATGTAAAGCACTTATACAGATGTGGATTACGGAATTGAATTTTGTGATAAAACCTCACTTTTTGCATCTGTAATGACTAAATGTGGTAATACGACGCTGATTTGAGAATATATCTGAAATTATAAGATATCATATCTGATATCGCATTTAATAAAATGACAGACTGTATACTTACCACACACATATTATTAAGTGTGAACGGGTTGCAAGCTAACTACAGCTAGAAATCCAAAATGTAAAAATTTTATCAGAAGTTTTAGTTAAACTTTGCCACAGCTGCATGTGTTGATTTCAGAGTGGGCAATGTTGTTACGTCCATATCTCTTACCATCAAAATGACGCCATGTATGGAAGTGGACATATTATTTTACTATAAAATATATTGTTTCTATAAGCATGAATCCACGACAAAAGTGGGTTTTCTATTAAAATTTCACTTCTAAACAATGTAAAATTTACCAATATTATAATCTAGTTAGTGATATAATTAGGAAATACACCACACAATTGTATTTTAATAAGTCATTTTTGTAATTCTGTGTTATGATAAAATCTCGTAGAATGAAGCTTACAATTAATCATGATTCTTCGCGTTAACCGGAATTTCAGTATAGTTTAGTAGTAATACTAGCTTCAATATAACGGTTTCTAGAGCTGAAATATTTGAATCAAAGGAGACTTGCCAGTATTGCATTTAAATTTTGTCATTGAGTAATTAATCAAAATTTATAGCTTTGAACGCAGAAAATAAAACAAGTAATAGTACAACTTTATTAATTGAGGTCTAAAAACTAAACAGCGTAACAGGCAAATCAATACTAAATATAAAATATTCAATCAACTGTAGCAACTTCATTCAATTAGCAGTTCCCAGCTTCATTGACGAACTTAATAATAAATAATATTTACATAACTAAGTGTTAACTCCTCGCTATTCTGGATAATAAGCCTGAAGAAATCCCAAAAATATAGTTGATATAAAGTAGCTGTACACAAGCGAATTTAGTTTAAAATAATTTTGTAATCCATATTCACTTGTTATTAGTTTGTGTAAGTAATTGAGCTCAAAAGTCAAATCTTCACAACTAAAAGCTTAAAATTTTAGAAAATACAATAAATTTTTAAATACATCTGTCTAAGTAGCTGCAATTATATTACTATCTAATAATAATATTCATCTAATTCGCAAGCCCCGATAATTACAAAACCGAACACTTCTTCAACAAAAATGTTAAGAGTTGTGTCTAAAAATAACCACATACAAGATCATTACAGATCCTTTGCCCAGTTGAGTACAAATATTTATTATTATCCAATACATTGATAAAAGATAGTAGAGATGCAACTTTGGTTGAGTAACCACAAGTACCAAAATCTTACTCAAGATCTGCAACAATGTAATCACATAAGTTGTGATAAAATATCATAGGGGTAAGGCATCCGACATCCAGACTCAACGGCTTAGTTTTAAACCAAGTTATATTCACCTACGCATCAGACAATGTGATCACACGGAATGGCTTTTTGTCATAAAACTTTGTTTTCAACACGATATGAACACCACAATATTGTCCACTTCTGAAATCAATATATGAGCTGTGGCAAAGTTAAACTGAAACCTCTGAAAATATTTTACATTTTGTATTTCTAGCTGTATTAAGCTTACAACCCTGTCACAGTTTAAAATATATGTAGTAAGTATACAGTCAGTTATTTTATTAAATGCGATATCAGATATGATATCTTATAATTTCAGATATATTCTCAAATCAACGTTGTTTACCACATGTAGTCATTACAGATGCAAAAAGTGAGGGTTTACCTCAAATTTTCAATTCTATTATCCACATCTGTATTATTGCTTTGCATAACAACGAAGGCGAAGCTATCTTTCTTGATTCTGTAATCTCGTCGGCTTCACAAAATAGCGAGCAACTCACGAAAATTCAAAACAGTGTGAAACAAATTATAGTTTGGGTTCCAAACTACAAAACACATACAAGACAAGTACATGATAAACCGGGCGCTCTTGGAATCCAGATTACGTTGTCCAAAAGCTATCAAATATGCTGCAATATATAATGTAAGAAGATGTTAACCAATTAATCGGAATACGAACCAATTCAACATCTTAGGAAACGGGTTAATTATTTAGAGAGCATTATAAAAATTTCGAATTTGAAATCAATTACCGCAAAATCTAAAATAGTTTTCTGAAATATAAACCTCAACATGTGAGATGAGTTAGTTAAATATTACGTGATATTATTTTATTGACTAATCCTACCATATATAATAACAATAATATTATTAATTTTAGTTGAGCGAGTTTTAAATTGAATGATAATAATTATTATTATTCATTGTGTTGTCTAATGATTCATTATCATGTTATGATTACAACTAAATTTACTATTTAACTATCTAGTAACAGTGCATCTGGTGTCGCTGTGTTTGTAAACATTGTAATGCTAGAAAGATTAAACAAATTCAACAATTAAGGGAAACTGATCAATTCCTAAAATGAATACACACATGAGGATGTGACATCTAGGGTGTTGATTAATCATTATATCTACGTTGATATAGCGAAACCTTTTGTATTCTTACAGCGATTCATAAGAGTGTGTCGATTTACTTTATGTTTCCTCACTAAAACAACAGAGTTCTAGTCCAATTTTTTACACAATATATTTGTCTTATGTGTTGAGCTACGTATTGCTATGTACTATATAACTATACTAAGCCTTAAATAGCGCGTCTAACTTCGGTTATCGGTTTGTAACATATTATTTACCACTGATAACATAAGCTGTTCATCAACGATTTATGTAATTTAACTCTCAACAGTGTTGCATTTCATTATTCTTACATCATACACCTTGAATGTTGGATAAAATATCATAGGGGTAAGGCATCCGACATCCAGACTCAACGGCTTAGTTTTAAACCAAGTTATATTCACCTACGCATCAGACAATGTGATCACACGGAATGGCTTTTTGTCATAAAACTTTGTTTTCAACACGATATGAACACCACAATATTGTCCACTTCTGAAATCAATATATGAGCTGTGGCAAAGTTAAACTGAAACCTCTGAAAATATTTTACATTTTGTATTTCTAGCTGTATTAAGCTTACAACCCTGTCACAGTTTAAAATATATGTAGTAAGTATACAGTCAGTTATTTTATTAAATGCGATATCAGATATGATATCTTATAATTTCAGATATATTCTCAAATCAACGTTGTTTACCACATGTAGTCATTACAGATGCAAAAAGTGAGGGTTTACCTCAAATTTTCAATTCTATTATCCACATCTGTATTATTGCTTTGCATAACAACGAAGGCGAAGCTATCTTTCTTGATTCTGTAATCTCATCGGCTTCACAAAATAGCGAGCAACTCACGAAAATTCAAAACAGTGTGAAACAAATTATAGTTTGGGTTCCAAACTACAAAACACATACAAGACAAGTACATGATAAACCGGGCGCTCTTGGAATCCAGATTACGTTGTCCAAAAGCTATCAAATATGCTGCAATATATAATGTAAGAAGATGTTAACCAATTAATCGGAATACGAACCAATTCAACATCTTAGGAAACGGGTTAATTATTTAGAGAGCATTATAAAAATTTCGAATTTGAAATCAATTACCGCAAAATCTAAAATAGTTTTCTGAAATATAAACCTCAACATGTGAGATGAGTTAGTTAAATATTACGTGATATTATTTTATTGACTAATCCTACCATATATAATAACAATAATATTATTAATTTTAGTTGAGCGAGTTTTAAATTGAATGATAATAATTATTATTATTCATTGTGTTGTCTAATGATTCATTATCATGTTATGATTACAACTAAATTTACTATTTAACTATCTAGTAACAGTGCATCTGGTGTCGCTGTGTTTGTAAACATTGTAATGCTAGAAAGATTAAACAAATTCAACAATTAAGGGAAACTGATCAATTCCTAAAATGAATACACACATGAGGATGTGACATCTAGGGTGTTGATTAATCATTATATCTACGTTGATATAGCGAAACCTTTTGTATTCTTACAGCGATTCATAAGAGTGTGTCGATTTACTTTATGTTTCCTCACTAAAACAACAGAGTTCTAGTCCAATTTTTTACACAATATATTTGTCTTATGTGTTGAGCTACGTATTGCTATGTACTATATAACTATACTAAGCCTTAAATAGCGCGTCTAACTTCGGTTATCGGTTTGTAACATATTATTTACCACTGATAACATAAGCTGTTCATCAACGATTTATGTAATTTAACTCTCAACAGTGTTGCATTTCATTATTCTTACATCATACACCTTGAATGTTGGATAAAATATCATAGGGGTAAGGCATCCGACATCCAGACTCAACGGCTTAGTTTTAAACCAAGTTATATTCACCTACGCATCAGACAATGTGATCACACGGAATGGCTTTTTGTCATAAAACTTTGTTTTCAACACGATATGAACACCACAATATTGTCCACTTCTGAAATCAATATATGAGCTGTGGCAAAGTTAAACTGAAACCTCTGAAAATATTTTACATTTTGTATTTCTAGCTGTATTAAGCTTACAACCCTGTCACAGTTTAAAATATATGTAGTAAGTATACAGTCAGTTATTTTATTAAATGCGATATCAGATATGATATCTTATAATTTCAGATATATTCTCAAATCAACGTTGTTTACCACATGTAGTCATTACAGATGCAAAAAGTGAGGGTTTACCTCAAATTTTCAATTCTATTATCCACATCTGTATTATTGCTTTGCATAACAACGAAGGCGAAGCTATCTTTCTTGATTCTGTAATCTCGTCGGCTTCACAAAATAGCGAGCAACTCACGAAAATTCAAAACAGTGTGAAACAAATTATAGTTTGGGTTCCAAACTACAAAACACATACAAGACACGTACATGATAAACCGGGCGCTCTTGGAATCCAGATTACGTTGTCCAAAAGCTATCAAATATGCTGCAATATATAATGTAAGAAGATGTTAACCAATTAATCGGAATACGAACCAATTCAACATCTTAGGAAACGGGTTAATTATTTAGAGAGCATTATAAAAATTTCGAATTTGAAATCAATTACCATACCTGACCATATTTGAGTTATTTATCCAAGCTAATATGACAAAACAGAAAAAATGCTTTCGCGGCTGGAATATATAGGTTCTTTATTGACAATCCATACGGCAGCGCCAAAAGACTATGTGTCTGCACAGCGGAATTAACTACAAAGAAGAAACAAGTTCACCAACGCAGAACTCTCTGTATTTACTCTACCGTTTCGAAAGAGGGCACGCCGATGCAATATATTATACAACAATACAACTTTTTCCCGGTTAGTTATACGTCTTCTTTGTCGCACGTGTCCAGATATGTTGTGGTGACGACTAGATCCAACAAGTGTTTTTGCGAGCCAGATCGTCCAGTTTAGGTGATCCGTCCTAGTTATGCTGCTGTTTACTCGGCTATAAGTGGTTCGATAACGCAGGTGTACACAATTTTACTGATTTCTATCCCACTAGCTTACGTTATTCGCGTATTCTACTCAACTAAAAGACAAATAATGGAGTTGGTGCCATTATTCCAAACTAAACTGGTGTCTGTCTGTACTAGAATGAACGAATTTGAGACAAACAGAATATATATTTTGTTAAATGGGGATTTCGGATGTCATATTATAAACAAAAATAGTATCACGTAATATTTAGGCAATTAAATATAGATAAACCCACCACTGATATTGGTAGTACCAGTACAAATGTTTCCTCCGGTTACAGTCATACTTAAAATTGACTTGAAATTTTTCGATAGGTTCTATTTCGCTTTTATCATTCTCCTCTCCCAGATGAGTCGGAAGAGGCAAATTTATTAATGTCCAGCTTGTCGATCGGTGCTTCTTCGTTTGTTTCCTTTTTGAGATTTCGCTTCTTGTAGAGTGAGTTGTAAGAAATTTGTGCGTATCTCGAAATTTTGTAATAGCACCAGACAGCTCTCAATCGTGTGAATACAGAAGTGAAATTTTATATTTATATTATTTCTAGTCTTTTTCATATAGTATTACAGCCTTTTCACTTTATATTAATTTTATTACATATTTTGGCCTTCTCATTATTGCCCTAAATTTGTTGAAAAATATTTTTAGTATGTTGGCTTCTATAATACTTTCGAGACAATTATCAAATGTAAATTAATAATAAATGTGTTAGAACTCCATCACCATAAACAGAAATTAGTATAATTACTGCCAAAAAACGTAAAACTTGAATTAGCTGAAGCTAGCCAAGGAAATGTTTATGTCCTAAAAGTATAATCAGCAGGTGTTTTTGTATACGGAGTTCACGAAGTATTCTGTAATAGACCTGCAAGTGTCCAACTATAACGTGAACAGCTTCACGCTGTTTGGCTTTGTAACTGACACTTAAGTTGTGTTAGATTCGCGTATTAATATTAGTTTGACATTTGAAGTGTTCCAGGGCGCTCTTATGTGCATAAAATGCGATATAAAAATCATGAATTGCTCTTTTGTATTTGTCGCATCCGGAAAGATAATATCCGCTCTTGCAGTTGAAGTAAATTAGTTAATGTTAATTCAACAATCTTTCATTCAGTATAGAGTAATCAGCTCGAATTCGTCTGGCCTTATCAACATCGTAAACTCGCCAATAAACTTGTCGGTAATCGATTGCAAGCTGACCGGAGGCAACCTGGTAGAAAGTAACTACAGCGGCTACATCGCAGCAGTCATATCATCCCATCCTAATTTAGTTAGCATTAAGAACTTCTTTGTATGCGTGAGTAACATATCTGCTCTGGGAAATCAAAGCATTTCGCTACGACTTGATGTGGTACTTCAGTGCGACATTTGCGGGTTATAATATATGGTGTACGGACTTTGTCTAGACTCTCTTTAGAATGGTTAGTACGTCAGCGGTACGATCCAATGCCTCCATCCCTTCACATTTACTGACAACCAATGCGTCTGCGTCCAAGGATATATCCTCGACAACTCGAGTTGTGTCAATATAATTCAAGCCATTCACAATATGACCAGTGTGGACAACAGTGGACTTTTAAAACGCGTTACAGACATCGAAGGTGCCGTTAAGGAACTGGATAACAGCATCGCTCAAAATACAAGCCAGATAATTGGTTACATACAAACCACTCAGTCATCTCTGGAGAACCACATCGTGTCTAACTATTCCGCATTGGATGCAGCATTGCAGTAGAACACCGCGGCGCTAGACAACAGAATTCGCGGAAACGCAACTTTACTGGCGGACAGCATAGTAGCAAACGCAAGTGCACAAGATGGTTACATCTCCAAGAACTCGACGATCTTGGATTGGAGAATATACAACAACATTTCCGCATTGAATCTTTCTTTCACGAACACCACGAACGTAATTTCTTAAATAATCTAAGTTTTAGATTACAACTTAACCGCACTTGATAATTTTACAAAGAATTTCCAGTTTAATCAAAGCCAGTAAAATTAATAAATGAAGTTAGTAATAATAAGTTTAGGGTAGTAAGCTAGTTGTTTAAATAACGATGGCAAAGTTATCAGCGGTTTGTGCTTAACCAATTATACTTTAAACTGCTCAGACAATTCGTCCTGCAGCTAGCTTATATACGTGAGTAGCACGTTTGACTAGTATTTTATAACTTACTCGATTGCGTCACAGGGAAACTTTAGCAGCGGCTATGTGTTCGGTGCAGCTCAACTAATTTAAAACTCATTCATAGATGTTGCCGATAATGTGTATTCGTCCAATGTTAATCCGCTGTTCCAAACTCAAAGCTCTTTCACAAACTTGAAAATACAATTCGGCACGCAGTCTTTGAACACCGGCTCGTTATTATCATCATAAAGCTCGGCGATAACGCTCAATCAAATTATCATTGCTTATAGACCCGGAAGTCAAATAACCGTAAATCCAAACTCTTAGTTGAATATATTAACTAGCTCACCATCTGGAGCTGCTATAAATAATTTATTGGTAAATTTATCGTTTGCAGCCTCAGCTGGGAATATAACGCTGATAAACAACATTAATGGCATTTTAAATATTTCTGGATATCAAGTTCTGGGAGATTACAACAGTACGTAAACTGTTGCGATGATCGGAATTAACGTCTAAAAGGTAACTATAAACGTAAATTAGGTGAGTTTCAACCCAAATACTTACAACGTTGGAAATTGTTCTTCATTTTTGTTTGGGAGTATTGTTTCTGCTGTGAGTACGATGGTGATTAGTAATCTAGCTATAATAATTGGAAACAATACTAACTTTTTGCTTTTGGGCTCAGTTGTGTCAACAACTAATTAAAATAATAAGTATTATCTATTTGGAGGTATTATAGCGTTTATAAACAGCCCTTCTCAAGTTATCATCAATAATGTAACTACTGACTCTTACCTCCAGTTTGGAACAAGTTACGTGAGCTAATCTGGTATTCTAGTTGGATATGCATATTTGAGCTCAAGTAGCAGTGTTACGATAAATAATATATGTCTTTAGTTGACCTTATAAAGCACAACATAATTCTTATGCTTTGGCCTAATTGGTGAAAATTCTGGAAATACCTCAGTATAAAACGCATCTATTGTTTTTTCAGTTATGGGAGTGTAGTTCAAACGTTTTGGAATCATTGGTACTCAAACATAAGGTTCTCTTAATGCGGAAGTGATAAATTTTAGAACTTATGTGAGCGTTCGTTCAAATATGGGAAGTTTTATTGGTTTGATTATTGGCGAAGAGAATGCTAAAAATTGCTCGATTAAAAATTTAATTATAGGGGGAATCAGTTCTGGTTCAAATTATATTGGTGGTATTATTGGTGACTAATATAACAACTTGACGATTATTAATTGTATTGTTAATAACACAACTATTTCTGGAGCATGGTTTATTGGCGGCTTTATTGGCGACGAGACAGCGAATGCAAACGTAACGATTACCGATTCCTCAGTTTTAAATACGAATATTTCCGGATCTTAGTCAGTTGGTGGACTTATGGGATGGTGTCGTTCTAAATTATATTTAACAAATACACAGATTAAATTAGTTCGTCTTTCTGGTTCCAGTTCAAGTTTTGGGATCGTGGTTAGTTAAAATGAGGGTGGAACGTATTAGTTTTCGAACTCAAATGCTGTTTCAAACTTTATTAAAGGAATTTAATAAACTGAGTGTGCGAGTTTGTCGAACATATGGTCTAGTACGGGGTGTTGAGTGAGTATTTATTTATTATCTAAACGACTTGTTTCTTTAGTTTTTTGAAGTTTGTGTAGCCTATTAGTATTTTGACGTACATGAAAGAGTCATCGTTGCGCTTAGATGTCACGTCATCGTATCTGTATCCGTTAAGGAAATAGAACAGTTTCCCTTAGTTGTTGTTGAATTTTTGTAGCTTCGATCGAATTAGTCACCTTGCTGTTTCAGAGCTTTGGGTGCTTGAATATAAATGAATGTTCTCAACTGATTTGCCTATGTTTTGTTGAATCACTTCTAACATGTTATTATAATGTTGTAAATTATCTATTTAGGATGTAATTCTTATATATTTACTATTAAAATGTAGTAAGTTTCAATAATTCTTGTATTTAAACAAATTACATTTAATAATTTGAGCACGCAATATTGTGAATACCTTTATGCAAACATGTTGTATTACTTCTTGTAATTCGCATTAGCAATATAATACATTAGCAAATCAACTATAGTAAGTAATGCTAAAAACACACTTTGCTAAACAAACTACATTTGCACATTACTGTCAATAACGTATGAATTTGCAAACAATACCAAATTTACAATGTATAATATAGCTATGTAGTAAAATATATTTTTAGAAATATTTATTATTTTGTTTCAAATGAATATTTCCCAATTCTATTTCCACTTTATGTTATTATGTTGAATGTCATAAATATATTGATGGAATTAAAGGATCATATTCCTTCATGCGATGCCAATTTTACAGTTAATGAAACATAATGTGATTGTCTTGATTTATTGAGTGCCGACGGTTCTAAATGTGTTAAAAATTGCACAGAAATTAATGAACAACTATTAAATGGAGTCTGTTCAAACATTATTCGTAAATCTGTATCATGTTTTGATAGTGATTGTTGTAACACACATTATGCCTCCTTTTCGGTGTGGAATAGCGATTTAAAGAAGTGTGTTTGTCCAGTTTAAGACTGTCCATGTATCGGGTGGTAATGTTGTGGTTAATTTGGAATTGGATATGTTTGGGATGAAAGTGTGTGTAAATGCCCTGACGACGCTGAATGTTATTGTACTTCTAAGCAATGTTGTGAAGCTAAAGGTAAATACTTCATCAATAGTAAATGTGATTCCTGTGAAAATGCTTGGGGAACAGGATATATTTGGAGTGAATCGGCAAATATTTGTATTTGTCCAACCAGATAAGCGTGCACTTGCACAACCTAATTATGTTGCGCTCGAGATAAATTATAAATTTTTTAAGATGGAAAATGTGTTAACTGCCTGACTATTTATGGTTTAACCACGAATCAAACGGTACTAACAAATGAGTCATAATTTGGATATTGTGCTTGTAATAATGACGATTAATAATATGGTTAGCTTACCACAGCTTCAGATAAGTGTACTCAATGTCCAGAACTTCTAAATAATAAATTAAATGGGTGCGTTAGTTGTTAAGAAACTTTTGGCCCAGACTATATTTGGAACAAAAAGTAAAAACAATGCATTTGTTCTAAAGGTAAATAGTGCGCATGCAAATCAGAATCGTGTTGCAGTTACGGTACTCATTTCATTCAGGGCAAATGTTAAACATGTCCGGCAGCATATGGGTAAGGTGCAATTTTCGATTTTGAAATAGGGTAATGTAAATGTGATGCTTCAACATAACATATCGGTTAACTTTCATAAAATAGAGATAAATGTACTAAATGCCCTGAAACCATTAATTTGAACAGCAATACTTATATATCATGCTAAATATCTTATGGAACGGGATATACGTGGGATTCGAGATTAAACAGGTGTGTTTGCACAGGTTCTTGTAAATGTAGTACCAATTTATGCTGTAACGAAATATATTATTAAGTATTTGATAATACTAGTTAGTCGTGTAAGTCATGTGCTGCCTTATACGGAAATGGTGCAGTATTCTAGTACAAATAACACATGTGTGTCTGTGATCAATAACTATTTTACTTCGGTATTCTTAAATAAATAGGAAATTCCTGTGCAGTGTGTGAAGGATTAATTGTTGACAATACATCATGTTTATCCTGTTAGCAAGCATATGGGCATGGTTATACGTGGAATACCTATAAAGGAGCCTGTTAACCAAGTATTTATTCATTTTGCTCTTCTGAATTGTGTTGTTAACAGAATAAAACGCATTTAATAAATTCAAAATGTCTCACGTGTCTTGAGAGTCACGGCCCCGGTTATGATTGGGATTAATCTAAATAATAGTGTTTCTGTCGCAACACAGCATTTTGCATTTGTGTGACCAATTAGTGTTCGCAATCTGTACAGTGCATTTAACCAAATTCTCATTTTAATCAGAGTACAAATCAATGCGAATGTGACCACTAATTTGTGTTCAACGGAAAATCATGTGTTAAAGAATCAACATATAGTATCGGTATAGCAATAGGAATTCCTGTATCGATAATAGTTGTATGCGTAATACTTACTACAATAGTATTAATTATTAAAAAGAAAAACATATTAAAGGTTAATGAAATAAGACCTATTTAAAAGGCAAAAAAGCACAAACAGATGACTTTATATACTCCAAGTAGAGTTCCCGCTGTGCCAACTCAAATTATTGAGTGAAATTTAAAATATGAAAATTATTATATCAGATAGTAATATAATAACTACTACAGATATATTTTTAAAGGTATTTTCTAAAATTTAAGTTTTAATTATTTTATACCTGTGAGTTCAATGCCTATAATACCTAGTGAATACTAATTAACAATTATTTAAACCTAAATTCGCTTGTGTACAGCCTTGCACAACTTTATATTTTGTAAAATCTAAAATATGGGTCCTCACTCAGCATCCGAAATCCCGTGTCACGAAGAATCATTTAATTAGTACTGTCGTTTGTTAAAGTTAGTACTTTATTCTTACTTTATTGTATATTATTTAATTATTTACAACCCCTCATCTAAAATCTGACCAATTAATTATAATAATATTATATATTCGTAATCAATATCACTTCCCGAGCACGATGAAGCTGCCCGCTACCAGGAATCCTAGCACAGTTGCCCAGAAGAAGCGCCCAGCTTAATCCTTATCAACTCCAACTTGTAATTTCTTCCTCTACGTTTCCATCTCATTCAGCGTTTTCTTCCACCTCTTCAATTCGTTCTTTCCACTTTCAAGGTCCTTCTTCTGTTAAATAAGAGTTTCCTATTTTTATTAAACGAGTTAATTTAATTCCTCGTCGTCATTTTGAGCGTTTTGCAGTTCAAGCAAAAGCTCCGTTTTCTGTAATTGAATTTTGAACAGTTAGAGCTCAACCGATTTTAGCGTTTGGGGATTAAAAGTTTCATTCAACTGTAAACGATCGGACAGTTACAATTTAAAGTTTTATAATTGTTATTATTTTGTTTCGATCAAATCGTCAATCAAATTCGGCTTGGAGTCAAAACAAGCAAGGGCTTGCTTTAAGCGCTCTTATTCATCCTGCGCTTATTGTAAATGCACCCTCAAATTCTACACCTCGCTGAAAGATTACAACAACTCCGTCTGCTTCAAAGCTGACTAACTCAAATCGGTCACAGACAATGCCATTGATAATTTAAAGTGAAATTTTACAAAATAATGCTAATTAACGCAATATATTATTAATAAACCACACACCAAAATCAAAAATTGACCAATGACATCCCAGTTCTCCACAATTGATCCAAATAGTTTGCAATTTGAAATTGACGCACTGCACGACAGCGCTGACCTATAAAATAACACACAATTCACAACAACTGAACTAATTCAATAATCCGCGCTAAAGAGAACAATAGATTAAAAACCACTTAAACGAGGAGTTACTCAAAGTGAAGACGTTTTAAAAGTTGAATAATACGGCGTTAATTTAGAACAACAACGCAAACTAGCTTTGTAGTAATTACTTGATAGCGAGATTGACATGATTCCTCTCCCAGATTAAACGGATTTAACATAAATTCTCCCACCAAATATGGAAGCAATGGATTCAATTCCCAAAAAGAATGAAGCTTCACCAGTGCCAATAGAACTTCCGCAACAATTCGGAAACTTAACGAAATCAGAATTGAACTTCATCTCTCCGCCAGCTGCTGAAACACAAGTTAAATGCGATGAAACCCTAATTGATAAATCACTTCACATAGAGGCTCCGTATAAGCTGTAAAGAACAGTACAAAAATCGAAAGTACCACTAATCCAGCAAAGCGCAGTACAATAATCCCAGAAAATTGACGCAAGCATCATCTTACAGTCATACTAAGAATAAAACGAGCTCCAAGTTGAGATCGATTCAGATTCCGTGCAGTTGTTGAACCAATCATTGAGTGGAAAGCAAAACAGAGTTGTATAGCGCTCACGCTCTTTGGCAGTTGACAAGCACAATGAGCCGGATATCACTGATTCGCTTTGCTTTGCATCTAAATCTGTAGCAAAATCTGTTAGATTCTCCAAATTTGAGTAGCCAACCCAGGAATTGATGGACTACAAGAATTAGATTGAGATTTTAACCGAATAGAAATAAATGCTTGAGAATGAGCTGAAGAAATACGTTAAGCTAAACTCTGACCAAGCTTTACACATTAAACAGCTACTGAATGATGTTCAATTTAGTAAGGAAGCTGCTTTTAACCATTAAAATGTGATTAAGGAGCTAAACTTGTAAGTTCAAAGCCAGAAAGTTGCAATCGCCAAATACCAAGATCAATTAGATTTGCAAAGTGCTGAGTTCTAATTGCAAACTGAAAAACTGTAAACAGCCAGTTAGTAAATTAAAACATTATAAAATGAGGTTAAAGTACAAACCGAAGAAATACAATTACTTAACACTGAATTGGAGCGGAAAGCAAAACCAACTCAAATCACAGCAATGCCAATTGACAAAAACATCTCCAAATAGATTAGAAACGTGCGAAGTTAATTCAAATAACTAAGGGACATCGAATTGGTTCAAATCCGGAAAACGATCTCAAACAAATAAAAACTGTTCAACAAAAATTGCTCCGAACTTGAAAATTGTGTTCAAAAAATAATCGCCTTGGTTCCGAATAAACAAGTTATCCAAAGTTATCTTGTTAAATTCGCTAATGAACTTAAATTTGATTAATTCGAGCAAACGTAATTAAATAAGATAAATTAAACAAACACTATTATTAACACTATAAATAACGCTTTGATTGACCTTAAAATCTCACAAAACGCACTAAAAATGAACCAATTCGCGAACTACAGAGATTTGATTTTCAATTCGGTTATTCCACTTGAGCTTAACGAATAAACCGTTCTTGATAAACTAAACTCGTTGAGCAATAAACTGTAAATAGTTGAAGGAAAATACGATGCGCTATAATAAACCAAATCTAAAAACGAATTAAACGCTCAAAATCAAATTATAAGCATTTAATAAGAAGCAAATAGCGTTAAACAAATAATATGCGAATAAAGAAACACAATACAGAATAATCTATAACTGAATATAAATGATATAATACAAAGCGTTGAATAAATGGTTCAAATTTGCGCTCAAAAAGACCAACAAACGAAAAACTCAACGTAAATACTGAAAAAGACGCACGCGATGCTGATCAAAGCTACCAAATCATAGCCGGACGAATCAATCGCAGCATGCATCAAAAAGTTAGAGTGAAAGTATTTTTCGTAATATTAGTATATACTTAGATACTACTCATATATAAGAATTGTTATTCTTTAGAATCAATGTGTTTTTTGTTTTCTGTATTCGAGGTACTATAGTATATTTAGCAAATATATTTTGCTATTTTCAAATAATATAACCAAAAAATAACATAGAAGTTATGTTCGCAATTCATAAGTGTTGTTTGTGAGCTTATATTGGAGTGAATTGTTGAAAATAGTTATTGTTAAATCAAGCAACTACACATTTAACAGAACAAAAATTATTAAATTAACTTGTTCACTCCGAATGAGCAAAACATTATTTTTGAAAGAGGACATCATTAACATCCACATTGATCCCGAACAACTCGATCCACTCAGAAGAGATAATTCTTCTGAGTGTAGCGAGGACTGAAAAAATAACATGACTCACCAACACATAATCCGATGAATACGGATAATGCAAATATAACAAATAAAAAAAAGAAAACACACATTAAATTATAATCAAAATAAATGAATGCCAAAAAGAAAATATATAATACTGAAATATGAATTAAAATGAATTTGCTATTAAAAAGAGCAATATAATCTTATCCAAAAACAAAAGTCTCAAAATATTTTAAAACAATATCAAAATATTAAAAATACAATAAGATAAAGAAAAATCTGATTTAAATGTGCAATTAATGTAAAAACATACATTCTACAAAAAAGATCTTAAATGTCTTTTAAAACCATAGTAAAAAACTAATTAAAATATTACAACATACAAACACTTAAGAGAGTTAAACATATAATTATATGATAACATAGATATCACCCCGCTGTAATAACTGAAGAATCTAACTATTGTTAAATTTGATAAATGTGATAAAATGATTATAAACTTTTAAAATGAAACTATCACGTAGATTCATCTAAATTGCTGTAAGTTTAAGAAAGTTAATTTATTTAAACTTTAAAATATAGAGATAGTAAATATTAGTTAATTTAATTTATTAAATCAATTTCTTAAAAATAACATCATAAACTAAAATCAGAAATATTTGAATTATTAATATTATGTATATATGTGTACATTTCATACCATAAAATAAAGTAAAATAGTTACTTTATATTAAAAAAGATGTTAAATCACACATAGTAAATACATTAAAGCTGTTACATAAATGAGGAAGCAGAATCACTTAAATTGGAAAAAAAGATGAAAACCATTTTAATTAACTGGAGAATCACTAACCACAAGAATTATTAAAATATATATTATTTTTACTTGGATATGGTAAAATAACTAGTATATATTTATATATTGCGTTTAGATGTATTGTTGGATTGTTGCTGTTGAGTGAGTCATGTTATTATATTTTTGAAAGACGTTTCGATCGGTTCTCTAATTTAATTCTAAGACATAAAGTTGTTATTTAAGTTAATAATTTAACTAATTAACTAAAGTAAATAATATAAAACATTTTCCACTCCGAATGACATTATTTTTGAAAGACATTTCGATCGGTTCTCTAATTTAATTCTAGGATCCGAAAATAAGCAAATTATCATTAAATTATTGTTCGGACGTCATTTTCGCCTCCGCTCCACACATAATCGAATTGACAATTAATAATTCGGATTTGAATTCCATTTTAGGAATAAACGAGAACAAACAACTTAAAGTCCTGGACGTTTCAAACAACAATTTAACGGAACTAACATTGAAAATCAATTTAAAAGAATTATACGCCCAAAGAAACAAAATATTTCAGGTTTAACTTGAATCAACCCTTCAAATAATAGACCTGAAGAAAAACAGGATATAGGACACACGATTGTTCAAGAATATTACTTGTTTAAAAGAACTGCACCTGCAATGCAACGAAATAATCACTGTTGCACCATTATAAAACTTAAAACTCATCAAACTATACTTATCCGGAAACCGAATCGTATACGCACCAGAATTCTTCAAACAAATCAAATATCTGCACATCGACCAAAACTACATCACACAGATATTCCAAAACACAAAAACAGTTTACTATGGAACACAACACACACCCTCAACTTCACAAATTGTCACAAGCAAAAGACTGGACGCTTTATTCCAAACAGAGACATTGAAACTAAAAATACTCAACAAAATTGAACAAATTAAAAGAAAATAAGTTAATTTTCAACATTTGAACAAATCAATAACCGAAAAAACAGAGAAAAATTTATTAGTTTTAATAAATAATGCAGTACTCGCTTTTTAATAGGTCAATAATTGCCAATGAATTCATTTAATGTTATAGTTACGCAATACATAAATTGGAAGGAATTTTTTTGTTTTATTACGTTAAGTCTATTACATATAAAATATTTACATATATTATTATAAATGTAATTAATATATATGTAATTATACACATTTAAAGTATAATAATTACTTAATGAAATGTATATCGGCTCTTTTGGTACATCAAAAACATCCACTCAATAATGTAGTATAATATTAGTCCTTTTATGTAAACCGTAAAAATTAAATATATAACACTGCACTTATGACACTACTCGTATTTTAGTCAATCATAATTATTTAGTAATATTTAATATTTTGAAGTGAAATATAATATTAATCCTTAACATCAACTTTAATATCCACTCCACACCTTTAAATGAAATAATTTCAAAACGATCAGTAAAATTTAAAAATAGATCAGTAAATGATTGAAAAATATACTAATAAAATTGAAAATCATGCTTTAAAAATAGAAGAGGAACTGAATGTCTTTAACTTAGAGTTTATTTAATACTTAGATATTAATAAATTAGAACTTAAAAATTGTTGCAATTTATAGCCTAAACTAATTAACAATCACATTAAAGAACTCATTGTAAACAACTGCGACGATTTTAACCTTGAAGAATTCCAACTTGAAAACCTGGAAGTTCTGAAATGTAAATGCCAAGTTCAATTTGCGAATTGTTCATTGGAGTTTAAAGACGCGTTCGTTCATAGCATAGTAAAGTTTAATAAACTGAAGGAATTGAGTCTTAATGATTATTTTGGTGTTGACATAAGTCCACTTTCTCAAATGACTTAGCTTATGAAACTATCTTTGGTATAATGCGGTTTAGGAAACGTAGACTCTTTAAAATATCTTGTCAACTTAGTGGAATTAAATATTTCTTAAAATTAAAACGTCGATATTACGCCACTAAAAAATCTACCTCTTACTGTATTAAATTTAAGTTCGTGTGATTTTTTAAATGTTGAAATATTAGCATCGTTTATCCACGTACAAGAACTAAATCTTTTTGGAAACGAAGATATCGATATTACTCCGATCTAAAACCTACTTTAGATTGTTAAACTTGATCTTAGTAAATGCAAATTAGGAAACGTGAGCTCTTTAAAGAAACTGGTTAACTTAAAAGAATTAAATATTTCATTAAACAAAAATATTGATATTTCTCAACTTTAGTACCTTCCTCAACTACTGTGGTGTCCGAGCCAACTTTGATTTTAACAAATGTTTATGTAATAATTGCGCTTGAAAATTAAATCACTGTATTTATGCTAATTATAACATATTCAATTAATTCTGCGGTTCATTTCTTTTTCACTTCATCCTTCAAATGACGAAGCACACACGAAGCCGACGGATCACAATACAAGAGCGTCGCATAATGATGAGAATGTGAGAAACAGAATCACAAACTGTTGCAACCAAGAAATACATTGCTTGTTGCCTTCAATGT
This sequence comes from Hexamita inflata, assembly GCA_963988835.1. Classification (NCBI taxonomy): domain Eukaryota; phylum Fornicata; order Diplomonadida; family Hexamitidae; genus Hexamita; species Hexamita inflata. The sequence continues at coordinate 285,206 of CAXDID010000840.1, read as the reverse complement.
AGTCTCCAAACTGTTTATTCCATTTTTAAGCACTTTGAAGTTACAGGCAAGCTAGAAGCTTCTCATGCCGATAATAGTGTCAGAAAATTTGACTAAGCTGAGATTTTCGCGTTGTTAAATATCGCCAGAGCCATACACTTCCATCACTTAATAGCATAACTTGAAGTTGCAACAAGATAACGCCCCGACACATTTTAGTAAGTATATGAAAAACTTTTATACTGCTAACAACATTGAGCTCTATCGCTTTCCAGTAATGAGTCCAGACTTAAATCCACTTTTTCACTGCTGGAATCCACTGAAGTCAAACATTTCCCCTGAAGAATGTACCACATATGACTTATTAAATGAAGAAGTAAAGAGGGCGTTGGAGTAAATCTCGTTAGATATCATCAATCATTTGATTGACTCTATGCCCAAAAGGTTAGAAGAAGTAATAAAATAGAAAGGAGACGCTACTAAACATTGAGTTAATATATAGTTAAAATTAATACAAAAAATAGTTTTGAAATAGTTAGTATTTTTTGAAATCAAAGTTGGCTTGGCGACCACAGTAACTATACTGAATTTAAATTCATGTGAATTGAAAAGTATTGAAACTTTGAGGTACCTCGTAAATTTAGAAGATTTGTTCATAAATAATAACAAAATTGTATTTATTTACTGCCTTCTCTGGAATATACATACTGAGGCGAGGCTTCCAGTTTTCGCTTTCCTTCATATAGTAGTCAAAAATTGATTTTACGAGTTACTGCGCATTCCTACCACACACAGCTTGTTCAACTTTTTGTAGTGAGTTAGATATTTGCGAGAGAACTTCATCCTGACGCGAAATGAGATGCTAGAGAGCTTCGAGGCTTTTGCTTTTAACTTCAATGAGCTGTTCCATATTTTACAGTAGCCGCACGTTTTCTTTGATTTCTTTCAGTTCTTGCTCGTACATTTCTTTTTATTCCGGACTCGTTTCCTTGCCTTCAAGCAGTTTCTATATTTCGCCAAGTTTTAAGCACTCAGCGCTTATCTCTTGTTCTTAACTCGCCTGGTTCTTCTCCCAGCATTCTTGCAGCTGTTTCTTTTGCTTTTTGATGTAAGTCTCGTTTTCAAGTGTTCTTCTGACGTTGATATCTCTTTCAGTTGCAAGCATTTTGATGTACACTGTTTAGAGCTGGCTGGCATGAGGTTCACCGGCTCTAATGCAAATTTTAGCAACTTTGTCTCTGATCCGCCACTAATTAGTTTCTTTAATTATCTTTGCGCTACTTGATAGTTTTGTGAGGACTTCTATCAGTTCGGAGTTTAGAGTTTGGTTAATTTCTAGGAAGTTTTCCAGCACATCAAGGCCAGAATAGGTGATGTGCCATTCATGTTCCAGTTTTAGCTGATCAAGAATTGTCTGGATCAGATCCGGTTTGTTTTTCATTAGATACAGCGTGTAATAATTAGTTATAACCGGGAGAACCCACTTTTCGTCGATTTTATTAGATGCAACCTCGCTTAATTTACTGATGATACTCTTACCCAGAGTAATAACAGAGCTGTAGTCTTTGGAGCTGTAATCACCAGTTGCGCACTGTCCAATTTGTGTGATAAAGTCGAACACTTACGTTTTTGTATCTGATTATCCTTCACCTAATATTTTAATACATGCTTCGCAACAGTCTAGCTCGAATTCTAGCTCGCTCTTTTCAATTGATTTTGATATTACATTTCTGATTGATGTGATTTTGTCAATCCATGCTGTTTTAACGCTTTGTGCTACAGGGACACCATCTTTCTTATTAACATACACTTAGTGCACAAACAGCTGGGTCGTGTGTGTTATTTCCTTTTAAAAGAACGGCGTTGACGTGTTTGACACCAAGTCAATGAGTTTATCAACGACTTGGGATGGGTTTGCGCTATTTTGAGACAGCTCAAGGGTTTTTTGCTTCATTTCGTAAAGCGAACTTCTTTATTGGTTAATTTCACCGCTGTTTATTGCATCCTGGAAGGCGCTGATTAGTTTAAGAATTTTAACGTCGGATTTGGAGTCCGAAGTGATTTTTGCACTGTTGGACGAATTTTAATTGGTAGTGTTTAAAGACGATGAGCAACCCATTTAATGGAGTGGAGTGTTAAACAAATGATAAACAGGGCCGTTTGTTTCTTGCTAAATATGTTTAGATATTAAGAAGATTACTGGAATTCAAACTAATAATGCAAATATTTGTAAATGAAAGCTATAAATTGCTTAACCTGCCTAAACAATAATTAGGGGTATGTTTAACCTACTTTAACTAATACCAATAACTTTGAACTAATCTAGTTATCTAATTATAATCGAAGATTGAAACTGAAATTAACTGCACTATTTAAGATAAATATTTTGAATTCTTGTCAACAGTTACAGATGCAATTAATTAATAATTTATTGATTTATTTAATCACCCTCTTCCAACTTCCTTTGTCTTACCAACTTCTTTCTGCTCCGGAACTTCCACATTAACTGCTTCCTTGTCCTCAGTTTTACTGTCAATTTTATTTTCAGTTTCGTTAACGAGAACTTTACGAACCCACTTCATTTGGTTGTCACAAATCTCTTCAAAGTATTTTTGGTACTTGTTCAGAACTATTTCGAACTTGGGCGGAACTATCTGAACGCACCTTACCATGTCATTAATGAGCTGCTTAATTTCCTTTGATAAAATGCTTAGCTTTATTTTCTGAACGGGGAGAACAATTGGTTGAATGCTTTGCATTTCCTTTTGAATGTTCTATTGCTGGCCCGGATCCGCGTCAAGAGTAGTTTTTAAATCTACTAACTTGCAAAATGACTGGTCAGTGAATAGTTGCTGCTGAATCTGGTGGACTGCTGAGCGGATGCTCTCCTCACGCGGCTTGAAGAGGAAGCTCTCAGTCTCGAGCTCCTGGATCAAAGAAGCGATTTCTTCTTCAACTTGTCTCTTCAACTCTTGAGACTGAGTTGTGTTGCAGTGAATTGGCTTCCAAATGCGGAAAGTGCCAAAGAACAAGGCGAGTCTGTCGTATTTAGCTTACAAAGTTTGCACACACTTAAGCTGCTTGTGTAATTCTTAGAGTGTTGTTACTGTTTCCATTTCTGAAAGTAGTTGCAAATTATGGAGGGAATAGTAAAATAATAAATTAAAAATTGCTTGCAATACTAAGTATATTCGATTTATTTTATGGTACATATTTAATATCAAAGCAATAATGATACACATTATATTTATATTATCAAGAATTTTCTTTTCACTAATTGTATCACTTTAGAAATTTTGAAACTTCATGGTGTACAATTACAGTTCCACTCGTAAAACAACTTTCTTTTAATTATTTATTAATATATTAATTATTTATTTACATATTTTTGTCTCAAAACAGAAATTTCTCACCTGAGCATGGTCTTTAATTTCATGTTTACTAAAGATTTAATATCTTTCTGATTATATTCTTTATATATTTCTTTATTTAAATTCGGTGTAGAAAATACAGTACCTAGAAACAGTATATTTGTTATTTACGTGAATAATTATTATGCCATATTAATATAAATAATGTTTATATTATAAATAATGTTTTATATTTCAAATCACCTCTGCATAATCCGTTTATTTATCTTGCACCTGTGTGAGAACCGTCCCTCCGTTCACCACCATAGACACCGATTAATTTTGCATTCCGGACGTCACGTCCCTCATTGGTATTTCACTTTCCATTGTTTTCTCTTTCACTTTATTTTCCTTGAACAGTTTGTGAACTAGTTTATCCAGTTGAGCTGTGACCGTTAATTTTTCATTGAACTCCTCAATGACGTCCTTCCAGTTCTGGTTTAATTACAGGAGCATATAGGCCGCGAACCAGCCCAAAAAATACATCGTTTCCTCGTCAATCTTGAGGGCCCAATAAACGGTAAGAACGATGAAAACGAACTAAATTAAGTTCAAAATGATCTCCAAGTCAAATACCCACTGCCCGTTCGAAGCTAAGCAGGTGGCGCCCATGAACTTAGCTATGCAAGACAGCAACGGACCACAGCCGGGAATGTTCCCGTAGCCGGCGAAAATGAACCCGCGCAGGAAGTCCTCGTACATAGGCGACTCGTGCTCGTAGTTCCCGTGAATCTGCAAAAGTGATTCGTGCATCCCACTCTGGCCCTCTGCAAGGGCAAACTGTAATTGCAAGACTTTATTCGCATATTTTGCTTGCTGCTTCGCAATCGCAAGACCAATCCTGTTCGTTGACACGAGAGAGGTAAAAAGCATCGCACCAGCGAAAATGAAACAGTGCCACTACTCGGCTGGATTAATGGTAGCGTTCTAATCCTACGTGAACAACAAGCTGAAAAAGATGGACACAGCTCCGGCCTGAATTGAAATGAAAACTCGACGAATAATCGACGGAAAATCACGAGCGAGGAGAATCGAGGTCTGCTTGGCCAGAACGTCCTGGTGATCAACAATACCCAGAATCTGAAGCAAGAACGGACACGGGAACATGAAGTCCTGAAGCATGAGCGTGGTCGGAGTGAGAATGGTTATTATCGGATCCAACGGGAGCATTATAATATAATAAACGATAGACGCAAGAGCTAATAGCAGGATCTTGAAAGAGTCTGAAAATTCCTTCCACTTTCCTGTTACAAGGTTCCAGCTGAGACGCATAGGAGCGGCGATGATAGTGAAGACATTGGCTTAAATCTGAGCTAATGCGATGAATATCTTTATAACAGCCTTGTTGATCTGCTCATAATACTCTAATAGCAAGTTATACTTGGAAATCGAATACAAAGTTCCAGCTAAGAAAAGCTTGATAATTACCTCCAGATTGCTGTTGACGTTTTGACTTTTGAAAACTTTTACATTTAGTGATTTATCGGTAAACGCGAAAAACACATTGTATGTGAATCCTTGGAAGTATCCAAACAGTTTCAACATCTTTTTCAACAGGAAGTTAGCCATATCTAAAGCGTTATCTGGTTTTCTGATGAGCTTTTTAAACCATTCGCCTTTCATTAGCTCTTGGTTAATTAAGCTCACCACTAAGAAGATGAACGGATAAACTCCTTTCCCCAATGTTTGAGCAGCTTCTAAAATTTTATTAGCTGGGTTCATGAGCCATCCAATGTTAGTAATTCTGTTTTGGTAATATTAAAACTTCATGTATTGCAACATCTGGAGAATGTCTGTGATTGTTAGCAAAACCTCCAGCGTGTCAACTAGCACTGAAATAATAAATTAAAAGACTATAGTTGAAATGTGATTTCTTGCTTTATCTTGAGAAGCCTTGACTGCGTCGGAGTCTTCTGGCTCTTCTACTTCAGGAGTTCTAACATAGTGATAATACGCGAATGTTATAAGAGAGACTACAAAAATAACAAGTATAAGCAACAACTGGACTGTGTGTTATTTTAATGCAGCGATGATGATAACAAGCAAGGCAACTACAACTATCGCCACCAATATTTCAATCAAAAGTCTATTCTTTTCTTTTTTGTCTGAAACTTTACTAAAATGCTCGTTTACCTTGTTTCTTTTAGTGAGAACCATTTTTATAAATATAATTGAAATCAAAATAGCAAAAAACAGAATAGCTACAATGGCGATGGTGTTTGCAAGGTTTTGCAAGTATTCTGGAAGGAAGTAAGCTTTTTAGCAAGTAGTTTATAACTTATTTATCATGCTTTGCGTGTAAGCGATTGCTTTCTTGTTATCTGCGTTTGTTGGGCTTTTATCTATTGAATCTAGGTACTCCCATGTCCCGTCTTACACGTGCTAGGTGAAGTTTGCTTGTATATCAGGCAGTTGATCGCATGCAGATTTCAAAGCTGGATCTTCTTCTGTTAAAAAGAAAACAGGCATGTAAACAAAGTCGCTTACGCACACTTGTGGTCCATAATATTATATGTAAACTTTTGAAACGGCTTCGAACGAGTCACCCCAGCTTTATAAACTGTGAATAATACCTGAATTGAGCGGGTATTCGATATTTCTCGGGCTATTCGCATAAAACTGAACGCATTTACCTGAAATTGTAACGTTTTCAAACCTTGAGTCGTTTCCAGCCATCACATATTCGATTTCATTACCAATCTCTCGCCCGAAAAGAACAGAACTCGCAATCAGAATCTAATCGTTCTCTCCATCAATTGGATTCGTTGGAGTGGAAAAAAGGCCTTTGTTGTCCTCTATTGTTGAGTCGACGTAAACAAGCGGAAATAAGAAGTTTCCGTAGTCTGGGTCGTACTCGAACAGCTTTTCGTTAAACACAGGGAATATAACGTCATTGGTATCGGACTCCATTGTGCCGTCGGCGGGAGTCAGGTTCATGTACACACGTGTCTCACAAGAATCAAAATCGAAGTCATAACCTGATAAATCAGCAGTAAGCGAAATATCTAGAAGATAACTGTTTAAATCTGGTGTTATCTCCATAAATTTGTCTGCACCGATTCCATTAGTGTCAGAAAGATAACATCGCCTGTAATCAGGATGAGTGAACACCACGAATGGAGAAGAGAGCGTGAGACTAGAAAACTCAGCAATATCCAATACCTTTGCTACATCGTGCATAGCGACGATATTATTTGTAGGATCTTCACAAAGCTCATGTACATCACCATATAAAGTAACATAAATCTCAGTTTACCCGGCTGGAACATCCATAGAAACATACCTTTAGACTGAAGCACCATTTAACCAATCATTATAAGAAATTGTGTATGCTAAATACATAGCAGGTTATGTGTAAGGATCAATAATTGTTAATATCGGATTAAATTCGTCATAAATTGTGCATGATTGAAGAATAGATATAAATTGCCACATTGAAGTGGAATAAACATTTATATATCACAATTATTAAAAATATAAATCTATATCTAACTTAACAAATAATTATTGCACGACAGTCACTGTTTAAATGGGTTTTTCAAAAAGGAAGTCCGCTTTGGGGTGTACAAATGAGGGGATTGCCATTATAGGCTATATTAGAATCACTGTTGAAATAAGAACAATTATATCAACTTCGACTACCGATTAAATGCCATCTCTTTGAAGTCTCTTTGAATTAATTTCTGCGTCGTTCATAAAAATTATCATACTGTTTAGTATATTTATATTATTATGAGACCTAATAGTTTTGATTAAGTATCGTATTTTAGTAGATATTAGAAATGTTACTTTATTATTCGCGGCCAAGGTAAAACAAATTCATTCAATAAATTTCACTCCGCCTTCTAATCTCTGTCCCAACTCAATTACTGTGTGTAAATAAATGATGTAAATAATGATTAAATTTCTAACGTCAGTGTACGATTTTTCTAACGTCTTTTCTATTTCTAACACGTTATAACGTCTTTTTCAGTTTTCTAACGTACTTATTGGTTGGCTTTAATAGAGTATATTTAATAGAGTATCTGAAGGAGCTAGAATAGAAACTCTAAAAACCCATGCAAAAAGCGGACAAAGCGAAGAAAAAACGCAAACCCGACGATCCACCGGAAAGTCAAACATAATCCGAAACGGTCTCAGACCAGCATTTAACTGAAACAAGCGATTCACTCAATTCATCCATCCAGATAAATTAGAACGAAATCCTACTTTCACTCACACCTGCCATACAGGAGGAGATTTAAATGGAATTAAGAATGCCCAACAAAACAACAGTAACAAAAATCCTCGCCCAACAACAAAACGTACAAATTGCCTTCTAAAGAATAGCGACCCCAGAAAATCGCAAACAAGATAGCTAATTTATGACACTATTCCCAGGTTTAAACCTTGAACAAATAAGAAACAACGCAAACACAATAACACGCAACTCCCTACTCAACCAAATGCTGTTATCAACAAAAAGATCTCCAAAACAAACTCCATTAGCTCGAAAAAGCTAACGGAGATTCTGTGAGGAGGTTTGACGTGTGATAACACCACGCGAGATATTTGGTTAGAGAGGAATGCTGTTGTTTTCTTATTAATCATGGTTTAGAAAGGAAAGGAAATGTGATCATCAGAGAAAAAGGGTGACCAGTATAGACGTAATTTACGGAGTGATGTCTTCTTCTTATTGGTTGGCTTTAATTAGGAGTGATAATAGAGATTCTATAAAGATGAGGTAAATTCATTTTTGTTGAAGAGGATGATTTTAATTTATCTCTGAGATTATAATCTATATTAATCTTTAATGCTATTTCATTTAACCATATATTACCTGAGTATAGACGTAATTTACGGTGATGTTTTCTTCTATTACCAGTACGTTTAACTATTTATATACAGGAAAATAATGATTAGTTAGCCGGATTATACACCTACAAAAGCGAAACTACCTGTATATTTAGTATTAACTATTATGTGACATGAAAATTGTATAAATGTGTCCAGGTACTACAGTACCTTGTTTATAGAGACCGTCACTTTTTCCGTTATAGAGACCGTCGCTGTTTACTTATAGAGCCCGCGAAAAAAAGCATTTCCTGAAATCAAATCAAATTTTTTAATATGGTCTCTATGGCTAAGTTAGACCGTAATTTGGCTTCTATAACTAAGATAGCCCTCCATTGGATTTGATTCATATTTTCTGATATAATTGAAAATTCATACCACCTCCATCCTTTTTTAATTAATGGAATATTCAGTCGACCCAAGCATTCTCTAAGAATAATCGTTTCTTCATGACTATTCAGAGATATCAAGTTGTCCGAACACTGCAGCAGTAGTAGCTCCTGATCCAGCACCATTTCCTGTTGGTTTCCGTTGTCATGGTACAAAGGCTTGATGATCAGAGAGGTAACTTTAAAGTACTTTCTCCAAGCATTTCTGTCCTAAGAGGGTAAAATAAAGCTAAAGGACTCAAACTTTGAGCACAGATCTAAAATTTGAACTGGTGAACGGGTTATTCGCCCTAAATTGAACAACATCTACAGAAGTGCGTTGAAGAAAAAAGAGATTGCATAACTACGGATGATCTCAGACAAGAAGCCGAACATAAGCGTTCTTAACTTCCTTAAGACCATTCCGAGTTTTGTTTTAATGGTTCATATCTGAGGGAATCGAAAGACTATTTTTTCCAAATTATGAAGTGGTACCAACAATAACATCGTTTGAGTGATATATTAAATATTTTGTAAAAATATGCAAAATTGTTGACAATTTGATTATTTTCATAATAATACGGCCTCTATAACTAAAGACAGAAAATTATCAGATTCGTTTTGGTCATAGAGACCGCTAAAAAACGAAAGTCAAAACACGGTCTCTATAACCGGGACTGTAGCGGTCTCTATAAACAAGGTACTGTATATATATGTATATACATTTAATTTAATTCATACAATATTATCAAAGTTTCATATATGGATACATATAAATTAAATAATTTGTCCCACACCAAATGTTATTCTTTTAGGTCATTTCACAGCATTATCCAAATGAAAACATAGTGTAAATGTTAAAAAGTATTCCAGACATGACTTGGACGCCTGGAGTTTCCAGCAGATTCACGAATCTATCCGAGTCCCAGCTAAAATCGTTATTTAATCCGATTATGTACAAATCTCCGATTTAAGCAACTAATAACCATTTCTCAGACGTTGAGCTTCCTGAACATTGGAGTTGGGTAGAATAATCACCTGAGTGCATTGTAGTCGGTGACCAAGGCGATTGCGGCTCCTGCTGGGCCTTTTCAGCCACAAACCAGCTCTCTGACAACCGCTGCATTCAAAAGCTTGACTAATCCAGAATAAACTACTCAGAGCAGTTCACTCTTGCTTGTGATCACTTATCACTCGGTTGTAATGGAGGTTATCTCGGTTCAGTTCAATCGTTTTTGTTCAAAAAAGGAACTGTAACGGACAGTTGCGTTCCATACACTTCTGGTGACACTGGTCACTAGGGCAAGTGCCCTAGTAAATGTGTTGACGGTTCTGAGCTTGTTTTGACCAAGTCAAGTTCTTATTAAGGTTAATTGAAAGGAGAATTGTAAATAATGGCAGCTTTATTAAAGGGAACAATATAAACGCAGTTTATTTGCTACGAGGACCTGATGTACTACAAAAACGGAATATACCAACATGTTTACGGGAAAATAGCTGGCGCACACGCTGTTCAAATGGTAGGATACGGAGAGGAAAACGGAGTCAAATTCTGGACCATTAAAAACTCTTGGGGACAAAATTGGGGCGAAAACGGATATTTCAGAATTATTAGAGGACAAGACGAATGCGGAATCGAAATTGATGCCTACGAACTTAATCCATGAGTGATCCAAAATTCGAATTTAAAGACTTGTTTATAAAATATTTAAATTTATGAAATATTTACGTTAAAAACATTTTCTAAATGCGAGTCTAAATGTCTCAGTTAATAAAGAATTATTTTAAGTTCATGTCAGTTAAAGCACTCCGTAATATCACCAATAACTCTAACACAATCATTTTCCTCGTCGATTCTGATTGAAAATCCGATAAGAGAGAAGATGGTATTTTGTATTAGATAGCTTGCTTCTTAAAGTTGGGCATTGATCCAGTTAACTATTTCTGTATTCTTCTCTGTATCTATTTAGAATTAAAAGAGCAAATAAGTTATTTCCTTCTCGTTTCTGAGTAGTGGTATTCCAGTGAGTTATATCTCCTCAACAATCCCCTAACGTTAAATTTTAAGATTCATAATTATATTATCATAGAAGAAATCAACTGTAGGTGCTTCCAAAACAGAAAATAAGAGAGGGTTAGAGTAAGTATCATTATATTTGTGGAAGGAGTATAAATAGTTATTCAAAGCAGCTCTGGAAACTGTGTACTCAATCTACTTCTAATTTTTATAAATTGGAAGCGGTTGTAACATTTGCTGGTTGATGAATTGATCTGATATATTTTGTACGTTGAAGGTGTAACCAGACTTCATCACGATTAACTAATTTAACTCGTCAAACAAGTTTGCAGTGAAACGGTCGTCTTTGAGCATTTCAGGATAGTTCGGGTAATACGCAAAATTTTGTTGTGTTTTAGAAATGAGGAGTACGTATGTGTAAATTATTTATTGCATAATTTACGATATTTCATCTTGAACCATCTCGTTTACTTGTGTTACTATGTCAGTATAGTACTTTTTGAAAATTAATGATTATCCGTCGCTTATAGTTACATTAAACTACTTTATGTCCATGTTTAAGTTGGAAAACCATGTTTGCATATTTCCCACACATTCTTCATCTGGGTTAAAACTTATATCGGCAATATTAAGACTTGAGTTAGAGATTACAATCTCACCATGTCCAGTATCTGAACTGTAAGGATAGTGGTTTAATACCCTTAACTACCAAAAGAATTTGATAGTAATGTTCGTGTTTGAAGTGTTAATACTTTTAGATTAAATATTGACTTATGCAGCTTCAAACTTCAGAAATTGAAAATTTTATATCATAAAATCAACAACCAAATCGTCTAGATTCAGAATATATTCTTATGAATTTATATAAGGGTTCATCATCTTCTTTGGAAATTATTGAATAATGCATTTAACGTAATTTTATAATCCATTATTATTCATGGATATCATATAAGATGAATCTTATGATGAAAGATTTAATGGAAACTTAGGCATGTTGCAGGTGCTTGATGAGGCAATGCATAATGCAAGCATATTAATAAGAAGCGGATCTAAATACATTATATTCATTAATTTATGAGAGATGATCATTTATTGTCATTATTATATAATAGATTATTTAAGATAATGTAAATACAAATGCAGATTATTTAAGATAGTAAATGAATACATAGCATTATAAGTTATGTATATGTGAATTTAAGATAATATATTACTACCTTATTCACATGTAGTTATCATATCTATTCATATCTCAATAGTACATTTCTAAAATACTATTCCAAGTTACAGTAAAATCCACCATTTTCCATATGGATGAAGAGTACGAATTAAAAAATATAATAATCAAAAATAGTTGATTAATTCGCCTATTTTTTACAAAGATAATTTTTGAATATGATATCTATTATAGAGGGGAAAATCCAAGGTCTTACCTTATATCTGAAGGTGAAAATATAGTTAAACTTACTTGGTCAAATATAGACCATCTCTAATTTCACTTCGTTTATATACCTGGCGGCCTTGATTTTCCCCTCTCACTTTTGTTATTTTAAATAACTTTTTAATGTTAATTTAATATTATTTGTAATTTATTGATTTAAAGCATTATTTAATTATTACGTCAAACCCGGTTCACACATCCATCTTAACCCACGGGGCGATCTGCTCCTTAACAAACGCCTCGTTTTCCACATTGCTCACGTGGTCCATTCCGCTCCTTATTCTCACAATCCTCCCTTAACTATTAAGAGTTTTCAACCCGAACAAATCCCTCTCGTAAACTCCCCTCTCCTCCATTTGAAGAACTTTTTGGTCGTTCCCGTCGTTGAAGAAGCCGAACCAGGCGGACTACCACGGAGAAATTACCCCGTCGTTTTCCGAGCCAAAGAGAACGAACTTATCCGGCTCAAGAAAATTAGTTTTGTACTGCTAATTAAATGAGTGCTCGTTGTCCAAAAGGGATAAATGGGGGCCGTAGGAGAGATACTCGGGGATTTGGTAGGGATTACGCCAGTAGGACGAAGCAGTAACCAGGTTTTGAATAAAATCGGTGTACTCAAGGTCATTTATGAGACTATTTATTAGAGCTGGTAAAGTTGGCAGCTCACCACAAGGAGAATGCACCCCGCAGAAATAACCAGCAAGCGGAGAAGACAAAGTTATAAAACGCAACACTTTGGGCTGAGATGCGGTCTTGTTCTCAAGATAACTGCGAAGCAAATAACCGCCCTGCGAAAAACCAAGAGAAATGAAGCCATCTGCCACATTCGGATCATTCACAATGCAATTCGTCAAATCCTGCACAGAGGAGTACATATCCAAGAATAACGTGTCATTGTACCCATTTCCGACCTCGCAGTTAAGAACATACAAATCAGGAATCACGTCCTTCAAGAATCTGATCATATTATTCATGCCGTCCTTGCCAGACATTATTCCATGCATCACCACAACTGGAGGCTATTTTAATAATATATTTAGAAGTATAATCGTTTTGGTGTGTAAATATTAAAAAATGTTATTAATTATATTACAAATAGAAATACAAATTTTAAATACATATAATCCAGAAAATGTATCTAGAAAAAATGTACAAAGTTCAACAAACGACTGCAAAACTGATCTAATAAATTATTATATAACTAATTATTGAAGTTGGAATTTACACTATTTAATATACTAAAATGCTGTTTGAGTAAATGTTTTGAGAGACCAAAAGAGTAAACTGATATATATATACTACTTTTAAATGTGATACTTTTTGTAATAATTCTCTATTATCTAATTTACGTATACTACATTACCTCGAATACAGACCCAATATTTATACAGTGTTTATACAGACTCGATTCAATAAGTTTTGACTTTAATTGTTAGTGTCTTTTTTAAAAATATTGACACACATTTTGAGATGATTTTGAACATTCTAATATGATATTTATGCATTTGGTGATGGGGCACAAAATGATATCTAGCACACCACTCCTCCAAAAATGAACATAATTCAAATAGTGACCAAGTCATTAATGCAATATGAACACAAAAATTTATTTATTCTTCAGCAAAATCATTTAATCGTTGTTTGAAAATAAGATAAATGAAAACTAATGCAACTATTGAGTACTTAGTGCCCCATCACCAAATGCATAAATATCATATTAGAATGTTCAAAATCATCTCAAAATGTGTGTCAAGTATATAAAAAAAGACGCTAACAATTAACGTATGTGTGCTGTAAACATTAAACATATTTTAAACACCACATAATACTTAATTCATATCTCTGGTATTCATATCTCGTATATAAACTTTAGAAATTGATACGCGATTTTGCCTGGCGCGAGTCTATCCAAGAGTCTTTTCGTGAGATTATACCTAATCATAAAAGTAAAAGTTCAATTTGATCATTCCATCTTCATTTTCTATCATCCTCCAATATTTTTTAATTTTAATATAACTATTAGTTTAATATGTTTATCGATATAATAATTTCTTACAATTTTATGTATTTTTGTTACTATTTCCTAACATAATATCTTTAAACTACCGTCTTCTATACATAGATATAGATAAAGAAAAATCTGATTTAAATGTACAATTAATGTAAAAACATACTTTCTACAAAAAAGATCTTAAATGTCTTTTAAAACCATAGTAAAAAACTAATTAAACCACTACACACATACGTAATATTATTTATATTATGTATATATGTGTACATTTCATACCATAAAATAAAGTAAAATAGTTACTTAATATTTAAAAAGATGTTAAATCACATATAGTAAATACATTAAAGCTGTTACATAAATGAGGGAGCAGAATCACTTAGATTGGAAAAAAGATGAAAACCATTTTAATTAACTGGAGGATCACTAACCACAAGAATTATTAAAATATATATTATTTTTACTTGGATATGGTAAAATAACTAGTATATATTTATATATTGCGTTTAGATGTATTGTTGGATTGTTGCTGTTGAGTGAGTCATGTTATTATTATTTTTGGTTTCTATTTCAGTTACAGACCTTTTCAAAAATATTATTAAAATTTCTAATTTCTTGATCTGCATAAATAACATGACTCACTCATAAATTACAAATACAAATAAATTGAAAGTTAATATATAAGTAAATATTACATGTGATCATTTTGTATCATTCATTTGTGGTTGAAACTCATAACCGCTCTCTACATTACCTATGTTACAATATTAAAATAATACATAATGTTATCATTTTGTGGAACCTCACTGTGATAACACGTTATTCATTATTCAACCTCAAATCCCAGATTGTAAAAATGATTGTGTATTCATTCTACATCGTTAATAGCATGTTTAGAGAAAATTTTTGGTGCAGATTCAGAACTTCCAGATTTACAAAGATTAAAATATTAATAATAATATTATTAATATTATTAAAGTCGCTAGAATCGCCGGAATACACTGTATAGCGGCATCTGCGGGATAATACAAATACTAGTATTTTTGTATCTTTTAGTTCTCGTTTGATAATACGATTTGGAAAACTTGCAAAAATTGCGTTATCACTCTGTTGGTGTATTAATATAGACAATACAAATTTCCACCCCAACACCACTACTAAATGGATAATACCAACCAAATCACCTACCACAAGTGGACCGACGAAGAGCTCGCCAAGGTCCAGAGAGGCATCACCGAGTATGGCCACCGCTGGAGACTTATACAGTAAAATCTCCTCCCCCACCTGCCCATCCAGACCATCAAGAACAAGTTCTACTCCATCGAGTACAAGAGAGACCAGGGAAAGGAATCCCAGCGCAAGACCGGTAAGATGACGCCTCCTCTCTCAGCGCAGGAAAACCTCTCTTCCGACCAAGAGCAAATCATCAAAAAGCTTGGTGAGCTCCTCGGGCTGTAGATCTGATGTTAAGAATGATTATATTTGTTGATTTTTTGCTGAAAATTAATTTAGAACGATTTTAATATTCATTGTAAGAATTATAATTTAATTATTCTTTATATTTCTTTCATATTCAATATCTAAAACTAATTCACACATTAATGGATGATAATAAGTTAATTTTGACAAATATTATTATCGTCAGTTGTAAAAGAGAAAATTCAATTGAAAATAGTGAATTTTTTCAAATAGCCTTTAAAAGGTTAGAGTGTCAAGTTACCAAAAGAACAGGACACAATGAGAATACAAGAATGCGATGTTGGACAATTGAAGACTTTGAACATGAGCGAGTGAGTTTAAATGTTTTTGTTTATCAAAATAATAGAAATATTAATTTTGTAAATAAACATATTCACCTGTAATTGGTGGGGAACTTCTGGAAACAGTTCAGGTCTATTCTACTGCTTGTAAGTTCTTTCTCAGTCAAACTCGCGTGTTTTAGATAACGGAGTCTGAAATAAACTTGTCTATCAGATTTCGACTCCAATTTAATTTATTTGTAGTTCTCAATTCCGATCTCTTGAAATTTTGTTACAAGGAGCTCGTCTTCTCGAGCAGTCCAGCGGTAGCGTTTTGCTTGAGATTCTTGGATTTTATTTTAGCTACACTGTTGGAACTAATCTTTAGCTTCTTTTATTTGATTCTGGATTTCTTTGATCTGAAGCAAAAGATGGACATGCACCACTTAAAGGTTGAAATTATTCATTCGTTTGGAGTGAAAGAATAAATCAAAATAATATATAATATACTATAGTTGAAAGAAGTATGTATTTATAATTTGTAAATTTATTAATTGATTTCGGTATATTACACAGTAATCGAGTTTGGACAGAGATTAGCTGGCGGGTTGTATGTCTATTAATTGAATGAATTTGTTTTACCATGACCACGAATACTTTAGTAAAATTTTATTTAAATTATGCCTCACACTCCAAAATTTACACTTCAAATATGCCTTTAAATACTTACTTTAATTAAGGAACCAAAATCTAGCTGGACTGACTAACATGGGAATCGTCGTTAAATAATGTGGTTCAACACTGGATAAAATAGTTTTGATGAAAAAATAGAATATAAATCGTCCTTTGCTATTTTCAAGTTTTAATTGATAAATATTTAATATTTACAGGAAACTTGTCGATGGTCTGTCTGAAATTTCATCTAGCTATCTAATAACGAAATATTACTCTGAGTTTCTGTATGTTCCTAGTTTTAGTTGTATAATACCCAAAGAAAAGCAGCTGTTGTTTGGTACCTAAACCTCGAGTGGTATTTCAGGAGGTTCAAGTTTTTTGTTGGATATATACTAAAATGATGATTACAGCAACATTAAAGTTTGATGGAATAAAAACTTTTCCAAAATCACACGTTGATTAATAACGATATTCTAATCCTCAATTCCTAATTAAAAATAACAACTCCCAACGATTAATATATAAACTCTTCGTATTATTGACATGCTTTTGTAATTAAATCATGAAATTTTTTGTCAATGCCCTATTATTCTGCTTCAATAATACTTTGTAGCACAATTAACATTTTCGTTACATTTTAGTTCGGCTATTACAGAACTTAATCAAAATTATAAGCGTTATTTTTGTTATAAGTACGGTAATTAGAAAAATTAATGATAGAATATTTATGAGCTCCACTTCATCTCGAATGGTTTTCGTAGTAGTAAAATATCAAAATATTACTCAATTATACAATATGTATCGTTTATTGCAAAAATAATGTTATGATATTTACTACGTTCATTAAAAGTGAATATAGTATCGTATTAAAAGAGTTCTACAAGTTACATTATCCGGAGATTGTTGAATACGAATAATAACATTTTCTGGTGCAGTAAATAAAACAATGCTGTCAGGCTAGTATTATCTCGAATTTAATTATACTGAAATGTAATTAATAAGCTTACAGCTGTTAAATCTACAATTAATGATGCTATAGTGATTCTTTAATATTAGTTAACATAATATACATATTGACAGCTTGAAACCATTTGACTGCCTTTATAAATTAATTTTAGAAAATATATTGTTGATAGATGATATCATAAATATTTTCACAGTAAGTTAAGTAGATTATTATAATAACTTTGATAATAGTTTTTGTGGACTTCGAGTTACTATTGACTTTATTTTTGGTGTTTCAAATTGTAATGTAATGTTGTACTAATCAGTAATTAGAAGCATAAAGATAACTTAGCATATATTTCTGGTATACACGATATTTAAATATGATTTCTAGAAGATTTCACTTAATGAGTGTTAAACAAAAAATTTCATATTTACAAAAACTAAATCCCAATGAAAGAATAACTGATCAAAGTATTATTACATGTGCTCTTTTTCTTTTTTATTCAGAGGCTGAAAATAAGTTTGAACCTCCGGAAAATGAGCACGACTATTATAGTAACAAGTTGAAGCATATTTTGAATTTTTGTAAACAATAAAATTTAGAAAATGATAAAAATTTTGACTTATCTCAATGTTAAGAGTAGTTAAAGCGAATTCAATTAAACTATAGGATATAGCTATGTAAAACTATAGATTATCATTTTAGATAAGTAGTTACTATTGTGGGAAGTACTAAAAGACCTAAAATTCAATAAATATGTATATGAAGGTAAAATTTATTAATATTTTACTTTATTATTTTGAAGTACACTTAACTCATAACAATATTAAAATTTCACTCCCAAATTTCAAAAAAAGTTTCGGAAGTTTACTGTTATATTACTTATAACCACCATATCCACACCTATCTCTGAAAAGTTAATAACCTAACATGTAGTAATGTTATATAAATATTAATAGCACAGTAATAACACGATAAAGTATAAAACAATACTATCATTTCTGAATCGATATAATTTGATGACATCTCAAAAAATTAACACTAAAAATATAGAGCCCTTTATGTACATAGTTACAGAAGTAAAGAACGCATTAAAATGAAAATATCATTTTAAAATGTTCCTGTGATTGAAGTAATCGATTATTGAGTGGATGTTTTTGAGATGTACCAAAAGAGAGTCAAAAGAGTGAGCCGATATAATTAACTGGAATATTATCAACAACAAGTATTATTAATATATATTATTTTTACTTGGCTATAGTAAAATAACTAGTATTTATTTATTGCGTTTAGATGTATGATTGTTGCTGTTGAGTGAGTCATGTTATGAAAAATCAGATCTGAGATGTACCAAAAGAGTGAGCCGATATATATTAATATTTTCGCACTGTATTTGTTGAGATTAAGACTATTTATGTGCTTATACAAAATGTAATTGTAATCTTTAAAAGATACATACATTAAATGTAAAATCCAAATTGCAACGAATAATTGAAAATTCTTATATATCATTATAATCTTAAAATATTATATATAGTGGTAGTTGCATTATATATAGTGACAAAGAAATATTAAACTACCAAGGAATGGAGTAGTATCAACCTTTGATTGTGTCAGAGGCGATCTATTTATCAAAGCTAAAGATAAGAATATGCCATATTTAACATTAGTAAAATAATTTTATTTAAAATTATCCCTTTATTGTGAAAATAATAGATAATATACTGTAATAGAAAATATGAAAACCACAAACATAGCATTTAAAACATTGATCTGTTCGCACCGATTTAACCGCATTTCAGAAATCGTTAAATCACTCTAATAAACAACATATTTATTTTACTAACTACACTATATAACTACATATACAATTTACTACATATTCAGAAATTATTGAATTAGTAGAATATTTTTCTAACACTGTTGTACTGTTTTTACACTTCTATATTTAGAGTTAATGATTACACTGTAAACATTAATTAATGTTTATATAAGATACAATAATTATCATATAATTTTGCATATATTACTTATTATTTCCACTTCTAGAAATATGATATTGTTTAACGCAATAATATAGGTTAGTGCCAAATTATCAAGAAAATTTGATACCGTAGATATTACTAAAGATTGCGAAAAGGATTTATTTAGGTTTAAACTTGAGTATAAAAAGAATTATACATTACAATAAGAAGAAGCTGCTTTGGATATTTTTTGCAAAAATTTGGAGTACTTAAAAGTGTTACGCGTACAGAATAACGCTACAGAGTACGGTCTCAACGCATATTTTGACATGCAGTCTATGCCACTGTCAAATATTCCACATAATTTTATGATGCGAAAGTAATCTTCTAAAAGTAATAACTAGGTGCATAAGTTGAATTTCGGTGTTAATTTTCCAGATTCTTCGTACACGAATGACACTCAGTCTATTTCTAACTACAACCGCGGGCTTTAAATACCCTTAATTTGTTCCTCGGCCTCTTCTCCAGGTGACAGCAGCAACGTGATTGACGACTCATTCTTCGACAGCATTTACCCTGCATCTCCACCCAACTCAATTGACCTTCGAGAGTGGGGAATTACCCACAGAGCAATTGATCAGGGAACCTGCGGCTCATGCTGGGCATAGTCCGCCCGTTACGTTTTCACTGCCTCGGTTGTTCGTGACCTCCCATTTTACAAGTAATTATACCCCGTTTCATTTTAAAATGCAACTAACAGTAATTTACTCCTTTCAGTTTAAGCTTTCATGAACGGAAGTTTTGGCTCGAATAAATTTTGTGCAGGTGGGAACTTCATCTCAGCCGCGGTTGACGCAGCTTATTAGCACTTCGGATTAGATTTTGAGAAACAGATTCCCTACGTGTCAATGATGAGCAGGGACGAAGAATTGCTACTTGAACCCACTCCAATTGAAGTGAAAACAGATGAATTCAAATAAAATCCGCTGAACCCAGTACACTGGTTTAACCCAGAGGGAAGCTGCCCAAAGGTTTTAGTTCACGTAAGCGCAGAAAACGAAACAGCCGGATTCTCATCTGAAGATGTGCTGAAGATAAAGAGGATTTTGAGTTTAGGTGTTCCGCTGAGCGGGCACATGGTGGTTGATAATAGTATCTCTGGACTAGCGTTTTCAATGTACAAAGGTGGAATTGCGCATGGAAAGTGCGAAATGTACGGCTCAAACCACCAAGTTACACTAGTTGGGTACGGACATTATAAAACTGTACCAGTATGGCTGTTTTTGAACTCATGGGGAAGCTCGTGGGGACAAAGCGGATATTATATGATATAACAGGGAGAAAACGCATTCTGTTCTGAAGCTGAAGTTGTTGGCATCGTGCCCAGATTCTTCGGATATATTGAAAACGCACCTGAAATATTCAATGAAAGTAGCACATACTAAAATAACAAATATATGTTCCAAAACTCAATGTATATAAAAGTTAGAAGAGGCGCAAATGGGATGGATAACTATGATGTGAATAACTAACCAATCGAAGAATACAGAAAATTACCAGCTACTAAATGGCTGCTGGTAGTTGTACTTATTTGCATAAGCGGATTATTCATATTTTCTCTTATAAAATGTGTTTTTTACGTTCCGGTGAAAAAGATACCAATGCCAATGTATATTCAATACACAAATGAAGAAGCAGATAGATATGATTGGACTAAAGCAGCGGCTGTAGAAAAATAGAAATAAATGAAATATGATTTGATGCCTGCTATGGATTGTCAAGGTACAAATGAATATAAGAACTTGCCCATGAAATTTGATATCAAAAAGTGATATCGTATTATACAACATAAATATAATTATATTATTTTGTTTTATTTTTATTAACTTAATTAAAAATATATAATGTTATTAATTGTATATTTAGATTTATGTTAAATCACAAATAATGATTCACTCACAAATGATAACATTAAAATTTGTGAATATAAGAGTTTTAAACGTAATATACCAAATAAATTTTATAATTTCTGATAATACACTTATTAGTACTGTTGTATTTTAGTTTCTCATTTGATAATGAGATCTCAAAAGATAACATAACATTTCACTAAATTCAATATAAAGACTTTTTAATAGACAATACAAATTTCCACCCCAACACAACTACTAAATGGATAATACCAACCAAATCACATACCACAAGTGGACCGACGAAGAGCTCGCCAAGGTCCAGAGAGGCATCACCGAGTACGGCCACCGCTGGAGACTTATACAGTAAAATCTCCTTCCCCACCTGCCTATCCAGACCATCAAGAACAAGTTCTACTCCATCGAGTACAAAAAGGATGACACTTCTAAATAACAAGCTAAAAAGAAAATAACATTGCTGCCAAATAACAACATTGAATAGTATTACAAAAATAAATAGCGCCACTAAATCACACCTTCTGTATCTGTGTAGAATTCAATATAAAATGAACAACAAGAGATAATTAAGAAACTTGGTGATCTTTTAGGAATGTAAATATGATGCTTTTAATGTTTTAGCTAGTATTTTAGTTCTTTATTTTTTATTTACTTGTTATTTTATTTACTTACTATTCTTCTCATTTACAATCATTTACACACCCTTCCGGCTTTATGGCTTCTCTTATCTTACTTTATCACTTTAATCATCTATAATCGCTTTCCCTTTTCTCAAATGCATCCAGCAATTCGCTTCAAAATGCACAGAGGTTTTGAAATCATTAAGTGCTATCTGGCATTTTTCAATTATGTAGAGAATATCATATCATCTAAGAACATTTACATAATATTTTTCGTTTCTGATATAATCAACAAAACAAGGTCAATTTATTATTATTTTTTATTAATTATATTATTGTGTAAATAGGTTAAAATATATATTTGAATCACTAATATATAAATATAAAAGAGACGTGACCAGATAAATATAACTCGAATTAAAACATTGAAAAATAAACGAAAAAATGACTTCACTTTAAACTATTAATAAAAATATGTTCACTGGTAATCGCAAGTTTATTCGAGGAACAGATTTGAAACTCGTTCCGAAAAATGGAGTGAACAGTTTAAACTGGAATCAACGGTTGCTTTAATTAGTTGTTTTATTTGACTAAATTTAATATAAATTTACCTGTTTAAAAGTGCGGTTTAACTGATCAGCGCGTTTAAATTATTTTATTGCTTTATTTTGAGCGTGAATAGAAACTGTTATTGAGTTGGAACCGCTTACAGACTTAGGTAAAAGGATTTAAAATATGTATGATTTGACACAGGCGACAAATCAGCAATTTTATTGCTTTTAAGGTTTAAATACTATAACTATGAAAGATTACGCAAAGGCTCAATAAAAAGAATTTAGTTCCCCTCTAAAACCAGAGAATGCAAACTTGATAAAAACTATAAGACGTACATACCTACGATTTTATTCAAATGCAAGCACAATTTTGTTAATTTTGTTTTATTAAATAGAGGTGAAATGTCGGTTATCATATTACCACCAGCAGATAACTCAACCAAATTTACAAGATCGCACAAAGGACGCAAATCGTTGATACGGTTCCAACAAATACATAAGTAGGTAAGATTTACAAGATGTTATATCGCAGAAATCTCACATATTTAATTCTAGCTTATATCAAGGTAAGTAAGCTGCACAAATTCTTTAATATGCGATATATTTTCTATCTTATTCTAAGATATAGATAGTACTTGAAGTTACTTCAAATTTACTAACGGTTATATATTTTATATCAAATTTTTATTCAAAATAAGTTAATTCAACTAAAAGAGCTCTTATAATGGAGTACAATCGGTTATCTAATTGCTCTCAAGATCTAAATACTTTAAGTGTTTGATGGCACTAATTCCAACTATATTCTTAAGCCTACAAAACTAAATCGTTAATTCAGAACAATTTATTTAAACTTCACCAAATTTTATATTGTAGCACTTGTTTATTTGTACGTTATCAATATTCAATTCATTCACAAAATCAAATTAATATAAATAATAATCGTTGCTGATTACAAGTGTATTGTTTATTTTTGCTAATCTATATTTTAAACACATTTTGTTGTTGTAATATTTTAATGGTATTTATTTTACAAAGTCAATAGATCCTTAGATTAACTGTTATATTTTCATTGGAGTGTTACATGTAAAACATATAATTATATTTATTAATATTCGTGAATAAATCAATAAACTCACTCCTTCATCAATGCACCGTTATATTTAATCTCCAAAGGTTTTTGAGTTCGAGACTCAGATAACCGAGGTTAAGCAAGTTGGTGAGTTATTCCATGTGACTCTAGCTGAATCCTACTACTTTCCCGAAGCTGGTGGCTAGCCAGCTGACAGAGGTACGATCAACGGCGTGAAAATCGTCCAAGTCATTGACTAGCATCCAATTGTGCACGTTCTTGAGTAGAATCCAGGTTAAGCCTCGGCAAAGTGCATTATTGACAAGGCTTATAGACTGGAGAATTCCAGGTAGCACACTGGTCAGCACATTCTCTCAGCTGTTGCTTTGTCCATGTTCGGCGCCGATTCCAGCTCCTTCAAAATCGCTGAGCCCTACTCAACAGTGGAATTGAACAAGAAGCTTGTGCGTGAGCAGCTCGACGCGCTCCAGCTCCGTGTGAACGAGATAATCCTCGAGAACATCCCGGTCACGTCCACAATAATTAACGACCTGGATAATATCCCATCCACACTCCGCCACTCCTATAATTTCGTTCCACTCCGTTTAGTGTAAATAAATAACATTGACACTTGCCCCTGTTGTGGATCTCACGTATAATAGACGGGGGAGCTCGGCCAGTGCTCCATTTTTGGAGTGGAACCGGTCAAAACGGGCATGAAATTATATTTCAGTTTTGGACTAAGCTGTTTGGGAGTGGTTCGTAACAAACTGTAAATAGTAAATAAACTGTGCGAGTAATTCACCTGCGGGGACGACATTTTGGTGAAAAACGTTGAAAACGCCGTCCAAAACGTGAAATTCCTCCAAAAGAAGTTCAACGACGTTTTCAAGAAGATCTCGCCACTGTGGATCACCCAAAACACATTTAAAACTCAATAATATGTCGGATGCTTCATAGACTTCACGTGCGAAAGCGCAGACGCGAATTTCGTCGTCAGCACACTGCAAAAAGAAAACGCAAAAGTAATCGTCGCATTCGTTGACGGAAACGCAACCAATATCACCATTTGCGATAAAGAAGGAGGAGCGGAAGCCATGCAGAAGAAAATTGAAGAAAAAGGATTCAAAATGGGCAAATGCGGAGGAAACGCACAAAGAAGAACCATCATCGTCGAAAAGAAACTCACCAAAGAAAATATCACACAAATCGCCGAATGAAATAGAGGTTTTGATAATTATTATATCAATATTGATTCAAAGACGAAGAAGATGTTGGATTACATCGTCTAGGATTCGATACGATCGTCTTATAACTAATAATTGCGTTTCATTGAATATTGAACGAAGATAAAATAAAAACATAATATATGCCTTTTTTTAAATATAAATATGTACGTCAATTATAAATAAATAAGTCGTCAATTATAGTTATGATACTATTTAATGTTATATTTATAATTATTTGATGAGATGGCCTTTACATAAGTTTATTATGTTAATAATTAGAAATGTAGAAAAGATATACAAATTCAATTAGAGCCTAAGTTAAAAACCCTAATTAAATAATAACCTTAATTCTAAAAGTCATACATTTTAGCTATTAACACATTTGTGACGACTTATTAAATAAATGTTTTCACTTCAAATGTAAAAACAACTTGATGAAATTACAACTTTTGGATAAATTTATAGATAAAAATAAATAAACATAACTAAATAATAAAACTCGTAGTATAATGAAAGTTAATTCGTCAAAAAGTAGTTGCCACTTATTTATTAGAATGAAATAATGATAAATAAATACAGAGACAGAATAGTTAATGGAGAATTGACAATTTATAATGAGGATTAAATAGACTAATTTAAGTTTATGCCTTAATTTTGGTAATATTTCACAACCGTTACCAAGTTAAAACTAGTTGGATTTTAGAATATTTAAATTGAAGATCTTGACAATATTCGTGAATTGGTAATTGAAGGAGGAAATGTTAACATTTATAATGTAAAATTTTTACATAAATTTTGTTACAGTGGACACGGTATTGTAAGAATTACCACAAACTTCCAAAGTGTCGACAATTTTTCAGTATCTGGTGCAAAAATCAAATGCAATAATCATATTGACAAAATATAATTTAATGATATAATTAAATCATTAACATTAAGTTCCGTTAAAATTACTGATTTACATAATATTAAAGGTTGCAATCAACTTGAATATTTAAACTTGAGTCATAACGAAATTTCTGATGCAAATTTTCTTATAAACATCTGTAAATTAACATATTTAGATGTAAGTTTCAACAAATTATAAAACTTTAACGCAATCAAAAATAATTCAGAATTATAGCACTTGAACATATCTAATAACTAAATTTCAAATATCAGTGTTCTTAAAACATTCACTAAACTGGTCCATTTTGATGCAAGTAACAACAAGATACAAGATGTGAAAGCTCTCGAAAACAACTCCGATTTGGAGTATTTAGATGTTAGTAATAATCCAGTAAAGTATATTTGTTTGAATAAGTTTGTAAAGCTACGACATGTTAATTTGCTTAACACCGAAATCTACGAGTTTCCAGAAGTAATTTAACAGGATTTACAATCCTTTTAAATTAAGTTGCAAAAATAGAGATCAAATATATTATTACTTCCCCAGAATATCTCTTTAGCGTTTTTTCTTTATTATAGCAAATTTAGCGTATGAGCTAGAAGCTTTTGAGTAGGGGGAAACAAGAGCTCACGCTTAAATATAGGTGACATTTTTGTTTTGTTTTAATATAACACCTCACTACCTTCAAGCAATGTTTTAACATTTTCTAATTGTAAGAGAAATAGTGGTTTTTGAAGTATGGTATTGTTACAGTATATTGCATATCTCATCAACAACTATATTTATTATTATCTTCACCAACGATTTCCTTCTATTAAGTTATTACTATATACATCAATATTGGATATTTCAGTACTATAACAGTTATTTAATCCAGCTCGATACTGATTTCCTTTATTTAAATCCAAAAGTAATTCAAATATACTTTTAGTTCCCACAACTTATGTGATTACATTGTTGCAGATCTTGAGTAAGATTTTGGTACTTGTGGTTACTCAATCAAAGTTGCATCTCTATTATCATTTATCAATGTAATGGATAATCTTCCAGAAGTAATTTAATAGGATTTATAATCATTTTAAATTTATTAGAGTTCAAATTAATCTCTTCCCCAGAATATAGCTAGAATCTAGTAAATTCAATCCAGACTGTAAAGCCTAACAATTAATGGCTATAATATATAATTAAGCCACCTAAAGAATAAAATGAATTTATTTTGTCTCAAGTCAATTGATTTATCTAATTCTCAATTATCTGATATTTCCGATTTACACAACTTTGTGGAGCTCGAAACGATAAATATAAGCAAAAACAGTGTAGCTGACATTTCGGTCATTCAATGTTTCCCCAACTTGACTAAATTTGTTGGCTGTTTCAACAAGATAAAAGATATTTCGGTGATTAACGCATGCTAGAAACTAGAATATTTGGACGTAAGCCATAATTGTGTTGTAGACATCCCACAAATTAGTCTCACGCTCCGCCACTTGAATTTAAATAGCAACTAAATATATAACTAAACTCAACTGCACAAAAATTTCTCTGTTGTGTCTTTGTTGGATAATTACATTTGTTATTACTCCAATGTGTTAGAGTACAAGCAAGTTGCAATTCAGAATGTGCCAGACTAACAATACATTGAACATAATTAAATTAATCAAAATTTGTAACAATTGCTCTTCGCGTACGAAAACAATAATATGCAATATTTCTAGCAATATGTTATAATGAAGAAATTAAATTTTAACAAATATGTTCACTATTCTGAAAATATAACACAATTTGATGGATAAATATAGTAAGCTACTTTTAGAGAATTAGATTACTTATATGAGTATTCAAACTTGGACTACTACAAACAGATGAAGAAGTTCAATAAACTTTAGATTGATTCTAATGATTATGTTCATAATGTGAACTTGTGCGAATCGCAAAATATAGACGCAATAGTTCTCAAAGAATGCATGAGCGTCCGCTTCAACAGGGTCAACTACAACATCACAGCTCTGGTTGTCGAATCGTGCAATCTGTAGTCAATTTTAGGAATAGAATAAATGCAGCAGTTGAAGTTCCTCAACCTTAGCGACAACCGTCTTACTGATATTTCATCATTATAGGGCCTGTGCAATCTAGAATACCTGAATTTAGAAGAAAACCAGGTGGCAGACATTTCTCCAATTTCCGATTTAAACAAGTTAGTCATTTTGATAATAACATATAAAAAGGTGAATCCGACCGATTACAGAGCTAGTCTCAATTTCGAACTGATGCCGACAAACTTGAACGTTCTTGTGGTTAAATGGTACAACTTGAGATCTCTTCAAGGTATACAAAAACTTGATAAATTACAATATTTAAAATTAACTTACAACTAGTTAAGAGACATCAAACAACTTTAATATTTAGTTTCTCTAAAGACCTTGGATTTATCTGATAATTAGTTAGTTTTCGTAGAACCACTGCTTAATCTTAGGAAAATATAGCACTTATTCTTGTATAATAATTAAATACCTTTAAATTAACTAAAACTTATTCAATAGTTCCCTGAAACTTAACTATCTACAGATTCAAATTAACAACTAAACTATTTATAAAACATAAAATGTGTAACATAATCTTACTAAAATTTAATAAAATCAAAAATAAGACGTACTTTAAAGAAATAAATATTTATGGATTATAAATTAAAGATGCAATAAGTAATATTAGATTGCTATAACTAAGAGAAAAGAAAGTATTCATTGATAAATAATTTATTGAATCTTATATTAGATACATCTCAGTGATATCAATTTTACATTTTTATCATAGGGATGGTTTTTTATACTACCTTATACTAAGATCTGCGGTCTTTTGGGGATGTGCATATTACTAAAATAGCATACTAAATGTAATTTTTCCCACTTCCATCCTAAAAATTGGCTGAAATATAAGTAAGAACTAGTACTTTATACTACTTTTGAAAAAGTATACTTCATGTCGATTTTAACCGTAGAGAGACTATAAAAGTAATCACGTGTTATATTTTCTTTTATTAAGGTAAATATGCACATTTATAGGTGTAAATATGTCAATATTCCTGATTTAGAAAATTTAGTTAATTTAAATTTGAAGTGGGAGAAATAAAACCAAGATAAATGAAGTTCCCCAGGGGTCATTAGAAAATTAAAATAAATCATTAGAAAATTAAAGTAAAAAGGAAAGGAAAGAAACTGTTATTCTTTAAGTTATATAACAAAATAAAGTGTACTACTTTTGAAATTTATACTACAATGTAGTAATGTATTAAAAACCATCCCTATTTTATCATATTCATATTTATTCACAGCAAGGACCACAATTTATCCATATTATTATCAGATTATTTATTTTTCCTTATTGCTGAGTAGCATTCGTTCGCCTTCATCTCTTGTATGTGTGCTATGTAGCATTCGTCGCAGAGCACTTTAAACTTGCACGTGCATCCCTTAGTTGAGTGACACTATTTACAGCTTTAGCAACGTGTATTCTTAACGTTTTTAACTCGTTTGTGGCCGCTTGCGAAGTATTCGTGGGCGGGTTTCACGGGTGTTTTCCTCTTTAAAACGTCCATTGGCCGAGAGCATTTCTTCAAGTAGTTTATTTTTAGAATTTGAATTTGAACAATTAGTTTTTGAGTGAACACTTGGAGTGGAATTTTATCAGCTGGGAACTTGAGTTTGAACAGTTGGAAGCTGTTAATGAGAACTGAGCGCAATAATTGAATGAAAGTGCGAGTAGATTCGTTTTCAACCTTGAACTTGAACTAAATGTCCTTGTAAATGGTGTATTCGTCTTCGTAGTTGCGAATTCTATTTTTGGGTATTTTGTTCGCCCAGATTGGATTATTTATCACTTTATTCAACTACTATTGTAACAGCTCAGTGAAACTAATTGATTACATTTCGTTGTCGCCAAGATTCTACAAAGTTTGGACAGAACCGTAACATATGTGGTTGTTAATGTCCACCCAGCGCTTATAGTCCATGTCGTCTACTGTTTACAGCGTTTTCATTAAAGAATCAGCTTCACTCCAGCACTACTTAATTGTTTTTGATTCGGTTATGAACAAAGTAAATAAAATGGACAAATAATTATCAAATGTTACTTTAGAAAACGTTGCACTGCCACCATAACCCTGCCTCAATCGCAATAACGTGTTAGTTTTCACGTTGTCGTACAGATGCTAGCTGAAAATTGATGTAAAGCAGTCATGTATTTATTTATACGGCTCTGGATCTCTAATTCTGTTCAAATGAAGAGACTGATTGTATTCCGGTTCAGCTCCTTTCATTATAAAATTGGTGTGGGTAAATATATATGTTATACTTTGTTTTAATATAAAGAAGATGATAGTGGACTCGCTACCTGATCCAGCTTCGCCTTCGTGCCTTGCTCCCACTCGAGGCCTGGTAACGTGATTATTAATATTATTCGATATTTGATCATTCCCACTGTAATATTCTTAAACTATATTCGTATAGCTATGTCAATATCTAACACCTACCTAAATTTCAAGGAGAAAATATTTTATTGTTAATAATGAGTAAGAGAGTGTGTAAATAGAATTAATACAGTAGGACAATTGTAGACTTAGAACATGAAAGAGTGAGTTTAATAACATCTAATAATATCAAGTATATTCAAAGTTGATTGATCGGATTAATAGAAGATAATTATTGCATATGCTGTATATTATCCAACATAATAAACAATATATAACAATAATATAACTAACAACTACTTTTATGATGTCTCGTACATTCCTAAGAAATAGATTTGACCAGTTTACTTATTCAGATTT
Organism: Hexamita inflata; assembly: GCA_963988835.1. Classification (NCBI taxonomy): domain Eukaryota; phylum Fornicata; order Diplomonadida; family Hexamitidae; genus Hexamita; species Hexamita inflata. Next base: position 254,712 of record CAXDID010000840.1, on the reverse strand, counting down.
TTAAATAAAAAATATTATATTAATTAATATTTATGATAATACTGCATGTCTCCAATGAAGGACACCACTTCTCATTGATGTTATTCGTATTCATTTTGACAGCACATGAAGAAGTAGTGACTATTCTGCAAAATATTCCAGGAATTACTTGGACGGCCAAAGTTTACGAAAATATACCTGTTATGCACCTATAAATGAAGCAGAGAGTACTCTTCGCACCAGTAACTAAATTGGCATAGACAAGCGTGGAGCCGCTTCCAGATCATTGGGACTGGGTTGAATAACGCCCTGACTGTGTTGATTATGTGTCCAGTACTGGTATGTGTGGTGTTGATGGTATTCTTTCTGCCGCGAACATGCTTGGTAGCTAGCGCTGCTTGAATGGATTGGATCCTGTTCATGTTGATTATTCCGCTCAGTTCATGTTAAATTGCGACACACAACATTCAGCTTCATAATGTGAAGACTTGGTTGTTTAGAACAGCGAGTGGAGTTTTCTCATTGATAATGGAACTGTTCCAGAATCATGTGTATCGTATAAATCAGGTAAAACTGGGAAGATAGGGAAATGCCCGACTATTTGTGATGACCAGTCAAAGCTCCCTACCAGATCACATGTGAAGGACGTTTTGTCTGTTTGCAATTATCAAGATCCAAACAACGAACAGAACATCATGCGCGCGCTCATGGACGGACCTGTGTAAACCAGAATTCAAATAACTGAGGACTTCCTTTACTACAACTCAGGCATTTACAAATCAGAATTTGGTGCCTGGTTCGGATGGGTAGTTTGCGAATTCGTTGGATATGGAGTTGAAAACGGAATTAAATTCTGGAAAGTCAAGAACGAAATGAGCAGAAACTGGGGAGAAAATGGGTACTTCAGAATTGTGAGAGGAACTGGAATTCCATGGGGGCAAAACTACATTGAGGAAGAGTGCTACCAAATCATCGTGTGATCCACATTCAATTATTATATTATAACATTTATCATTTAACAATATGTTGATATATTAGAATGGCGTTTTAATTACAAGTGATGATTTTTTGAGATAATAAAATTGTGTGTGCAGATACCTCTGAATCGAACATAAGTGGAATCAAAGTTTCTCTTTCACTCTAAGTAGTAAAAATATTTTTAACGATTTGTAAATATTATTTTGCAGCTTATGGCAATATTAATAATCTTAGGTATCATTATGCTTTGGTGTAGTGGTGTAAGATAACATCATCACCGCTTGGCTTGTTATAGTCTGCTTCTAAAAATAATGAGCGAAATAATTATTTTCCAGACTCATAATTTTATTTATAAACTGTGAAGATAAATCTCCGCTCTTCCAAATGTTTAACTTCTTTAAGGGTCTGCATAAGATAATGCGCTTAGGAACTTTACTCGATTCATTAAGTGTACTTAAATTATACTAAACACTAAATCTGACTCGTTTTACAATCTAAACTTTTAAACATTCGTAACGCATCTTGTTATAAAATATGGCTGCGATGAGCATTGCCTACTGCTACTTCAAGTACTTTGCACTAAAACCACGATGTTTAGGCGAAAACTAAATTTAATCTGAATTCACAGAATTTTATTCAATCTTCACTATTTCACTTGTCTATAGTTAATTAACTATCATTTAGGCATAATTATTACGCTAACTTAGACGAAAAGTGAGTAATTCAAATTCAATATTTGAATTAATTTTCAAAGTTACAAAATAAATTGAATTATTGAAAACCGTACGCTCTAATGTTAATGTGAGTTGTTTAAACGATATATCAACACTCTATTATATTATTTGATAACTTAAAATCTCCTGTACAACAAAAATAGTGAAATATTTTATAAGTTCAACTATTGTAGGTTTATTTTAGCGCTTTGTAATTAAATACGATTTCTAGCACTTTTATTGATAGTTTAATCAGTATTTAATATCATCTTCAAGGAAAATGCTATTTTTGCTTAATCAAGCTCCAGCTAACAATTTACTTGGTTAATTTAGGTTATTTATTACTGGTTACCTGCTCCGCTGTTGCAAAAGACTGCATGGTTCGGATCAGTTATGTGTTTTTGACATAGTGGACATATATGAGCATGATTCCTCGGTTCCGGAGTATCAGTGTCAAACATGATGTCAATTGCTCTTTGAAATTCCATGTTTGTAAGATCATGATATTTGTGTAGAACCTGTGCTGCAAACGAATCCATGTTAGTAATTAATGTAGTGCATTTTCTTGATTATTGAAATATCTTAATCGCTGCAATGTTGAAACTTATTTTATTAGTATTTATAAGTGTGTATACTAATATCGATTTACTAGAGCTAGCCACGACTTATATAAGTTAAGTTTCAATTGACTCACTTTTAGATTATATACAAAATATGATACTGGAGTGAATAGAGAAGAAAGGAGGGAACACTCATTATTGAGCCATGATGTGATATAAGTATATATTAAATATTTAACTTCGTACACACGCCTAATATTATAAGGTTAGTTCGAGCCCCCACCACTGTAGAAGATGGAAGTTTTAAGATATTATGTCAGAAATACATTAAATTGTAAGAAATAACAATTACAATAAACATATTAAAATAATAGTTATATTAAAATTAAAAAATATTGGAGGATGATCAGAAAATAAAGACGGAATGATCAAATTTAACTTTTATCTTTTTTGATTTTTGTATTATCCCATTGTTTGTGTTCCATAGCTTATTCCGACGACAATAATCATTTTTTATAAAATTACAATCTTTAGAAATCTAAAATTTAAAATCTGTTTTAATAATTTTCTATGTTAAATGGCGTTACCTTAAACGATCTAGCTGAGATCGATAATCCATAAACTTAATCCACTCGCTGGAAAATCAACTCACTCTTGTCCTTATTCATCTATATTTATATGTTTTCTTCTATATTAATATATTTGTAAATGTAAAAATAAGTTAGAAAAAATACAATTGTTATTAATGATAATAAATTTGAGTATTTATACAAAATGAATATACTTAATTCTGTTAATGTTTCACAAAATATGTATTTGAGTTAAAAATCTACTAATATAAATATATTTTTATACACTAATACAACTTAGGATGCCTAAATAGATATACAAGTCCACAATACCAACATAAATGCATTTGCGCTCTTCGGCTTGAATAATAACGAATAGATTATCAAAAGTTCTACTATTAACGTGACTATTCACTTTTAGGTCCTGTAGGGTGCGTTGTTGTGTATCACCTGCAATGTTTTGATTTATGACTCATCGTTTGTATTTGTGGGAGCTGGGTAGCAAATATCAGGGTTGATAATTGAGCCAGAAACATTGGTTGAAATAATATAATCGTTTGTGCAGGTTAGAAGTAGAAGTAATAGCTCATCTGGACTGGTAAATGTGGTCAACAAAATACTGACCAATTTTACGATAATAGATTGTAAATTAGTCGGAAGTGCTCTATTGCAAAGTGGCTATAACGGATATTTAGTTTCGAATGTACATTGTGGAACCTCACTTGATAACACGTTATTCATTATTCAACCTCAAATCCGAGATTGTAAAACTGATTGTGTATTCACCCCGCGTAGCCACGCGTTCATTTTAAGAATAATTTTTGTTGCAGATTTAGAAGTTGCAGATTTACAAAGATTGTAATATTATTAAAGTCGCTAGAATTACCGGAATGCGTCGTAGAGCGATAACAACGGGATAATACAAATACTAGTATTTATATAATCTTTTAGTTCTCGTTTGATAATACGATTTGGAAAACTTACAAAAAATGCGTTATCACTCTGTTGGTATATTAATATAGACAATACAAATTTCCACCCCAACACCACTACTAAATGGATAATACCAACCAAATCACATACCACAAGTGGACCGACGAAGAGCTCGCCAAGGTCCAGAGAGGCATCACCGAGTACGGCCACCGCTGGAGACTTATACAGTAAAATCTCCTTCCCCACCTGCCTATCCAGACCATCAAGAACAAGTTCTACTCCATCGAGTACAAAAAGGACGACACTTCTAAATAACAAGCTAAAAAAAAATAGCATTGCTGCCAAATAACAACATTGAATAGTATTACAAAAATAAATAACGCCACTAAATCACACCTTCTGTATCTGTGTAGAATTCAATATAAAATGAATAACAAGAGATAATTAAGAAACTTGGCGATCTTTTAGGAATGTAGATATGATATATGCTTTTATTTTTATATTTTGTTTATATTTAATTTAATTTATTTAATAATATATATTTTGATAAGACTTCTGATTAAACTTAATAGATAAAAATAATACAAGCTCATTGATAATTGCAAGTTTATTCTAGGAACAGATTTGAAACTCGTTCCGAATGAGTGCGAAAGCGGACTATGCGAGTTTGCGCGGCGAGTGAACTGATGTGCGTTTATTGGGTTACTTCGCCAGATGGTTCCGTCGCCGGCTCCCTCTTACTCTTTCAGTCATAGGATAATGTACTGATCTGTATACACTACTGTATACCAGAAGATTCGGTCAAGCCCGTGGGAATCACAAATTTGAGATTTGAAAGTTATCAGAGACCGCTAGTATGCTGCATCACAACAATGGTGGCGCGTTTCAGAAACGCCCTCTTTTGTATACTCTCCGATGAACAAAAGCGGCCGCGATCTTATAAATATATCTTTTCAAATCTCAAAGAGAAAGTGGCGCAGGTTGGCGAAATAGCATTAAAAATATTTTATAACACAGCTCTGTATACCAGACGATGTACTAGACGCGTAACATGAAATCAACAGCCGACCACCACGCGGCAGATATCGCCGCACATATAACGGTTTTGCTATGTTCTATACTTCGCCGCACCTAGGCCAAACAGCGGCGAAGGCAGTGGTCCAACGAATGTCGAGAAGCTAAGGTATACGCGGCGCCTTTGACGAAGAAGTCGTAAGCAGCGGCCGCGATGGAGCAGGCCATCCGAGTCTGGAAGACGTAAACGAAGAGTTTGCGCGGCGAGTGAACTGATGTGCGTTTATTGGGTTACTTCGCCAGATGGTTCCGTCGCCGGCTCCCTCTTACTCTTTCAGTCATAGGATAATGTACTGATCTGTATACACTACTGTATACCAGAAGATTCGGTCAAGCCCGTGGGAATCACAAATTTGAGATTTGAAAGTTATCAGAGACCGCTAGTATGCTGCATCACAACAATGGTGGCGCGTTTCAGAAACGCCCTCTTTTGTATACTCTCCGATGAACAAAAGCGGCCGCGATCTTATAAATATATCTTTTCAAATCTCAAAGAGAAAGTGGCGCAGGTTGGCGAAATAGCATTAAAAATATTTTATAACACAGCTCTGTATACCAGACGATGTACTAGACGCGTAACATGAAATCAACAGCCGACCACCACGCGGCAGATATCGCCGCACATATAACGGTTTTGCTATGTTCTATACTTCGCCGCACCTAGGCCAAACAGCGGCGAAGGCAGTGGTCCAACGAATGTCGAGAAGCTAAGGTATACGCGGCGCCTTTGACGAAGAAGTCGTAAGCAGCGGCCGCGATGGAGCAGGTCATCCGAGTCTGGAAGACGTAAACGAAGAGTTTGCGCGGCGAGTGAACTAATGTGCGTTTATTGGGTTACTTCGCCAGATGGTTCCGTCGCCGGCTCCCTCTTACTCTTTCAGTCATAGGATAATGTACTGATCTGTATACACTACTGTATACCAGAAGATTCGGTCAAGCCCGTGGGAATCACAAATTTGAGATTTGAAAGTTATCAGAGACCGCTAGTATGCTGCATCACAACAATGGTGGCGCGTTTCAGAAACGCCCTCTTTTGTATACTCTCCGATGAACAAAAGCGGCCGCGATCTTATAAATATATCTTTTCAAATCTCAAAGAGAAAGTGGCGCAGGTTGGCGAAATAGCATTAAAAATATTTTATAACACAGCTCTGTATACCAGACGATGTACTAGACGCGTAACATGAAATCAACAGCCGACCACCACGCGGCAGATATCGCCGCACATATAACGGTTTTGCTATGTTCTATACTTCGCCGCACCTAGGCCAAACAGCGGCGAAGGCAGTGGTCCAACGAATGTCGAGAAGCTAAGGTATACGCGGCGCCTTTGACGAAGAAGTCGTAAGCAGCGGCCGCGATGGAGCAGGTCATCCGAGTCTGGAAGACGTAAACGAAGAGTTTGCGCGGCGAGTGAACTAATGTGCGTTTATTGGGTTACTTCGCCAGATGGTTCCGTCGCCGGCTCCCTCTTACTCTTTCAGTCATAGGATAATGTACTGATCTGTATACACTACTGTATACCAGAAGATTCGGTCAAGCCCGTGGGAATCACAAATTTGAGATTTGAAAGTTATCAGAGACCGCTAGTATGCTGCATCACAACAATGGTGGCGCGTTTCAGAAACGCCCTCTTTTGTATACTCTCCGATGAACAAAAGCGGCCGCGATCTTATAAATATATCTTTTCAAATCTCAAAGAGAAAGTGGCGCAGGTTGGCGAAATAGCATTAAAAATATTTTATAACACAGCTCTGTATACCAGACGATGTACTAGACGCGTAACATGAAATCAACAGCCGACCACCACGCGGCAGATATCGCCGCACATATAACGGTTTTGCTATGTTCTATACTTCGCCGCACCTAGGCCAAACAGCGGCGAAGGCAGTGGTCCAACGAATGTCGAGAAGCTAAGGTATACGCGGCGCCTTTGACGAAGAAGTCGTAAGCAGCGGCCGCGATGGAGCAGGCCATCCGAGTCTGGAAGACGTAAACGAAGAGTTTGCGCGGCGAGTGAACTGATGTGCGTTTATTGGGTTACTTCGCCAGATGGTTCCGTCGCCGGCTCCCTCTTACTCTTTCAGTCATAGGATAATGTACTGATCTGTATACACTACTGTATACCAGAAGATTCGGTCAAGCCCGTGGGAATCACAAATTTGAGATTTGAAAGTTATCAGAGACCGCTAGTATGCTGCATCACAACAATGGTGGCGCGTTTCAGAAACGCCCTCTTTTGTATACTCTCCGATGAACAAAAGCGGCCGCGATCTTATAAATATATCTTTTCAAATCTCAAAGAGAAAGTGGCGCAGGTTGGCGAAATAGCATTAAAAATATTTTATAACACAGCTCTGTATACCAGACGATGTACTAGACGCGTAACATGAAATCAACAGCCGACCACCACGCGGCAGATATCGCCGCACATATAACGGTTTTGCTATGTTCTATACTTCGCCGCACCTAGGCCAAACAGCGGCGAAGGCAGTGGTCCAACGAATGTCGAGAAGCTAAGGTATACGCGGCGCCTTTGACGAAGAAGTCGTAAGCAGCGGCCGCGATGGAGCAGGTCATCCGAGTCTGGAAGACGTAAACGAAGAGTTTGCGCGGCGAGTGAACTGATGTGCGTTTATTGGGTTACTTCGCCAGATGGTTCCGTCGCCGGCTCCCTCTTACTCTTTCAGTCATAGGATAATGTACTGATCTGTATACACTACTGTATACCAGAAGATTCGGTCAAGCCCGTGGGAATCACAAATTTGAGATTTGAAAGTTATCAGAGACCGCTAGTATGCTGCATCACAACAATGGTGGCGCGTTTCAGAAACGCCCTCTTTTGTATACTCTCCGATGAACAAAAGCGGCCGCGATCTTATAAATATATCTTTTCAAATCTCAAAGAGAAAGTGGCGCAGGTTGGCGAAATAGCATTAAAAATATTTTATAACACAGCTCTGTATACCAGACGATGTACTAGACGCGATGAACAGAAACTGTAATGTACTTACTTACTTTCTTAACTTTTATGATATCTTCCATATCAATATATTTTTAAGTAATTAACACTTATTAAAATAATTAATGTTTTAATTATCTTTAAATTAATCATTATTAATATAATTTTTGTAACAAATAACAATAATTAAATAAAATAAAAGCATAAAATAGTAATATAATGCTAACTTAAAAATCTACTAATATAAATATATTTTTATACACGAATACAACTTAGGATGCCTAAATAGATATACAAGTCCACAATACCAACATAAATGCATTTGCGCTCTTCGGCTTGAATAATAACGAATAGATTATCAAAAGTTCTACTATTAACGTGACTATTCACTTTTAGGTCCTGTAGGGTGCGTTGTTGTGTATCACCTGCAATGTTTTGATTTATGACTCATCGTTTGTATTTGTGGGAGCTGGGTAGCAAATATCAGGGTTGATAATTGAGCCAGAAACATTGGTTGAAATAATATAATCGTTTGTGCAGGTTAGAAGTAGAAGTAATAGCTCATCTGGACTGGTAAATGTGGTCAACAAAATACTGACCAATTTTACGATAATAGATTGTAAATTAGTCGGAAGTGCTCTATTGCAAAGTGGCTATAACGGATATTTAGTTTCGAATGTACAAGTTACCTTTTCGCTGGTTGTTAGTGGATTCAAAGTGTGTGTAGATTAAATGGAGCGTTTTGGAAACCAATCTGTAGCAATTAATGAATTCGGAACCGATTCAGCCCAGTGTGATCTTTGTGGAAACCGTTCAGTCGCATATGGTTTGTGTGTCGATGAGCTGCAGTACTCGCACCTACAAAATGAAACCCTGAAATGCGTATATCCATTTGTATTCATTGAAGAAAAGTGCAAGTGCGCTGACGGGTTCTTACTAAACAACGGGACTTGTCTAGACCTGGCGGGCGCTGTCACTAATCTGACCAACGTAATTAACAACAACTTGTAAAGCGGCTCTCAGATACAGTAAAATTTGGCGGACAATATAACGTAGTTAGACTAGCGCATTTTAAGCAATGCTTCCAATATTTCTAGCACTGTGGCTCAGCTCTCTTCCAGCTTGGAGCAATATATAATCTCCAACTTCACGCTTGCCGACTAGAACCTGCTGTTCAACACTACGGTCTTGAACAACAGCATATAATCGGTAGTTACTTCATTACTAAGTAATTTGCAGCAAAATACATCCAACCTCGAGCAATTTATCGTTTCTAACTATTCTCTTTTGAACTCTAAATTGTAGTAAAATGTTTCGTATTTGGAAAATAGAGTTGTAAGTAACTTTTCTAATTTATATACTTAATTAGACGTTAATTTATATTCAATTTAGTAATATATTTTGTAATAATACAACTAAATTATTAATAATATAATAATATCAAAAAACAATATTGAAAATAGTATAACTGATCATAAAGTTGTATTCCTAACAAACCAAAACACAAGTATTACAAATTTAATAAATAACTTTACTTAGAATATTTATGTTTCAAATTTAAATACGATATAAGTTTTTGCTTAAATTAAAAATATATTTGACGAAAATACTTCAACATTAACTGAGAATAATATTGTACAATTCGCAAATTTAAACACATTGCTATCTTAAATTAATACCACTATTTAATAATAGATAAACTATATTATTTCCCTTTAAATATAATTAAATTGTACAAGATAATGTGGACATTAAATGGTTAATAGTGTTTGTACTCTTGTAAATTGCAGCATATCTGGATAAATTATTATTAATTAAACTTGTTAATGTGCAAATACAAATGCATTTGTTAATGGTTCATCCTGTGTTTGTCCAACATTCTCCACTTTATTGGGAACAGTTTGCACTTGTCCTGCTAACTCGGTGCTCATTGGAACTGTATGTGTTTGTAACCTTATATCTGGCTAAATTATGAATGGTGGGGTTTGCCAATGCTCCACATTGGCAGCCATAATCTACAATAATGCATGCACTTGTGGCGTAAACGGAGTCAATTCTTCCAATGTTTGCAGTTGTCCTACGAATTCAACCATGGTTGGTCACACTTGCACTTGCACTGTGAATGAAGGTTAAATAATACAATCTGGAGCATGTGTGTGTTAGACTACCAACTCTTTCGTTTCTGCATTCGCTTGCACATGTGGGGTAAACGGACTCAATACATCAAACACATGCAGCTGCCCAACTGGTGCTATATTGTAAAACGGAACGTGTGTTTGTACAAAAATTAATGCATATATTTCAGGTTCATCCTGTGTTTGTCCGACATACTCCACTTTAGTTGGAATTGTTTGTACTTGTCCTGCTAACTCGGTACTCAATGGAATTCAATGTGTTTGCAATGCATAAGATAAAATTATTGTAAATAATTCTTGTTAGTGTCCTGCAAGTTCTTATTTACCTGTATATATTGAAACTAATAAAATTATCGAAAATATCATTTATACTTGTAATTAATATATTTAAATAGCATAATTTGATATAGTAGCTATTACACATCAAGTGTCAGGTATTAATAATTTTAGCAGTGGATATGTTTTCAGTACCTCAGTATATATTCAAGATTCGTTTATTGATATTTAAAACAGTGTTTTTAGTATTAATTACTTACCTATATTTTAAAACTAAAACTGTTTTTCAAATATAAAAATATAAATTGGAACATAACAAGGGGAAAGGGGTTCACTTCTAACACCTAGTTTAACCATCTCCATTAGTTAAATATAGATTATTTCGAAACTAGGTTGTGATTTAATAGTGAACAATTCATTTAGTATTATAAGTTAATAGTCAAAATACAGTAACATTAATAATTTACTTATCAATTTAACATTCGCTATGTCATAAGGGAATATAACACTTATAAATAGTTTAAACGGAACATTAAACTTAACAGGTTATTAGGTGTTTGGTACTTATTAGAGTAGTTAAACTATTGCTTTGATTGGGATTTTTATTCAATAACTTTCGCTTTAAACAAGCAATGCAACTTTTTAACCTGATGTATATAATACTGGTAATTGTTCTTCGTTTTATTTGAGCAGAGTTATAAACAGTTCAATAAGTTTTTCAAATATTTCAATTTTTTTGGGAGATACATCATAATCAGTAATTGCTAATTAGATAGATTCTGATGCTTATCATTTTTATAGGTTTGGTGGTTTGATGAATTAAGGCGATGGAACAATATATATCACCAATATTATTATGAATGGTTATTTAATTTTTATCTCACCATATAATCAGTATAGCGGGATTTTAGTAGGTGCTGCAGGCGGATAAATAACAATTTCTAATATGTGCTTCCAATAATCTATCGCAACAGAAACAACTATAGAGTTGGAGACACTTGGTATTATATCTATGAATTAGTAAAACTTAACGTTTTAACAATCAATTATTGAGTTAACAATATTAGGAAATCCAATTATGAACAGTTTTGGAATAATGGGATATAGCAACAATGGGATACTGATTAACTTAAAAATTAAAATGACTGTGACCGCTAGTAAAGGAGACTTTATGGGTATAGTTACAGGACATTAATCTTAGGGTTCAACATAGTTTATAAATATAAAAATTTAAGATTCCTTATTTCATGTTGGAAACCAAATAGGTGGATTTGTAGGTTATTCAAATAACGAGATCTTTATAATCAGTAATTCAACGTTGAACAACAGTAGTATTCGTGCTAAGTCTTGTTTTGTAGCTGGATTTGTAGGATACAACAGTGGAAATAATATCACTATTACAAATTCTATTGTATTTTAAACTAATATTTCAGCTCCTTAGGAAGTTGCAGGATTTATAAGTATTTTGTCTGGTTCCACTCTAATATTAATAAATTCTAGTCTCATATAAGTTAGAATTAATGGATATTTTGATATAGGAGCAGTGGTTAGTCGCAATTCTGCAAGCACTTTCAATATCTCTGGAACAAGTTATATAAAGCTATATATGTATGACTAACCGAAAAATTGCGAAAATATAACAAATAATTATTCAGTATTATAATGTACGTGATGAAAATTATTATCTGAAATACCATATTTATGATTAATCATCATATCTTTGAAAATAATTTAACATTAATATGAATACCTACAGTTTGCTTTTGGATGCATTTAAAATGAATGATTATATATATTCTATTTTAATATCAATTTATTGAACTTAGGTTCATATAAAGTCAGTGAAAGGGAAAATCGTGGATTTAGGGACTTTTGTGGAGAAAAACTAGATTTGTCATCTCATTTATCCCAAAATATTCGCTTGATAATACACCAACTTAACTGCAGAATGAACAAATGGCAGAAAACATAATATTACCTCCGTGCAGTGCTTATATCAGTGTAATAACCGAAATTTTAATTTGAATTTAACATATTAAAAATAGACGTATAATATTATTATATTAATATAATAATTGATATTCACTCTAAATGAACCATCACAAAAATTAACATATATTTATATCTTACAGGTGGAAAGTATTTGTCTAATTTTATATCCCCAAAATTGTGTATATGTGTTTAATAAGAAAATAGTGAGCTTAGGAATGAAGTGGAATTCCAAATTTATTACCAAAATAGAACACTAACTGTGTAATGAGTAATCGTTATAGATGGTATCGCTGTGTAGAAGACTAGGGTATTAACAGATGTTCGAAGATTGTTACAACATGGCTAACGCAAGTTAGAAATTTATTAAATAGTAAGAAAATAGCAAGTAGTAGTTGTACGATTCATATATACCCAAAGATCTCACTTTTGTATATCAGCCGTTCAGCCTTCGCATTTTTCAAAAAGGCTAATGTCAACTCTTATCTTCAACAGAAATAATTCTCAAAAGCATCCATGTTTTATGATCACCTAATAAAATCCATCTCAACGAAGATAAATCTTGTATTTAAAATTAGTACATATAAATAAAATGTATTATTCCTCTCAGTAATCCTCTCCCCTTGTGAAGACCTCCTTCCCCCAGTCGCTGATCATGAACGTGTGCTCGAACTGGCTCACGTAGCACCCTTTCTTCTCAACTAATTTTGGATAATCGTTCACGTACCCGTTCTAAACCAAGCTGTCAAGTTGAAGTTTGAACTGGTCAAAACCAAAACTTGGGAGCCAGCGCGGGTTCCAGGCGAGTGTGTGAAAGTTCGTTTTGAGTGTTTCAAAGAGGAGTTTCGTCTTCTCCGTTCCTCTCACGTCGTTTGGTTGAACGTGAATTGCCTCCGGGGACACCATGTAGTGGCTGGTGGGCTGGGCCTCGGTTATTTTCCCCTTGCCGGTGGAGGCGAACGTCTCGCAGGCGTAGACCTCGCCGGCTTCCATGCGCACCTTGCTCTTGGAACCCTTCTTGTTCGGAATGGACTTCCCAGAGTGGATGCGGAACCGTTGTTCACCTTGTGCCCGGCGAGCTCCCTCACCGGATTCAGATTTTGGCCGTTAAATTCGTACGAGCAGATTACCTCCTCTATCTTGTCACCAAGCTCCGAGATGAGAACGTCCGGACCAGCCAGCTTCATGGCCTCATCAGTGGCTTCTTAGGATGCTTTGATAATCGGGTCAAGCTCCGGGTTCCAGTGCATGGAGAAGGCAGAGTCCACCAAGAACCCATTGCAATGGATTCCAAAGTCGACTTTAACAATGTCGTTTTGAGTTAAAATCTAGTCGTCACCAGGAAGTGGGGCGTAATGCGCCGCACAGTTGTTCACTGAGAGGCCGAGAGGGAATGCCTGACCGCAGTAATACGGATAAGAACCTGACGTTTTGTTCACAATACAAGTGGATTGGGTGCTATTACCACATATTTAGGCAATTTTGGCCTCAACATCAACGGCTACTTGAAGCAGGGACACGCCGGGCTTGATTAGAGTACGCGCATATTGCCTCACTTCGCGGTGCATGTTCGCCGCCTGTCTGTAAAAATTACGCTTGTCAACGTCATCAGTAATCTAGAAATCTTGTTTTATTTCGTTATTATAAAATAGGAGCTGACCAGGTTCAAATTTATACGGACATGGTGGCGCTGGCTTACTATTATTTTTGACCATGGATTTTTCTTGTAAAGTTATGTCTGTCATTACGAAGTGGAAAGTTAATCTCATATGTTCGCAATTCAATTTAAACTAATGTTAAATCACTCCTCATAAATGTAAGAAAATGTGAAACGTGCATATCTATCAAAAAGAGTAGAATCATCGTATGAGAACAATATGTATAACAGCTATCATAGAAAAGTTAAAGATTAAACTTTAAAAATTAGCTCAAGCCAGGACCTTAAAACACTTAGATTTGCAGATGCATTGGATCTAATTGGACTTGAAGTTTATTCTTGTAAAAACGTTGATTTGTAAAACTCTCCATTAAAACTTAATTAGTTAAAAATAAACAAGAGCAGACTGAGTTTACTCAATGGAATTGAAAAGGCTAAAGAACTTCTGATTTTAAATCTTGAAGTGAATTAAATAGTGAATATTTAAAGTATAGGGATGTTAAATCAAATAACAGAGTTATACTTATCAGGAAACGCTATTATAGATATATCTCCGATACGAAATTTAAATAAAGTTAAGAAATTGCATATTGGAAAGAACTACATAATCAACATAGAACCATTAAAGCATTGCAATTATCTAGAAGAACTTAATTTGGAAGAGAATTAGATTAATGATATATCAGCATTGTACAATAAGAATTAAATTAAAATGCTAAATTTATCTTGGAATAATATTGTAGATATTACCCCTATTTCTGATATGAAAGATATATAAACAATAAATTTATACCACAACTATATTGTTTATATCTCAGCGCTAAAAAATCTAAGCAATTTAAAATTTCTTCATCTCAATTCTAACTATATTTAAAATCTTGAACCAATTAATACTCACACATTTAAACAAGAGTATAATGCTCAATATCAAAGTAACCCACCAGCTTAACATATAAACTTTGCCAACAAACTTAAAGCAATTGGAAATAACTGTAAAATAGAATACAGAAATAAAAGATTTAACGTTCACAAAATAAAAATATAACAATAAAAGAACACCATATGTACAAAAATGCTTACTATATCTAATTTATCATTATAGTTATATTAAATGGCTTTGATGTTTTTTAATGACGATGGATGTTAATGAAATGAGATATAAATACATTTTTATAAATTTTACCACCTCAAAACATGATGATAAAATCTTAAAAAATTTACGATATACAGATGATTTAAAAATATGAGTTTAAAGTTATTGAAAAACAACTAGTTATTTAAAATGATTAAGAACTTACATCAATATAATTTATTTAACAGTTTAATTTAGATTCCCTAATTTTAATAAAATGCGACTATTTGAAATTTGATATTGAAAATTTGCGTCTAACTGAATTAAGAATTAATAAGTGCAAGTTAGGTAGCTTGTCCAATTTAATTAACATCAATGAGTTACAAATTTTAGATTTAACTCATAACAATTTAAATAGTTTCGATAATAATTTGGATCTTAGTTCTTTGATTGAATTGTTCTTAACAAAAAATAAGATCACTGACATTTCATCTCTAATTGCCAAGCAGCTAAGAATTTTGCATCTTAATGAAAATCAAATTAGTAACATCTAAAGTTTGAGTCATTTAAGTTATCTTAATTATCTTGACTTGCAAAACAATAATGTAGACGACATTACGTCTCTGCAGTAATTGGTAAATTTAACATATCTTAATTTAAGTTTAAATCATGTGCAAAATATAAATTCATTGTAGAGTTTAATAAAATTGGAAGAATTGGACCTTTGGGAGAACACGATATCAAATATTTAGCCACTAACTAAATTAAAAAAGTTATAAATATTGAATTTAGGATAAAATATGATAGTATCATTGATACCATTATCTAATTTACTTTAATTGCAGTAGTTAGGAGTTTATGGTAATTAAATATGTGATATTTCATCACTAGTGAATTGCATTCAGTTGGTTGAATTAGATTTGCGGCAGAATTATATTTAAGAATTTACATTATTATCTTAGCATTAATATTATGACCAGTATTAATTAGACAGCCAGTAATTACCAGATAAATAACAATTGTTGAAATCAAATAGGTAATTTATTGTGTTTTAAAGTTAAAATTATCTCTCTCTCATTCATAATAATTTGTTAAATTATTCTTAGATAATTAGGAAAACTGTGAATAAATTCAATTCCCATATTACGTAATAATAAAAATACTAGTTAATCTTCTTTGACTTATGTGAAGAACTGTTTTAGAATATCTGTGATTAATGATATTATTTTATGATATTCTTAATCATTGTTGATGATCAGAAGTCAACGGTTATTAATTGGAGACTAAATATCAAATATAATCGTGTTGATCTTTGACCATAAAACATTTCGTGTATAAATAGTATGATTTTAGTTTATATTCATTAAAATAGACATCACTCCGTAAATTACGTCTATATTGGTAACCCTTTTTCTTTGATGATCACATTTCCTTTCCTTTCTATTCTACTATTTTGAAAGTTGTCTATTATGTAAAATCGATTTTCTATATTGCTTGTTAATTAATATTTTCTTTTAAACAATAAATAATTAAATTTATAAAGTTATAAATTCTATTCTCAATCACTCATGAGTTAAAACAAGTCAACATTTTCGAAGTGAAATATATTTATTCGGAACGCATTCTTTGAATTATCATTTATATTTTCTTTTTGAACTGTTCGCAAGTTTATTTTGAAGCTGAATGTGCGTTTTAAATCGTTTTAAGGTTATATCTGATTAGTTTTATAAAATTATTAAAATTTATTTATATATCCCACTCACTTAACTTTCATTTATACTGGTTCAGTATCGTGTTCTAAACCTTTGAGGGCAATCAAAGGTATGCTCCTTCATCTAGAAGAAGCGCCTTCAGAAGAACGAGTCAATGCTCGATTCTCCTGCCTTTATTGGGTTTCGCGCTTTAGCTTTTCTTGGGCTGTTCCTACTGGGCAGGTAGGTTCTTTTCTCTCTGTTTCAAGATGTCTTCAATGTTCTCGATTTTGTTCAGAGATTTAATTTTTTACTAGAATATTCCGCAATGATCTTTAGATATGAGATTTCGCTTGTAGAAAGACTGCACAATGATCATCAAGTTAGATTATATCTTCGTGATTTTCATGTTCGCGTGGTCTTCTGCGTAGTTCTGTATTATATCTTCAAGTTCGCTGCATAATTTTTTCTAGTATAGTTCGGGCTCAAACTGTTCTTCCGCCACCATCTGTCTAATTTCGCCAGCTTGCTCTTCAATTTAACTCAATGTTTGCACGTCTCTTTTCATGCCAAAGTGTTTTCTTTTAATTGGAGTTTAGAGAGTTTGCTTGGGTTAGGTTTATAGAGTTTGAGATTTTCTCACTGCTTCGCTTTTGTTGGTATTTTGGTTCTTTGGTTATACAGGAAGACTAGTGTTGTTGTAATTAAAATTTATTTATAGAATTACAATATGGATAAATTTTAGTCAGTCGCTGTAAATATAATATTTAAAATATAATAGTAAAACTGGTGTCACTGAGATGAATCTTATATACTGTTCAATAAGTTATTTATCAATAAATACTTTCTTTTCTCTTAGTTATAGCAATCTAACATTGCTTATTACACTTTTGATTTATAATCCATAAATATTTATTTCTTTAAAGTACGTCTTATTTTTGATTTTATTAAATTTTAGTAAGATTATGTTACACATTTTATGTTTTATAAATAGTTTAGTTGTTAATTTGTATATGTAGATTAACTATCAGGGAACTATTGAATAAGTTTTAGTTAATTTAAAGGTATTAAATTATTAGACAAGTATAAGTACTATATTTTCCTAAGATTAAGCAGTGGCTCTACGAAAACTAACTCATTATTAGATAAATCCAATGTCTTTAGAGAAACTAAATATTGAAGTTGTTTGATGTCTCTTAACTAGTTGCAAGTTAATTTTAAATATTATAATTTATCAAGTTTTTGTATACCTTGAAGAGATCTCAAGTTGTACCATTTAACCACAAGAACGTTCAAGTTTGTCGGCATCAGTTCGAAATTGAGACTAGCTCTGTAATCGGTCGGATTCACCTTTTTATATGTTATTATCAAAATGACTAACTTGTTTAAATCGGAAATTGGAGATATGTCCGCGACCTGGTTATCTTCTAAATTCAGGTATTCGAGATTGCACAGGCCCTATAATGATGAAATATCAGTAAGACGGTTGTCGCTAAGGTTGAGGAACTTCAACTGCTGCATTTATTCTATTCCGTAAATAGACTACAGATTGCACGATTTGACAACCAGGGCTGTGATGTTGTAGTTGACTCTGTTGAAGCGGACGTTCATGCATCTTTCGAGAATAATCGCATCTATATTTTGCGATTCGCACAAGTTCACACCTTGAATATAATTGTCAGCAAAAATCTCGAGTTTGTTGATCTTGTTCATCTGTTTGTAATAGTCCCAGTTTGAAAACTCGTACAAGTAATCTAAATCTTTAAAAGTTGCTGATTTAAATTTGCTATCAAATTGTGTTATATTTTCAGAATAGTGAACATATTTGTTAAAATTTAATTACTTTGCTATCACATACTACTGGTAATGCTAAAAATATTACATATTATTACTTTCGTACGCGAATAACAATTGTTACAAATTTTGACTAATTTAATTATGTTCAATATATTGCTAGTCTGGCACATTCTGAATTGCGACTTGCTTGTACTCAAACACATTGGAGTAATAACAAATGTAATTATCCAACAAAGACACAAAAGAGAAAATGTTGTGCAGCTGAGTTTAGTTATATATTTAGTTGCTATTTAAATTCAAATGGCGGAGCGTGAGACTAACTTGTGGGATGTTTACAACACTATTATGGCTTACATCCAAATATTCTAGTTTCTAGCATGCGTTAATCACCGAAATATCTTTGATCCTGTTGAAACAGCCAACAAATTTAGTCAAGTTGGGGAAACATTGAATGACCGAAATGTCAACTACACTGTTTTTGCTAATATTTATCGTTTCGAGCTCCACACAATTATATAAACCAGAAATATCAGATAATTGAGAATTAGATAAATCAATTGACTTGAGACCAAATAAATTCATCTTCAAAAATAGTTGATTTAATTAAATACAATAGCCATTAATTGTTAAGCTTTACAGTCTGGATTGAATTTGCTAGATTCTAGCTATATTCTGTGGAAGTAATAATATACTTGAGCCCTATTTTTGCAACTTAATTTAAAAGGATTATAAATCCTGTTAAATTACTTCTGGGAACTCGTAGATTTCGGTGTTAAGCAAATTAACATGTTGTAACTTTACATACTTATTCAAACAAATGTACTTTACTGGATTATTACTAACATCTAGATACTCCAAATCAGAGTTTTCGAGAGCTTTCACCTCTTGTATCTTGTTGCTACTTGCATCAAAATGGATCAGTTTTGTGAATGTTTTAAGAACACTGATACTTGAAATTAAGTTATTAGAAATGTTCAAGTGCTATAATTCCGAATTATTTTTGATTGCATTAAAGTTTTGTAATTTGTTGAAACTTACATCTAAATGCGTTAACTTACAGAAGTTTGTTAGAATATTTATATCAGAAATTTCGTTATGACTCAAGTTAAAATATTCTAGTTGATTGCAACCTTTAATATTATATAAATCAGTAATTTTAACGAAACTTAATGTTAATGATTTAATCATATCATTAAATTAAAGACATATTTTTGCGCCAGACATACTTAGGAAGTTTTGGTTAATTTGTACACTCCCTTGTCCCTTGTAGCAAAATTTATGTAAGAATAATATTTTTTTAATGGTAACGTCTCCTCCATCAATTTCTAATTCGCGAATATTATTAGGTAACGTATCTTCAATTTATATATTCTAAAATCCATATAGTTTTAGCTTGGTAACGGTTGTGAAGTATTACAAAAACTAAAATTAGTCTATTTCACCCTCATTAATAATTGTCAATTCTCCATTAACTATTCTGTCTCTGTATTTATTAACAATTTTTTCATTCTAATAAATAAGTGGTAACTACTTTTTGACGAATTAACTTTAAGTAAACTACCTATTTTACTGTTTAGCTACATCAATTTATTTTTATCTATAAATTTATCCAAAAGTTGTAATTTAATCAAGTTGTTATTACATTTGAAGTGAAAACATTAACAAATAAGTTATCCAAAATGTGTTAAATCTTTTTAATAGCTAAAGTATGACTTTTAGAATTAAGGTTATTTTTTATTAGGGTTTTTAACTTAGGCTCTAATTGAATTAGTATATCTTTTCTATAATTCTAATTATTAACATAATAAACTTTTGTAAAAACCATCTCATCAAATAATTATAAATATAACATTAAATAATATTATATATCTCACTTCCTCGAGACGGTACAGACAGACTTCATTGAGACTTTCGAAAGCGAAATATAGGCTCTCGCCAGTGTATATTTCCACTTTCAAAACGGGCTCAACCCGTCATGTATGCCCACTCAGTAAAGACCCCGCAGGGCCCTCACTGAGTCGTTAGCGGACCAGTTTTACCTGATTCCCTAACATTATTTGCAGAAACTGGTTCTCGCTTCTCAGTTTCTATTTGCTCGTTATTTCCTTCGGTTTGCACGAGAGGTTGTTCAGTTGTATTAGCATTTGATGCATTATTTCATTAACTTAATTAGGTACCTGGGGTCCTTCTTAGTTTATTTGATTTTGCAAACTTTTTTAATATTTTGCATGTTTATACGCATAAATGATCTACAATCATAAATGTTATCCTTCATAATATAAATGTGTGTTAGTTTTGATAAATCTATAAACGGTGTTCATCGCCAAACAACTTTTCTGCTATTATGTTGTTTAATTCACCGTTTCAGGTTTAATTTCAGAAGTTTTTGAGCAACAATGATAATGTATATGTTGATAATGCTTATATTTATAAGATTAAATAAGATAATAATATTGCAATTTGATTACTATTCAGATATGTGCCTTTTAAGACTCTAATTCATACTATATCTCACTCTTTTCAAAATCTATCGCTGAACTTCAGTGTCAGGTATTATAATAATGTTCTGATTATTATAACGTTTATTATAAAGATTGACCAAAAATATTTTGCATTAAATCCAAATTAACGAAAACGTGTTTCAAGTTAAATGGAAAATTTAATGAATAACTATTTTACGTTAATTACTTGAGTACTTGAATGAACGAAAAGTAATTATAATATAATATATATAATAAAAATAAATTTCACGCGTCCATTTTGACCCACGGAACGACGTTTTCTTTCACGAACGTTTCGTTTTCGATGTTTTCGCGGTGTTTCATTCCCGTTTCAATTCTTTTGATTCTGTTTTGTGTGTTTAACGTTTTGAGGCCGAAGAGATCCTTTTGATAAATCTCGCGCTCTTCCATTTTGAGAACCGTTTCATCGGTTGCGTCGAAGAAGCCGAACCAGGCGGACTAGTGCGGCTGAATCACCTCGTCGTTTTCCGAGCCGAATAGGACGTACAAATCCGGTTCGAGGAAGTTTGACTTGTAATTTGCGTTAATTGACTTCTCATTATCAAGCTGAGAGAGTAATGGGCTGTAATCGAGGTATTACTGGAGCTTGTAGGGATTACGCCAATAAGCAGCCGGACCGAGCAGGTTCTGAATGAAATCAGTGTACTCCAGATCGTCAATAATCGCGTTCATAAAATCGGGCAAAACCGGAAACTTCCCACATTTACTCGTTACACCACAGAAAAAACCAGCAAGTGGCGAAGACAAGGTTATAAAACGCAAAATCTTCGGCATATCAGCAGATTTCGTCTCCAAATACGCACGCATCAAAAAACCACCCTGAGAATGAGCTAAGGCGATGAAACCATCCTTCAAGTTAACGTCATTCACAATGCAATTCGTTAATTCTTTTATTTGTGACGGCATGTCCATAAATAAGCTGTCCCAATAACCATTACCCACATCGCAATTTAATACGTACAAATCTGGTATGCTATCCTTCAAATATTTCTCGAAATCAGCTAAACCATCCTTAGAATCTGTGATACCGTGCATGAGAACTACAGGCGCCTATTTAGCTGTACAATATATAATTAACAACATATTTGATGTGAAAATATTAAAACTCAATTAAATGACTTAATTTAAAGTGAATATTCAACAATTTTTCGCAATACAAATTATAAAAATTAGAAAATGTACAATGCAAAAACTACAAAATGGAAATTCAAAATAATCAATCAGCTTAATTAGATTGAAGAATATCAATTTTTAGTATAATTTTTCTATCATAAAATATAAATAATTGTACTATTCTATATCTCAATCATTTAAATCATCTCAAGTCTCGTACTGATATGAAGTACCATATTATACTAACAATAATAAGACACAATGATAACACATACATATAATTCGTCGTTTTTGTTGTTTATTAAATAGTTAATTTATCAACAGGCATGACTGATGTCAGTATAGATACCATTCCTGTCACATTTTCTTTGTTCTTTAACAAGTTATTGTATTTTACTAGTTATTGAGCTGATAATTAAATATTGTAGCAATATTTACCAAGTTATCCAGAACCAACTCCTGTACCTGGATATAATATCTATCCGCGAAGAGTTAATACATCATGATGCTGGTCTGGTTAGAATCTTGGATCGCCAACCATAAAATCAAGTTAAATCTAATAGTACTGATTTGGATCGCCGATATTTGTTGTTGTAAAACACACTGTTGATTCATTCAAAGCCACAACAGCACTTGCTCTATTGGCGGCGCGTGCAGTAATTGTGTTTTAAACCTGTTTTACAAGAGTGGCTGCTTTCATAAACTCTCTAGAGATGATTGCCTATGGTGATTTCATATTCAAAACTTTCTGAATGTTATCTAAACAACTTTATTAACCAAAGAGATCGTCAGTGCATTCGAGCCAGGTGCGCAAAACTCTGATTGTCTTCGATGTAGTTGAAAATTTGAATTCAACGGCCGTTCCATCCGTATCGGTTACTCTGAGTAGTCTTACAACTCGGTCTACGTCTCCAATAAATTAATCTATTGGTAGTAAGCAATTCACAGCGCTGTTATTGAACGTGTTACTAATTCTGATCATTTTTGTGAACATAACAGCCTGTGTCGAGGAAAAACAGTCGAATTAGCTCACAAATGACGAGAAAATCGCAGTTATTTACGTAAAAAGAGAGAAAACAGACGCACGAGAGTACACAGCGCTGGCATCCGGGACTATAACCGGTAAAGAAACGGTTAGTTCGGCCTTATTGTTGTAGTTTTGACAAACGCGTTTTTCAGAGCCGGTAAAATCAGTGTCACAGTTTATAATCATGTTTACGAACAGATCTGACAGTTGAGTTACAGTTGTGAGTGGGAAGGATTTCTAAATAACAAAATCGGGGTACACAAGGAGCTTCACAACAGCATTTGTATTTTGCATAATTTGCATTTCGCACGCGCCAGCTGTAGCCTTGATTTAAAAAGAACTCGTAGCTGCAGTGTAGGAAATCCTGGAATTGGTCAGACAATTCAACCGGTTGTACTTATTGATCTTAAAACAGAAACCGCATCCTCGACTATAGTGTTCGTATCCGGAAAAGTTAGCCTGAACGAGGCAGAAGTTGCTGAAAACGCAGCATTACATTAATTCACGTCAGTACATGGGAATGTGAGCGAAATGTTACCCGAAAGAGTCTAACTAGACGGATTCGTGAACGAAAGCACCAAAATACAGAGAAATTGTAAATGTAGAGCCAAGAAGTGACTGGCACACTGTGTAATCCTTGGTTTTAAGAGTTAGGAGTTATGCAGTGGACGTAGGTTATCTAGATTACTTAGACAGTACAACAAGCGTGTTGTCAGTGAAGCAATTTAATTGTATTGAAAGAAATATTTATATCATATTAGATGTGGAAAATTAATGTTTATTTTAGTAGTGTTTTCTTAACTTTAATATACTATTATTCAATATATATGTATATTTATTTACATTACTGTTTAAACAGCATTAATTTGTTTATCAACAATTTTGATTATTATTTACTGATATCTAGACGATAGTGTGTGGACAAATTTGTGAATAGATTTGGTACGACAAAGCTGAAAAAATTGAATTTTCGCAGAAAAAGTATCTTTTAAATCTGTTTATAGTAGGGGTTCTTTATATTAGTCCATGTTGGTCAGCAGTTAAGATATATTCAATTTTGTGTTTCGATTGGTGAAGATCTTAATTTTCTCCATTTTAATGATATTGAGAGAATTTGGCAAATCATTTTGCATTTTCATAATCGGTTATGTTAATATATTTCAATAGAATTAATATATACATGTATAGTCGAACCCACTAAGTTACATTCAAATCTTTTTGAGACCCATAATGTTACATTTCTCCATCGAATCTCCGAATTGTTACATCGATGAGCACAATGTTCAATTGCGGTTCACTAAGTTCAATCGCTGTTCGAATAGTTACATCGGAATTAGTTTGTATTACCATTCACCTACAATTTTTATTACAAATTTCCACACTCTATTTTAACAAATGTTTGGTTTTTAAACATGAGTTCTAAAATATTGCATTTAAACATACTTTGATAATATAGAATGAAGTTGAACTAGATTCTGACTGTTTTCGAGAATGGCTCACATTTTCATTTTATTAACTTTTTATTATAACATATTATAACATTTTATATCATTTTATTACTAAAAATTATTAAATTAAATTATTTCACTAAAACACAAATAAATTGTACATATCTCTTGTGCAGTAATCTACAAATTATATAGCTTTATATATTACAGCAAAAGCTCCTGTTCCAACTAATAGAACTATTACTCGATTTTCGGGCCCAATTTTGATATCACCAATACTCTCTTACATTAAAGCTATAATGTTTTCGCCCAACAGCAAATATTATTAATTGAAATAACTCAATTATTTGAACATTTAAATTTGAAATGATTTTCTTTCACATAATTTGAGAACTATGATAGTAAATGTCGTTATATAGATTACAAACTAAAATATAAAATGTTTTAAATAATGGTACATATTACTTGCATGCAATGACTTACTAATTAAAAACTGAATCATAAGAAGTAAATATATACAAGCAGAGCCTGTAATTCTTTCAGGAATGTGTTTATAAAATAAAGATCCTACTCTTATATCTTCTAATTTATTTAATGGATGAACCCCAAATAATAGAGAAGCACATAAACAGCCAACATAGAAAGAACATCCATCAAGTGACGTATTAATGATATAAACTGAATTTACTTAGGTTTTGATAACATTTTTACCAACTATAAATAATTAGAAGCTCAATATGAATAGTATAGTTCCTAAATATATTTTGTTGATATTTTATAAATTAAACTACTTCTTCTAAAACTGAATAAACACATTATTACTACTTATTTTGCTAGTTAGACTCATTACAACATATCCATACGTAATAATTAAGTTCATAAACGAGTAGGAAGATGTGTGATGAATAAGTGATCCACAAGAATTTCCTCCTCCAAAAATTAGTGGAATCTATAAAAATTCATGTGTATTTAGAGACTAATTAGAGCAATATTTAAAGCGATACTCAGTGGAATACAGCATCACATAAGTCATGACCAACGGAACCTACTATCTAACAAAAGTGAAGCAGAACATCTTTATAAAATCTTATATCATATATTAACGCCTATTTAAACTTAAATGAGCCATGAATCCCTGTATAAACTGGAGCGCAGAGATATATAACTACCCCATCTCAATAATACTCTAAATATGAGAGCGTGTGCTGTCAGAAAAAATATTTTAAAGAAGTTTTTCATAAATACACGTAAATAAGGCAATAAACATATATAATCCATTTAAAGAGTCTATTCTAGATAAAATTTCGTCTACTTACTTGTTCATATGTGATGTGAAATAAACAAAATTAAAATTTGAAAGCTATAATATTATTTATATTTTGAGCTGGTTCTTATCACATAAAAAGACTTCAGAAATTAGATGGCATAACAAAAATAAAATGACTCACTTAAGTGACTTAACTGTAACCTTAGGTTGACTAAGATACGTCTCAGTGATACGAATTTATATTATTGAATTATATTAATAAACTAAATAGTCAAATATTAATAAATTTAGCATCATTTAACAATAGTAGCATTGACTCATATGGAAGACATTTTGGTATGATTTTAAATATTCTAATTGTATATTCTAATATTCTAATATGATATTTATGTATTTAGTGATGGGAAAAAATGATATACAGCTCACCACTCCACTAAAAATCACAAAATTTAGCGGTTTTAGAGTATTAATTGTAGTTTAGTACTCATTTGTTGTATTTGTTTTCATTTATCTTGTTGTTATCAACGAATTAATGATTTAGTTGAATAATTTCCAAATTATGTTTATATTGCATTACTGTTATGGTCACTATTAGAATAATATTCATTTTTAGTTGCTGTATATCATTTAATGCCCTAACGTAATATCTCTCAAATATTATTGTTCATCCAAATTAACAGAAATTCAAAATATAAGAACAAAAACCTCCAAAAACGCTCTGGAAGAAGCTCTACTCTAAAAAAGTGCAAACAATTGAACACAGTTATTTGAACCTTAAAACGATTTAAAACGCACATTCAGCTTCAACAAAATAAACGGGTGAACAGTTCAAAGAGAAAATAAAAATGGTAATTGGAAACCTGCATTCCGAGTAAATTCATTTCACTTCGAAAATGGTTGGCTTGTTATAGCTGATGAATGAATGAAAGTTTAAATTTATATTAGTAAATGATAAAATGACTCACTTAACTGTAACCTTATCATCAGTACTAAGGCTCAATTCAATCATCCATCTTCATCTCATTTATTTTGGCAATCCACAAATCCAAACTTAGTTACACAAATACATTATCACAAACTAGTCTCATCTTCTCATCTTCGCATGTACACACTTAGATACACAAAAACGCTACCACAATCTTATCTCAATTTCATACCTCAGGAAGATTATTTAGTTGTTATTTTATGTATTTAAACATTATTTAAACTATTTAAACACTATTCTAATTATATTTATTATTTAATATATTTTAATATTATTTTTAAATATTTATAAGCCTCACAGCTCGTCGTGCCTTCTTCCCCTCTCGACCTTGGTTAACGGTATCTTCCTCAACAACCTCCTGCACGAACTAGTTCATGAACTCCATCGCATCTCCTCCTTCATATTTCTTTTTAAAGTATGAATCAATTTTTCCCTCCTTTTCATTGAAAACGACTACAAAGCTGTTATCAACCAAAAGATCTCCAAAGCTAATTCTATTAGTTTGAAAGAGCTAACGGAGATACTGTGAGGAGATTTGACGTGTGATAACATCGTGCAAGATATTTTGTTAGAGAGGAATGATGTTGTTTTCTTATTGATCGTTTAGAAAGGAAAGGAAATGTGATCATCAGAGAAAAAGGGTTACCAGTAAAGACGTAATTTACGGTAAGCAATCGTGGAAGAGTAATCATTATGAATTAGAGTATTAAATATGAGGATTTCGGATGCTGAGTGAGGACTAAAATATATAGTCAACGACTATGAAAATGTGATCTTTTGTTGAATCAAAAAGCGGTTTTGTAATGTAATAATTATAATATATTACATCACGAAAATATCTTTATTATGGCAATTATTGATGGATTTCAAATTATCCAAAAATATCTATTCTTGAAAATATCTATACATATATAACTAGATATATAAATAGATATATGAACACTTGCAAATGTCATCATTATTTTTCAATCCAATGGGAAATAAATTATCGATACTGGATAGTACAAGTTAGACTCCA
This sequence comes from Hexamita inflata, assembly GCA_963988835.1. Taxonomy (NCBI): domain Eukaryota; phylum Fornicata; order Diplomonadida; family Hexamitidae; genus Hexamita; species Hexamita inflata. Next base: position 226,947 of record CAXDID010000840.1, on the reverse strand, counting down.
TGCGCAGGCTTAAATTAAATATTTATAGATTATTAGCAGTTTCAAAATAATCTGTAAACAGAAAACTGTATAACGTAAATCAACAAACTTTATTTACACAACTAAGAATTGCTAAATAGTAATATGTTAGTTCACGCAAAAATTAAGATCGTACAAGAATTATTAGTATAATAAACAAACTAGAACGAAAATAGTGATAGCATGGAGTTGCCTAGCATTTATATTGATAATTTTGTCAATAACTTGTCGATAAACAAGAATAAATAACAAATGTATTTGTAGTAAATTAAATAGATCAATATGTAATTAATCAATGCAATAACCTCCAAAATGATTACTCGCCTGGAAACCATGAGTTTCTCAGAGTCGTTCTTATTGTTAGACACTGATTGTGTATGGTTTTTTGAGAATGAAAGTTGATTATATTCATTTATTATTCATATTCAACATAACGTTGTTGTGTGCATGAATTATAAGATAACGTTTGCTTCTTCTTTCTATTCATTTTTCAAATTAACATTACTAAATGAAACAGTGAAATGATAGAGTAATGAATATAATATATTCATTCAATAACAGTTACTGTTCATTTAACTTCATAAAATATATTTAATTAAAATATATTTAGTTATTCTATTTAAAATTGTTCTATAATATTATTTATTCATAACCCTCACAGCTCGTCGTGCCTTCTTCCTCTCTCAACCTTGGTCAGTGGTATCTTCCCCTCAACAACTTCCTGCACGAACTGGTTCATGAACTCCATCGCATCTCCTCCTTCATATTTCTTCTTGTAATAAGATTCTATTTTTCCCTCCTTTTCATTGAAAACAACTCCCATTGGAATCTCGTTCATTTAAACACCGAATCCGAACATGAACTGTAAATGACCGTTGACTCCATAAATAGTATGTTTACTTCCTGTTTAATGAACCCAGTGGATTTAATAGAGCTTCGAAATACAACAGGCGAGTGCATCATTTTGATTTATAGAAGAGATAATTATTCCATTCAATAACAGTAACTGTTCATTCAACTTCATAAAAATATTTTGTTGTTCTATTTAAATTTGCTATAATTATATAAATATTATTTATTCATAACCCTCACAGCTCGTCGTGCCTTCTTCCTCTCTCAACCTTGGTCAGTGGTATCTTCCCCTCAACAACTTCCTGCACAAACTAGTTCATGAACTCCATCGCATCTCCACCTTCATATTTCTTCTTGTAATAAGATTCTATTTTTCCCTCCTTTTCATTGAAAACAACTCCCATTGGAATCTCGTTCATTTAAACACCGAATCCGAACATGAACTGTAAGTGACCGTTCGCCCAAACGAGATTGAACTCGTTTTTGTGATTAAAAGAACCGTTTTTCAACTGTTAAATGAGTTCTTGGTGCTCAAAACTGTTCAAAAGTAAAGCGGAAACGTTCTTCAAATTCAACTTCTTAGCGGATTCGTGGGTGTACTCGGGGACTGGGCCGAGCATTGCCATTTTAACGAAATAATTTAATGATTCTGGTGAATAGTCACCAGAATAGAACTCGGTTTCCTCATTTATAGAAACGAACTTCAAAGCATCGCTCTTAATGGTGCAGAGGTTGATTGAGCCCTTGAACTGCTTGAAACTCGGATTTTCAAGCTAAGGGTAAATAAATAAGTATATACTAGTTATTTTACTTTTGCTGTTGAGCGCGTGATTTAACATCTTTTTTAATACTATTTTACTTTATCTTACATATATACGTAATATTAATAATATTACGTGGATTAATTACGGTAAAGTCTCACAAGTACACTAGGTACCGAGTCTCACGAATAGAACAGAGTACAAATGACGAATAGACGATTGATTTCCAAAGCTTATTCGTGAGATATCTAGTTTAGTCTTATTTGCCAACCACTTTGTTCTATTTGTGATAACCTTTGTAATTCATCTATTTAATCAATTTTTATTCTTTAATTTAATAAAAGCGTGCCACTCCATAGTTGGTTAATGATAAGAAACGTTACATAAATGATTGTTCAATGATAATAATCTAGTTTAGATGCAATAATTTATAAGAAACTATGTGACTAGAATGTTTTTGAGGTTTTAGCAATAAGTTCATAAAAAATAAACTTATTATTGAATTGATGTTGAGTGATTTTAATTGAATCTTAAAAAAGACTAATAAATTAATTTAATATATGATGTTCTGACTATTATCAGGTGGTTCAAATTATAATATTTATTTGTAATTAGGTTTGGTCTATTCGTGATCAACTCTGTTCTATTCGTGAGATATCTCAAAATATCTGAAAACCACATGAAATGACAAATAAACTATTCATTTTCTCTAGTACTATTCGTGAGACTCGGTACCTAGTGTACTTGTGAGACTTTACCGTAGTTTTTTCTATCGTTTTAAAAGATATTTTGTAGAATGGTGATCTTTGTTTGTTTCTACATTAATTGTAAGTTTGAATCATATCTTTTTATCCATTTGTTATTAAAATAGTAGTTTAAAACATAAGAAGAGCTTACTAAAGTATTTTCTAGCAAAAACATAAAAGAACTGACAATTAACACATGCGGGCTTAAAAATATAGAATTGCGAATGAAAAACCTCAAAGTGATAAATTTCAATAAGATATAATAATTAATAGATAGCTTAGTTATCACATGATCATCAGAAGTGAATATATGATGCCAAAAGCTAATAATTACTGGACAAAAGATAAGCATTAATGGACAAAAATCTCAGAAAGACCAGATCTGCAAGGAATTACTGATCAGGTGTAAGAATATCCGGACCTGGGATAACTCATCTGGACAAGGTCTAACAATTTTATACAGCTATTTTTAGAACACCAGATACGCTAAGAATTTTTGGACAAGAGGCAAAGAAATTCTGCTATTATAATTAAAGTTAATATTTAAAATAATATATTATATAAACTATAAATGATTTTAATCCACTCCCCATAAAATGCAAAAAGACGTATATGATAAGTACATGGCCAATAAATACGTAATAACCAACGGCTGTCTCGAAATTTATAATGACAGTGAACTTAACAGTATAGACTTCATTAATAAATTCAAAGTAACTTAACTATCAATTGAAAAATGTAGGAAACTAATTCCAAAGTTGAATTCATTAACTATAAAGGAACTTTCTTTAGAATTATGTAACGTTAAAAATATTGAAAAAATTTAAACGAAGAACCTTGAAGTTTTGATTTTAGCAGAAGATCCGAAGAATAAAACATAATTCAATACTGAAGATATCTGTAAGTTTCAGAAATTAAAACACCTGGATATTTCAGGATACAATAATGTAAATGCTAATTAAATTATAATTCTGGGACTTACGATTATTAAACTTAGTAATTGTGGGATTAAAAACATCGATAACATTAGATAATTAGTAAATTTGGTAGAGTTAGACCTTAATACTAACTAAAATATTGATGTGTCTCCGCTTTCTGAACTAAAGCAGCTCACAAATCTGGATTTAGGTCGCTGCAACATTAAAAACACCTATACAATACAAAAACTAGAAAATCTTGATGAACTACTGCTTTATGGAAATTAAGATATTGATATTACTCCACTACAATATCTAAAGAAGCTCAAAGTGCTAAATTTGAATGCATGCAACTTGCAAAACATTGATATGTTACAAACTCTTGTCTATTTGTAAAAACTATATATCTCAGACAATTAAATAATGTATGCATTTAACCTGTACAAGAACTCAAATAGTTATCATAACTATATATTGAAAATAATATACTAATTGATATTTAAACAATAGAAAAACATGTTAACTTCGATTGTTATGTTCTAAATGATCAATAAAAACCAACCCAACAATAAATATCACTTGCATTCACTTGCCTAGAACTGCAGCAAAGTAGATGACAAAAAATTATATTACTTTTAAATAAAGCATAGATTAATATTTAGAGGATCTAGATTGTTGTATGTAATAAATATTTGAGTAATAAGATTTCTTTGTTGAATAAGTTGCATCACTTTTTTAAAATTTAAATACAAAAGCAGATTTATAATGATTTATAGAATTGCAAAAGGCAGTTTTAACTGATTTTATGTTATACAATAAACAGACAAAGTCTGCCTACAATATAGAACACGTGATATTATACAACTTATTATACTTAGAGGCAGTAAAAACAGATACATACTTTTATCAACTTTTTGGTGATATTTTAATATGTAAATATATCAATTCTTTTATTATATATATATTTCACTTCCTCGAGACGGCACAAACAGACTTCATTGAGTCTTTCGAAAGCGAAACATAGGCTCTCGCACGCCAGTGTTTCCACTTTCAAAACGGGCTCAACCCGTCATTTATGCCCACTCAGTAAAGACCCACCAGGGCCCTCACGGAGTCGTCAGCGGACCAGTTTTACCTGATTCGCTAACATTACTGTGGTCGCCAAGCCAACTTTGATTTCAAAAAATACTAACTATTTCAAAACTATTTTTTGTATTAATTTTAACTATATATTAACTCAATGTTTAGTAGCGTCTCCTTTCTATTTTATTACTTCTTCTAACCTTTTGGGCATAGAGTCAATCAAATGATTGATGATATCTAACGAGATTTACTCCAACGCCCTCTTTACTTCTTCATTTAATAAGTCATATGTGGTACATTCTTCAGGGGAAATGTTTGACTTCAGTGGATTCCAGCAGTGAAAAAGTGGATTTAAGTCTGGACTCATTACTGGAAAGCGATAGAGCTCAATGTTGTTAGCAGTATAAAAGTTTTTCATATACTTACTAAAATGTGTCGGGGCGTTATCTTGTTGCAACTTCAAGTTATGCTATTAAGTGATGGAAGTGTAACTTGTCTGAGAACTTAAGAATTGACAATTGAATTCATGGTCGTACCGCACGGCATAAACCATAATGGACCCTTATATCTATAGCTAATCGTACTATAGATCATGCACGAAAACAGTCCATATTTTACACTTCGAGAAAATACTTCGGATTCCACTCGTCTTTAGGTGTTCTGAGCACTCTACTCGCTCGATTTGCATAGCATTTTGAGCGATACTCATCGGTATACTAAAAAGTTCTCCAATATTCAATTGGTTGTTTCAGGTTCATTCGAGCAAAGTTCAAACTTTCCAATTTATGCTTTTCGGTAAGTTTTGGCTTTACCTTAGCAGCACTATAGCTTAAACTGAATTTGGCCAGGAGACGAAATACCGTTGTTAGAGACATGGAAATTCCACGAAGGGCTTAGTATTTTTCAGCTATGATTCGTCGAGTTTCGAATCTATGGCTCTGGCGATATTTAACAACGCGAAAATCTCAGCTTAGTCAAATTTTCTGACACTATTATCGGCATGAGAAGCTTCTAGCTTGCCTGTAACTTCAAAGTGCTTAAAAATGGAATAAACAGTTTGGAGACTACATTGAAGGCAACAAGCAATGTATTTCTTGGTTGCAACAGTTTGTGATTCTGTTTCTCACATTCTCATCATTATGCGACGCTCTTGTATTGTGATCCGTCGGCTTCGTGTGTGCTTCGTCATTTGAAGGATGAAGTGAAAAAGAAATGAACCGCAGAATTAATTGAATATGTTATAATTAGCATAAATACAGTGATTTAATTTTCAAGCGCAATTATTACATAAACATTTGTTAAAATCAAAGTTGGCTCGGACACCACAGTATTTGCAGAAACTGGTTCTCGCGTCTCAGTTTCTCTTTGCTCGTTATTTCCTTCGGCTTGCACGGGAGGTTGTTCCGTTGTATATAAATATATATCGAAAGCTAAACATAGGCTCTTGCACACTTAAATATTTTATTATATATAGTGTACAGAGCGCTTTTGAAGGTATTTGGACGTATATTAGTATTGTATTATGGCATTAAATGATATACAGCCCACCACTAAAAATGAATATTATTCTAATAGTGACCATAACAGTGCAGAATGCAATATAAACTTAAATATTTAAAAATTATTCAACTAAATTATTAATTCGTTGATAACAGCAATATAATGATTTTAGTAGAGCTTTATATCATTTTTTCCCATCACCAAATACATATAAATATCATATAAGAATATTTAAAATCATACCAAAATGTGCGTCAAGAATTTAAATTAAGATGCCAATTAATTATTCATCAAATTCAGATAATTCAGACCTGCATTTAATTATAAACAATCAATGGCTTAAATTTATTATTTAAAGATTATTAATAGTTTAAAAAGAATCTAGTTAAAATTACCTAACGTATCTTGGAGATTAAGAAACATATTTTATCAAATGTTAAATGATGTTAAATGTATTAATATTTGATTATTTAGTTTATTAATATAATTCATTATAATATAAATTCGTATCACTGAGACGTATCTTAGTCAACCTTCATCAAGTTGTTAATTAATTGGTACTTATGATTCTCTAAGTTGCAATAAACAATGAGTGATTATTGGATCTTTTACTTTTAATCTATAAATTTATATTTCTAGCATGTACGTCTAATTTTGATTTTGATTAAATTTTAATAGGACTAAGTTACACCTATAACTTTTTTAAGATAGGATTCTGAGCTACAATTAGGATAATTCTGTAAATAATTCTATTAAGAATGAGTAATTAATTTCTAGTTCTACTATTATAATTAATTGGGCTCTTAATCGAACTATATAAACTATTCAAAATCTGGTTGAAGCTAAATTATATTTTTAAGTTATTTTTAAACCTATTCTACTTAACTTTAAGGAATTGAATTATGGGATACATCTAAGAGTTATAACTATCTAAGATTGCATAATGGCTCTATAAATACCAAATCGTTATTTGATAAATTCAAGGTGTTTATAGATACTAAACACTGTAGTTATTTGATGTCTCTTAACTAGTTGTAACTCAAATTTAAATAATGTAACTTGTAAAGCGTATGGATACCTTGAAGAGATCTCAAGTAGTACCATTTAACCACAAGAACGTTCAAGTTGGTTGGCATAAGTTCGAAATTGAGACTAGCTCTGTCATCGGTCGGATTCACCTTTTTATATGTCAATATCAAAACGACTAGATTGTTTAGTTCTGAAATTGGAGATATATCCGCGACCTGGTTATCTTCTAAATTCAGGTATTCGAGATTGTACAGGCCCTATAATGATGAAATATCAGTAAGACGGTTGTCGCTAAGGTTGAGGAACTTCAACTGCTGCATTTATTCTATTCCGTAAATAGACTACAGATTGCACGATTTGACAACCAGAGCTGTGATGTTGTAGTTGACCCTGTTGAAGCGGACGCTCATGCATTCTTTGAGAATAATCGCATCTATATTTCGTGATTCGCACAAGTTCACACCTTGAATACAATCGTCAGCAACAATCTCGAGTATGTTGATCTTGTTCATCTGTTTGTAGTAGTTCCAGTTTTCATACTCATATAAGTTATCTAAATCTTTAAAAGTTGCTGATTTAAATTTGCTATCAAATTGTGTTATATTTTCAAAATAGTGAACATATTTGTTAAAATTTAATTACTTTGTTATCAAATACTACTAGTAATGCTAAAAATATTACATATTATTACTTTCGTACGCAAAGAGCAATTGTTACAAATTTTGACTAATTTAATTTTGTTCAATGTATTGTTAGTCTGGCACATTCTGAATTGCGACTTGCTTGTATTCAAACATATTGGAGTAATAACAAATATAATTATCCAACAAAGACACAAAAGAGAAATTGTTGTGCAGTTGAGTTTAGTTATATATTTAGTTGCTATTTAAATTCAAGTGGCGGAGCGTGAGACTAATTTGTGGGATGTTTACTACACAATTATGGCTTACATCCAAATATTCTAGTTTCTAGCATGCGTTAATCACCGAAATATCTTTGATCTTGTTGAAACAGCCAACAAATTTAGTCAAGTTGGGGAAATATTGAATGACCGAAATGTCAACTACACTGTTTTTGCTTATATTTATCGTTTCGAGCTCCACAAAATTGTGTAAATCGGAAATATCAGATAATTGAGAATTAGATAAATCAATTGATTTGAGACCAAATAAATTCATCTTATTCTTTAGGTGGTTTAATTATATACAATAGCCAGAAATTGTTAAACTTTACAGTTTGGATTGAATTTACTAGATTCTAGCTATATTCTGTGGAAGTAATAATATACTTGAGCCCTATTTTTGCAACTTAATTTAAAAAGATTATAAATCCTGTTAAATAACTTCTGGAAACTCGTAGATTTCGGTGTTAAGCAAATTAACATGTTGTAACTTTATAAACTTATTCAAACTAATTTACTTTACTGGATTGTTACTAACATCTAGATATTCCAAATCGGAGTTGTTTTCGAGAACTTTCACATCTTGTATCTTGTTGTGACTTGCATCAAAATGCACCAGTTTCGTGAATGTTTTAAGAACACCTATACTTGAAATTTAGTTATTAGATATGTTCAAATGAAGTAGTTCTAAGTTATTTCTGATAGGGTAGACATTTCTGATATTATTAAAACTTAAGTTAAGATGCGTCAACTTGCTGAAATTAGAAAATACTTTTAAATCCCAAATTTTGTTATGACTCAAGTCTAAATACTCTAGTTGTTTACATTCTTAAAAATTATATACAAGTATGTCTTTTATTTGAACAGAAGTTAAGATTATGGATTTAGTTAATTCTTTCACCATTTACATAATATTATTATATTTTCTAATATCATAAATTGGCATTTAAATTCTGGTATCATAAATATACCCAATTTTCGCACCTGATATAAATATATTTTCAATATTTCTAATCTCTTAATTAAAGCTAACTAAACCGTGTCCTACATAGGAGAATTTGTTTAGATATTTAATGCTATGAAAATAAACATTACCTTCAATAATATCTAGTTCGCGAATATTATCAGGTAAACTAAACAATTCAATATTCTAAAATCCTACGAGTTTGAGCTACAAAATAGTTTTTAAATATTACAAGAATTTAAATGATTCAATTCCATCCTCATTATTAATTGTAAGTTAACCATTTATAATTCTGTTTTTGTATTTCAATATCATTTTTTCATCTTAATAAACAGTTGGTAGCTATTTTTTGACGAATTAGCTTTCATTATAGTACATTTATTTATATTTATTCAGTTTTTATCTGTAAATCTAGCTAAAAGTTGTAATTTCTTAAATTTATCTTTACATTAGGAGTGATGATAAAAATATAAAATAATATAAATTTATGTGAATAGCTAAAATGTATGAGTTTAAGAATTAAGGTAAATATTTTTAAATTAGGGTTTTTATTCAATTAGGCTCTAATTGAATTAAGGTATATCTTTTCTATATTTCTATTTGTTACACAGTAATATTAATCTTTTATAAAGGCTCAACAAATAATATTAAATATAATGACTCACTTTACTGTAACCTTATCATCAGTACTAAAGCTCAATTTAATCATTCCTCATCTTCATCTCATACATCATGGTAATCCACAAATCCTAACTTAGTTACACATAACGTTACCACAAACTAATCTCAACATCATACCTCATCGTCTAGGATTATCATTCTGAATAACCTCCTCAGACAACCTAAGTTAGTTCGGCACTTCAACTAACATTGTTTTTTACAAATATATATTTGCATATTCATTGTATTTATATGTATTGTTGTATTGTTGATGTTGAGTGAGTCATGTTATTATAGTCCGAAAAAGCCGGTTATTTATTAGTAGCTATTTATTAACTACAATGTATAGAGGCGAAAATGAATCTTGGCCACCCCCTTCCTTGAAGTGAAATTGTAGTTAGAATATTTTTGATATTATACATCTTCCTGATAGCTTTAATGTATATTTTATACAATTTTATATTTCTTCCACCCTACTCTTGTCAAAAATTCAAAAATATATATGCAAAACATGTACGGTAAAGTCTCACAAGTACACTAGGTACCGAGTCTCACGAATAGTACTAGAGAAAATGAATAGTTTATTTGTCATTTCATGTGGTTTTCAGATATTTTGAGATTCCTCACGAATAGAACAGAGTTGATGACGAATAGACCAAACCTAATTACAAATAAATATTATAATTTGAACCACCTGATAAAGTCAGAACATCATAAATATAATTTATTTTATTAGTCTTTTGTTAATATTCAATTAAAATCACTCATCATTAATGATAGCTTGATTTTTTAATATTTTTTATTAAATTATTCCTAAAACTTCCAAAACGTTCTAGTCGAATAGTTTCTTAAAAAATATTGCATCTAAATCGATTAATATCATTGAACAGTCTTTTATGTAACATATCTAATCATTAACCAAGTAAGGAGTGGTACGCAATTATTAATTAAACGAATAAAAATTGATTAAACAGATGAATTACATAGGTTATCACAAATACAACAAAGTTGTTGGCAAATAAGACTAAACTAGATATCTCACGAATAAGCTTTGGAAATCAATAGTCTATTCGTCATTTGTACTATGTTCTATTTGTGAGACTCGGTACCTAGTGTACTTGTGAGACTTTACCGAAAAATTTTCATATTTTTTGATTTTATCTTGAGCAAGTGAACTATTTTTTAAACTGTCTCACCATATAAACGCAATATATAAATATATACTAGTTATTTTACCATAGCCAAGTAAAAATAATATATATTTTAATAATTCTTGTGGTTAGTGAATTTCAATTAAAATGTCTCATTGAGTTCAAGAATTTGAAAAAGTTATAAAAGTTGAAATATAATTTAGATACATTTGTGATTTTAGTAATTTATAATGTTAATATATTTAAACTCAAAACAAGTAAGTGCGTTTTTAATGGGACAAAATGTACGCACAAAATAAACTGAGACGAACGCTCAACGAACATATATCATAGTAGAAAGAAGAAATTTATATCAATTGACGATCATATCTAGTATAATACCATATCTAGAACAAATTAAAAATAAAAATGACTCCTTCATGTTACTTACTAATTTTATGAGAAACTAACAAACTCTAAATCTCAAATGATTGGATACAAAGATGCATTTTAATATTTCAAAGTTTTATATTTACACAAATGTATTGAATTACATATTTCACGAATTACAAATTTCAAATATTTCCACTCTACAACTATGCTAAGCTTGGCTTTCACCCTTGCTACTCGCGGGTTCGACGTCTCGTACTACCAAGGCGCCGTCTCCCAGGACACGTTCAACTGCCTGGCCAACAACGGTTATGCGTTTGCAATCATACAGGCGTAAATCGGCTCCACCTTCAACAACAACGCTATTTCCGACTATTGGAGAGCAAAGGCTGCTGGAATACAGTATGTTGATTTCTACATCTTCCCAACAACCGCAAAGGACGCCAGAGGCTAGGTCTCTGACACAATCTATAGATTGATCAACGAGGGCGTGATGGACGGTGGCATGGTCTGGTTGGACGTCGAAAACATCGATCTCTTCTTTGATGACTAGTCTGATAACCAATGGTTTATCTCCACCATGCTCGACGAGATGTCCAACATCTTAGGTGCTAACCGTGTAGGTGTCTACTCCAACTGGTACTAATGGGAGTCAATCGTGGGCTGGGACTGGGCAGGTGCCTCTGGCCACCAATTATGGTACCCACATTATGACAATTGGTAAAGCTTTGACGACTTCCAGAACTTCGGCGGCTGGAGCTCTCCATCAATCAAGCAATACTAAGGAGACCAAAATGAGTGTGGAACCGCTCTCGACAGAAACTTTTACTGAGTTATCCAATCAATTTTAGATATTTCTGTTTATGCATTTCAAATTTATTTATATATTTCAAAAATTATGTAAATTCAAATTAAAAGACCGCATTCGAAGATTGAAAACAAAACCATTTAAATAAACTGAATATATGAGAAATACATGATAAAAATGACTTTTTTGAAGAATAAGAAACTTTTGAAGGATAAGAAACTAATAATATTATTTTGAATGTGCCATCATAAACGACATAACAATTTTGTGTGAAGAGAAGAGATGGAGTGAAATTGATATAATATTTAGATGTCTCATTGAAAGTGTGCGACGAATAAATTTTTATTTTATCGAAATTATTAATTATAAATACACTAAAACGAATGTCTGATTTTCCTGGTTTATTGGACTAGCATAGTCTAGAGGTATAGCATAAGGGCGTTTATATTTATTGATTGAACTTACAACTTTAGTTCAATATCAATGTCTATAGTCTACTTATAGTCCTCCATTTCAATTTTTATCACTTTTTACAAAAATTATTTTGCATATTAGAGACATTTTCAAATGCTACAGATTGGTTCATTATGTTGATCATATATAAGTTAATAATTTTATTATCTTAAATAACTTTAAATTTGATTTATTATATTTTGCAGATTCGATTTTAAAATATTAAATAAATATTTATCAATATTAAAAACAATAAAATATTATATGGACTATTATATATTAAATTTATACTCTTTCGAACATTATCGAAACTAACTTTCTCAAAAGTACCTGTTTTTCATCAAGTATAATTAATAACACCAACACCATCCATATTAGTAATAATACTAATATTGAAATAGATATTAAGTATAATAATATATGCTGCAACTAAAGTCACCTACTATAGTTATTAAAAATTCAGTTTATCAAAATAACAGCAAATTTTTTAGAAATGTATTAGTTGAGATAATATTTATATATGATACTACGTATATAATATCTATTATTAAATGGAATACTGACAATAGTTACCAACCAAATGTAATTAAATTATTTTCAAATATTACGTTAACTGTTTAACCGGATAGTGATGTGACGTCTCATTTAAAAAATTGTTAATTGTATATAATATAATATTGTGTTATATTACACATTATCCTATACGTATTATATTTCAGCTCAAGTGCTGTATTTTCAATGAAAAATGCAACAAAATTTTTCAAATTCTCAAATATAAACTTTGTTTCTCATTTATGTATTATATGGCGATCAAGAATTAAAGGCTAATATTTCTTTGAATTCATCAGAATCGATTTTGTAATTAAGATGATGAACATTTTATGTTATAGTAAATAACGTATAATAACTTTGGTGATGGTTTCAGCCTTTATAATGATAAAATTTTACCACAGACCCCGCTTTAAGGAATTTGAAAAATGCAGAATTTGAACTTCTCATATTGGTTTTGGAGTGAAATAAAATTTTTTAATAACGAATAAATATATAACGCTAAGGAATTTATACTATTTAGTTCAAATACTCACTGATCGCAAAATATTGTTATGTCATAAACGCTAGATGAAAATAATTTAATTTTTGTTAAATATCTCTTAATATCTAGGGGGTTCAAAGATGAGCTAAAGCACACATTTTAATACTTTAGAATATTGATTTAAAACACTGTGAGCGTCACCATGGCGGAAATAGAGCGAGAGCACCACACCACAGATGGATGACGAGTTATAGAATTCACATAACTTCTTATGAACAGTATATCATTGAAAAACTGGCCGCGCGATTTGATGATTGAAATACTCAATTAGACATCGAAAGTTTAATTCTGAGCAATTTACATGTATGATTTCTTAACATTTATTATTGGGAGAATTATAGTGATAGCACCAATTTATAAATACAACCCGAGAAGAGATACTTATAAAACTAAATAAACTAAGGATACGTGGAATATTGGAGAAGTTTAGGACAATTTCAAGGTAAAATTGACATTTTAGTATCATTTATCCGTCAATTTGCAAGCTACAAATATGTAACGTTAGAATAATGATTATTATATTGTTATATTAACTGCTCTTTTTGGAAATACTCCCAGATTTAAGTAGCTTCGAGAATCTTTGAAATTTCATGTTTTAATCTATAAATAGAAATTTTAAGAATTTATTTCTTTATATTATTGAAAAATTATCACATTTTTATCACTTCACAAATGAAAATTTAGTAATGCTAAATCTGAGTTAACTGATTTTTTCACAGAGTAAAAAAGCTATAATATAATTTCATTATCATATACATAATTGGCTTCAAATCGAGTTTTAAGACATAATATAATTATAATTTTGATGTTTTTCATGTTGAGAAATACTCATATAATATATGAGAAAATTAAAAACTATAGTAAAATAACTACTACTAATTTATTGCATTTAGATGGTTGGATTATTGCTGTTGAGTGAGTCATGTTATATCATGTTATTAACTATTGATCGATGAATAGATTTAAGGTAGCTTCATCAATAGTTTAATAATTCATGAAAATGAACATAAACTTGAGCTCCATAATATAAACGAGCGTCAATTGTTCATAAGTGAAGCGTTTATCACACAAATAACAACTTTTTATATCGTTTCATAAGGAAAATACAAATTTGTAATCACTGAAAATTTGTTTTTATACTGGCTTCCATTTCTAAATTACAAAATGAAAAACAAAATTATAGCTAATTAACGTACGGTTATATTGTTTTGGGAATTTGTTTTTATACTGTCCGTATATTGACAATTAATATTAACACAAGTCGAACGTTCTTTCAAAGGCCGTTAAATAATATGGTTTGCTGGTAATTTGTTGAATTATTAAATATGAGTCTAAATCAAGCACACAAGGTACTATGTGTATTACAATATAATTTTATACTAGGATATATGTCAACGTTCTATTAATTAATTATTTAGCTTTTAATGCAATTCTACTATCAATTCTAAAATTGAGGAAATTATCATTTAGCGATGATACTGCTATTATAAATAGTCATATTACATAAGGATGGTGCTTTGTAATATTTTAGAGGGTCAAAAATCAATATTTTAATGATATTTTTACCTTTTTTCATTAGAGTGTATTATGAATTTATAAAATTAATAATTACATATTTTAATGAATAAAAATTAATATCATCTTCAATTTATGACTCATAAATGAAAGGGTGTGGAATCTTTTTCCACCCAGGCGTATATGGTAATAAAGATATTTAATTTTCCACTCACAAATGGGTAACATAGTTTGTAAGATGCTTCTAAAAGCGGCATGCAATGTGTTAACATGCGACGAAAAATATGGCACTGTATTAATACTTAATAATAAATTAAATTAATAATAAAAATAATTTTCACTTCCATACGAGTCAACACGACTATGATAAAGATGAAGTTACAGCCTAAGAATATATTTTCATATTCTTTTACTTCAGAAAGTTAATTATTGTTGACGGTACACAACTGAAATAATTAGTTTCGATTTTATTGGCTGGGGTGAAAGGAGTTCATGTTACTAATAATATATAGCTTAGAGATTTCAGCAGCTCTCTTTATGGTAGTTAAAATTCTAAAATGTAATTAACTTTGAATATTGCAGTTAAACCTTCTAGCCCAGAAAGCCAATGACTATTTAAATATGTTGACTTAGGTACTCCTAATTATCCATTACATTTACTCTGGTTCGCTCCGATACGATTCCCAATCTGTTGTATTTTTCTAAAAGTTGATTTTTGCAACTAAAAATGAATTTCTTGAGCTCCAGAAGAATCAAGAGGCGATCATAGTAATATGATATATTAGTATAATAGTAATATATAGTTATTGATAAATTGGAGTCAATTCGTGATTTACTAAATTATCCAAATTTTAAATCTCATAATTTCAATAATTTGGGAATCGTATCAGAGGCCACCAGTATAACTACCATGTATAGTTAGGGGTACATAAAGCAATATAATCACACAATATACGGAGTTCTGCCTAGGCGGTTTAGTTGTGTTAATTATGCTTTCACTAATTTTAGTATTTTTAACACTATTATACAAGCTAGCTGGTTAACATTAAATTTTGGTATTAACATTTAGTACTTATACCAATCCCTCCTTTTGGTCGGAGTTTATGTATTTGTGATCTCATACCACATGTAATTAAATTGAAGTTAACGAAAATAATAAATTAATTCTAAATATTATATTTCTTATTTGGATATATAAAATATTAAAAGATTTTTCACTAACAACCATTAAACACATTCATCTATTAAAAGAGTAAGGCAACTCGAGCAACAAATTGTTCATGATTACTGTATGATTACTGTAACTATTGGTTTATTTTCTATCTGAAATTCTGGTATTATTTTTTAATACGACTTAATTACTAGCATGTCTACTTTAAAGAAGTGATTGGATTTTAAATATCTCTCATAATTTTGGCTGTTTTAAGTTATTCTTATGTGGGTCGTTCTTGTTTATCTAAACTGAATTTATTAAAGTTTGGATGTTGTTGAATAGATTCAGTATCTATGATTTTGTTACTTCTAGCATTTATTTTTGATATCTATTTCAATTCCATCAGAGGTTGAAGATAAACAATTATATTATAACGTATATCTAATTCTTACAGCTTCTTTAGCGGTCTTAAAACATCTAAGCTATCCAAATTGCAATATTCCAATGATAATTTAGTTAGCTTAGTCTAGAACTGAAGCGAGATGATGTCAATTTCTTCATTACCATTGAGATATAATTCTTCTAGTTCGAGTGGTCGTAATGCTTCAGTACTACGTAGATTACATTGTATCAAGCTTAGTTTAGTGAGTCCTAACATCTATGAAAATGGACTAAAGTCAGTTATACAGTTATATATAGTTAGTTCTTTCAATTATTTAAACCGAACTATTTCTTAAGTGAGTATTTTTGATTTTAGTTTACAAATATTATTATAAATTTCTAAAACTTCGAGGTTTTCGAGTTGGAAGTCTTTTACGCTTTAAACATCACAATATGTTAATTATAACTTTATAATAGTTAAACTTTCTAATTATGGAACTATATTCTTACACTCATAAAGCGTTAGCTAATTAATCTCTAAAGTATTTATGAAGTTCAAGCTTTTCAGATCTAAACTCTCTTAGATTGTAAGTGTCCCACCTTTGATTTTGCTCTGATACTTTTCTATCATTTTCTTGTCGTATTTAGATAAACTGTCTAGCGTCTCTGGAGCTTCACTTTAATTGGTATTGCTTGTGTTTTTCTACTCTTAGCTGGATAGGTTTGATTTCATTTGTGTTGGAAGTGGCATATATTGCTTATCATATTTAGTGTCAAAATACATATGATCTAAAGCTTACGGCTTTACGGCTTTTTTGGTCATATTTGACAGCCGCTGGCTTCAAATTTTACGGCTTCAAATTGTAATGTAACAATACTTCATCTTCAGCATTTTTGAGCTATTTTAAGAAATATCAAGTTTTAAAAATTTTTTAAATTCTTATATTTTGTTCAGGTGTTGTGTTTTATCACATAAAACGTAATATTTTGAAATAATAAAAAGAATAATTTATGAAATGATGAAAATGATGTAAAAATAATCGAAGCACATTATTAAGATTTGAACTTATAAAAATCTTCACAGACGATATATAAATAGAAACAACAATGGATAAAAAAGAGTTCAACAACCACAAGTTCAACAACATTGAGTTTTACGGTATATATACATTGAAGAGATTCTAGAGAAATGTAGGCCTCGAATTGAGACTTATTCGAATACAGACCAGAGCAGTTTTCAAAAATAGCCAGGGTGTCTATAAGTGAGAGCAAATCTGGCTCAGTTTGGTATATTTCTTGTGTTAGATTTGGTTTTCCATTTCAGTTACAGACACCTTTTCCAAAAATAATTTGAAAATTAAATAATTAGGTTTGGGTTAAGGCTCTCTTTTCTGCAGTAAGTTGACCTGTTTCTGCAGTAGAATATTTTACTGCAGCTGCAGTAGCCTGCAGGTAGTTTGCAGGCGAATCGTCTACTGCAAAACAATATTATATTATTAATTCATAAACCACGTTGATTAATATGTGTAATATGATTAGAATAACTTTATATGTTTGTAAAAGTGAAACCTGAAAGCGTATGTTATTACTTAAGAATATAATAAAATATAATATTCATATACCTACCTAGTACCGATCGATACATAGAGATTTACTCAGTATCGATCGTCAAAATGTATCATTATCTCATATCTCATATCTCATTATATCTCTAAAATCTCTTAACTGCATGACGGTATTTTTATGTTTTTGGTAAGTAACATTTTGTGTGAGCGAAATTAATTCATTAATGATTATATTTTACAAATATAAGGACATGAAATGGATATCAAAATTACCACTTCAGATGAGCAATTAAACAGAAATGTTATCACTAAATGAACATATTTATATACATATTTATTGACAAAATAGTCATATATGATAATATATAAATGAATACTAAAGAAAATGAGGTACACTTCCAGCTTAAATTAAATTTTTAGTCATTATTTTGATATAAACATTCATACAGTTCATGTTTGAAGTGGTAATTTTTATATACATTTCATGTCCTTATATTTGTAAGTATTTCGCTTCAACACAAATAGTTGTCTGTCGAAAACATATAAATACCGTCATGCAGTTAAACCGTATCGTTTTCCACTAAGAAGCAACCCGTACTTTAGCCGAATTTGTTTCTCGAAAACATGAGGTCATAGTCACTTGGTCAGAAAAAGCTTTATTTGGTACGGCTTTTAATTCGACCACACCTTATAATCATAATAATGCAAACAAGTAGTCCATAATTCACTAATCCGTTTATCTTTTATTCAAAGCATTAACGAGTAAAACAATTTTAGAAGCAAAAAGTGAATTTGAAGTTTTTAATTTCTCTAAAACATTTTATGCGTTTAAATTCAGCTTCCGAATTGAATTATTTTTGCGTTTTCCGTTCATTTTAATCAACAAAGAAGTTGATTAGTGAACGCTGTCCATCTTGTCTGCAAGCCACTGCTCATCGTTCGAAGGCTGTAATTGATTGCTTAGAGTGTACTAATCGTAGTTAAGGTGGTGCATAATCGTGAACAAATCCTACACCTTGTTGCAATATAAACTTAGGGACGACAGTTTAACCATATTTTACAGTGGAGACGCATATATAATATTATTCTTATACAGATTTAAAAATTGTAAGTTAACCCAAGAATATTCTAGCTCAACCTTAGATCCAGTGAATTCTTTTTAAATCGATTTTTACTATGTCATTTTTAATATATTTGCGAGAGTTTGGTAGTGGTTCCACACCAACTTCCATAAATCAAATTTTCATTGACTGCATTTTCTCGTAAAGCAGTTAACAGCTATAGACAAAAATAGGGGAGTACACTTATTTACATTTATGCTATCTATTGCTCATTAAACTTTATCTTGACTTATAAATAACATAGAAATATTGATTTTTATGAGGATGTATGAAAAATCTGGAGGCATTAAGCTGATGCCTGAAATAAAATAAACAGTTTCGCCTGAGTAATATGTATGTTTAACAGAACATATAAAGGAAGCTTCTAGCAATACATGATTTGCACATTCTTAGTAATTCTCATAAGTGGAACCGAAGCGGAACCTGAAAGCTAAGATAAATTGGAACCACTAAATAACTTAGCAGGCCCGCTAGACTTATCCACGGATGAAGAGTTCTTGAAGAGGATACAAAATGTAGCCTTGAAAAAATAACAGATCCAAGAAAATAAAATTAACTAAGATAATCTCATACAATACTGAATAATATTAATAATTCAGTTGATATTACTTCTGGATGATTTCAGCTTCAAGCTGAAAAATCATGTTTAGAGAGAATGAAAGTCAAGACTTAGGAACTGAAGCTACTGTAGATTATGAGAAGGATGATTAAGCTAGAAAATAATAGGTTTCCGGATATTCCCTAATGATGTTGTTGAAATGACCAATTTTGTAAAATTTATATAATGCCAACAAATAATATTCGCTTTTAAAAATCACTAGAGTTATTATATATTCTCTTGCGAATACTTCTTCTGTTCAATATTTGGTTCCAGTTGTAGCTTATAACTTACACTTTAGTTGCTTGGTGGAATAGAAAATCCGAAGTATAAAAGTTCGAGGTTAATCTATAACTTAAATACGATTAGTTACCAACTCGTAATCGTTGATGAGAAAATTATTGGAGTAGCCCAACTGCTAATCGATTTAGAATTTACAAGCGACCAATATTTTAACTTTGTTTGTTTAAAATATTTTATACAACTGTATCAATTAGTATATTTGTATATTAAACGCTGGAATCTGAACCAAAATTGATTTATTCCAGCTATTTCTAGAGTATATAATTTTAGAAATATTCTTAAATGGTCATAGCTGTAGTCATCATAGCCCTCCAGACTGTTATAAGCATCACAGAATAATCGATATTCAACAATGAGCATTAGTGTATAATTTTATTTGGCTTTTGGCGACCAGCATTTTATTCATCATTTGTGATGTGGAAAAATATTATATTTCATCAACAATAGTAGAGGTCTATATCCTCCAAAAATATAGTTAGAATTCCTAAATTCACTATCCTTCTAAAATCGACTTTCGTCAAAAACCCTCATAGTCGAAACTTGGGTTAATCAAAGGGGCCAAGGCTGAAATTTCACAAAGCTCGCAATCATCCAGTTGCAAATGAGTTAATTTCCATAAATATTACAGTGGGGCTACAACAACTTATTTGTTTCCAGATAATCCTAACATTTCCAAATTCACCAAAGACCTAAGAATTGAAATATCTTTAAGATTGTTACTAAATAAATATAGCCTTTTTAACTTGCATAAATTATTTAACACACTTATATTTATATCTGGATTATATGAAATGTCTAATTCTTCTAAGTTTACTAATTATCTTACAAAATTACAAGATTTTATGTTGCATTTAGAGACATTGAGATATGTTAGCTTAACTAATTAATTTACGGGTTCTAAATTTATTATATTATTGTTAGAAATATCTAAGCTCTCTACATTTACAAGATTGTTTAAAAATATAATATTATTTAGTGCACTGAAAGACAAATTTAATAATGTTAGTTGAACCATATTTTAAAGTGGTTGATAATCTATTCTACAATTGTATGATAGATCTAGTTCTTTCAAATTAGGTAAACCAAGTAGGAATTGGATTCTTCGCAATTCAAGATCCTAAGCGTTCAGTTTTGATAATTTTACAAAAATTTTTATTGATGATACATCAATACTAACATTTTGCGATATATTCAGCTCTTCTAAATTTATTAGTGATTCCAATACAGATAAATTTTGTATATTGTTATTTGATATGTTTAGTCTTTTAAGTTGAACCATTTACCTCAATTATTCCAATTTAACTCTTGTATTCCCAGAAATATTGAGTTCTTCCAGGCTGTCCATATCTATTAAAACTGACAGATCATCAACATCGCAATGATTCATTGTAAGCTTAGTTAGTCTCAAATTTTTCAATCCAATTATATCTATTTGCACATTTTTTGATATATCCAGCTCAGTAACATTCATTAGTCCGCTCAAGCGTATTTATTTTATATTATTTCCTTATAAATTAAGCACTTTGAGGTTTTTCATTCGCAACTCTATATTTTTAAGCCCGCATGTGTCAATTGTCAGTTCTTTTATGTTTTTGCTCTTTAATTTTGGTTCAATAAATTAACAATATTCAACAGTGAGCTTCTAAATATCAAGATTTTTAATGAATGATAAACATTTGAGTTGAATGTTATATCGTATTTTCAGTTCTCCATTTGCAATCTGCGGTTAGTACTTCTGAATCAGTTACAAATCGTATTCAGTCAGTTTTTATGCGGAGTGGAATACATTATTCATTTTTCTTATTAAATTTTAAATAATGAATATAGTAGAATATGCTTCATTTACAACAATTTCTATCATGAAATAACATGACTCAACAGCAACAATCCAACAATACACCCTAACGCAATGAATAAGTACTATAATAAATATATACTAGTTATTTTACTATAGCCAAGTAAAAATAATATATATTTTAATAATACATGTACTTCTTACAGGCTTTTAATTTTCGTGTGTTCTTGTGGTTAGTAATTTTCCAGTTAATTAAAATGGTTTTCATCTTTTTTCCAATCTAAGTGATTCTGCTTCCTCATTATGTAACAGCTTTAATGTATTTACTATGTGTGATTTAACATCTTTTTTAATATCAAGTAACTATTTTACTTTATTTTATGGTATGCAATGTAAACATATATACGTAATATTATTAATATTACGTTCATATATTGTATTATCATAATATATTGAAATTCATATTATTCAGTATATATATAGTATAAATTATAATATGTTCAAAAACCTTGTGAAATAAAATAAAATTTGTAGCCAACTTACTGGGATGTCAGAGTAAAATTACGTTTTGTACCCGATTGATTGCATTCTATTGTTTTATTTGATGGTTAAGCTTACCTCACATCAACTTATTCATCGTTCATATAACATTATTCATTGCATAATGAAAATATGTTTACTAACCATTTTAGTGGTTTTTAACTGCTTTCTCTTTGGTAAGGTTAGCATGTGCAAACAAAGTTGTTGTGGGTATATAATTGTACACTGATGATACTGGGCTAACTTACTTACGTTGTTCTTCAAATCAAATTTTGTTTATTAAGGTTGTTAAAAATGAGCTAGATCAATTTAAATGATGTGCGAATAAACTGAGTAGGGTCCTGTGTTTAATTATTATAACCTTGTTAAGGCTTACTTTTTCAAGTTAGGAGTGGAATTAGTATTCCAATATATTTTCTTTTCTGCAAATAAAATTATTTGTTACATTCGCTTCATTCTTTAATATCAAGTAACTATTTTACACTATTTTACATTATTTTACTTTATCTATTGGTATGCAATGTAAACATATATATGTAATATCGCATAATAATTTTTATCTCAGTTTTTTAGTAATAGTAAGATTTTATTATTCTCATTTACATCGTTCTTTGTAATTTTATAGTGTAATAATTGCTTGTATCGAGCACCTATTTATCTTCTTAGTTTATCTTCTTAGTTAATTAATAGGTAAATGAAATATGCATAATATATCAATAATATATATTCAATAATCTATAAGATTCTTGTTTAAGCACATCAATATTAATTAGAATCACATAAATTTATAAAATCTCACTGAGTTGTATCCATATACTGTGGTGTCCGAGCCAACTTTGATTTTAACAAATGTTTATGTAATAATTGCGCTTGAAAATTAAATCACTGTATTTATGCTAATTATAACATATTCAATTAATTCTGCGGTTCATTTCTTTTTCACTTCATCCTTCAAATGACGAAGCACACACGAAGCCGACGGATCACAATACAAGAGCGTCGCATAATGATGAGAATGTGAGAAACAGAATCACAAACTGTTGCAACCAAGAAATACATTGCTTGTTGCCTTCAATGTAGTCTCCAAACTGTTTATTCCATTTTTAAGCACTTTGAAGTTACAGGCAAGCTAGAAGCTTCTCATGCCGATAATAGTGTCAGAAAATTTGACTAAGCTGAGATTTTCGCGTTGTTAAATATCGCCAGAGCCATAGATTCGAAACTCGACGAATCATAGCTGAAAAATACTAAGCCCTTCGTGGAATTTCCATGTCTCTAACAACGGTATCTCGTCTCCTGGCCAAATTCAGTTTAAGCTTCTATGTTGCTAAGATAAAGCCAAAACTTACCGAAAAGCATAAATTGGAAAGTTTGAACTTTGCTCGAATGAACCTGAAACAACCAATTGAATATTGGAGAACTTTTTAGTATACCGATGAGTATCGCTCAAAATGCTATGCAAATCGAGCGAGTAGAGTGCTCAGAACACCTAAAGACGAGTGGAATCCGAAGTATTTTCTCGAAGTGTAAAATATGGACTGTTTTCGTGCATGATCTATAGTACGATTAGCTATAGATATAAGGGTCCATTATGGTTTATGCCGTGCGGTACGACCATGAATTCAATTGTCAATTCTTAAGTTCTCAGACAAGTTACACTTCCATCACTTAATAGCATAACTTGAAGTTGCAACAAGATAACGCCCCGACACATTTTAGTAAGTATATGAAAAACTTTTATACTGCTAACAACATTGAGCTCTATCGCTTTCCAGTAATGAGTCCAGACTTAAATCCACTTTTTCACTGCTGGAATCCACTGAAGTCAAACATTTCCCCTGAAGAATGTACCACATATGACTTATTAAATGAAGAAGTAAAGAGGGCGTTGGAGTAAATCTCGTTAGATATCATCAATCATTTGATTGACTCTATGCCCAAAAGGTTAGAAGAAGTAATAAAATAGAAAGGAGACGCTACTAAACATTGAGTTAATATATAGTTAAAATTAATACAAAAAATAGTTTTGAAATAGTTAGTATTTTTTGAAATCAAAGTTGGCTTGGCGACCACAGTATGTAGCCTTCAAAACATTATCAATGAAAGAATACATAAAGTTTACTTTATTACAATAATCAATAAGTTGCAACTGCACCTTCACCTTTTAATCTTAATATTTATATTTCTTACAAGTGCGGCTAATTTTTGTTCTGATTAAATTTTAATATGTTAATTCCACACATTTAATGTTTACAAGATACTATTTGTTATATTTAGAATCAGTGTTCTAAGAATCTGAATTGATCCATACATTTAATTTATTTTTAATTTGAGTTATTTAACAATTAGGTATTGAATTATCCGATATATCTAAGTGCAATAATTATCTAAGATTGCATAGTGGCTTTATAAATACCAAATCATTATTTGATATATTCAAATTGTTTAGAGATACTAAATACTGTAGTTATTTGATGTCTCTTAACTAGTTAAAACTCAAATTTAAATATTGCAACTTGTAAAGCTTATGGATACCTTGAAGAGATCTCAAGTAGTACCATTTAACCACTAGAACGTTCAAGTTGGTCGGCATAAGTTCGAAATTGAGACTAGCTCTGTCATCAGTCGGATTCGCCTTTTTATATGCCATTATCAAAATGACTAACTTGTTTAGTTCTGAAATTGGAGATATGTCCGCCACCTGGTTATCTTCTAAATTTAGGTATTCCAGATTGGACAGGCCCTATAATGGTGAAATATCAGTAAGACGGTTATCGCTAAGGTTGATGAACTTCAACTGCTGCATTTATTCTATTCCGTAAATACACTACAGATTGCACGATTTGACAACTAGGGCTGTGATGTTGTAGTTGACTCTGTTGAAACGGACATTCATGCATCTTTTGAGAATAATCGCATCTATATTTCGTGATTCGCACAAGTTCACACCTTGAATATAATCGTCGGAGACTATCTCGAGTTTGTTGAACTGGT
Organism: Hexamita inflata; assembly: GCA_963988835.1. Lineage (NCBI taxonomy): Eukaryota > Fornicata > Diplomonadida > Hexamitidae > Hexamita > Hexamita inflata. The sequence continues at coordinate 201,677 of CAXDID010000840.1, read as the reverse complement.
TCATCTGTTTGTAGTAGTTCCAATTTGAAAACCCATATAAGTTATCTAAATCTGTGAAGTTCGATTGTTAAATATATTTATCAAATTTTGTAATGTATTCTTAATTTTTAGTGTTAAAAGAGATTAATTTACTATTAATTATACAATCATGTAATAACTATTATAAATTTAAATCTAAAGAATTTAAGTCTATGTATTTCTAATCAGGTATATTTTGATATCCAATTTACGGTAAATCAATTTCGTTTTATAAATGGCTAATATAGTTATTTTACAATAATATTTGGTCAAAATTATTAAAAATAATAGATGGTAATTTGTAAATCTAGTTGAAACTTATGTCCAAATGTTTAATTTTATGGTTAACTTAAGGAATGTCTACAATCAAATTATGGCTTAAATCTATGTATTAGAGTTTGGGGCATTGAAGTATAACAGAAATATCTCTTATCTAATTGAAACCTCCTATCAATTAAGTTAAATGGGGGAAGTTCTGTATTACTGAAATATTAGGTATTATATTTTTACTTATATTTAGCGTTTCAAGTGTAATAAAATTAGAAAGTATGGATATATCTGATAATTAACTTCTGGATATATCTAATTGCTTGAGACCTTGCAAATTATAAAAACTATTTAATGACTAAATGCATTGAAGATTGTATCCACTAATTCCAAGATTGATAAGATTGTAATTATTAAAAATTATACTAATAAATGAAACATGTTCTTTAGAAGTAATTCTGTGAGAACTAACTTGGAAAGTTGTAAGTTCTCGTTACTCAAATATTGTTGATAACTCATAGATTTCAGTGTTGATCATATTTACATGTTAAAGTTTCGTTAATTTATTCAAACAAATATACTTTACAGGATTGTTACTAATATCAAGATACTCCAAATCGGAGTTGTTTCCAAGAGCTTTCACATCTTATATCTTGTTGTGGCTTGCATCAAAATGGACCAGTTTTGCAAATGTTTTAAGAACATTTATACTAAATATTTTGTTATTAGATATGTTCAAGTGTTGCAATTTTACTAAGTTTTTTAAAAATGAAACGTCACTAATTGTGTTGTTACTCAAGTTTAAGTGCTCTAGTTAGTTGTATTTAGATAGGAAATCGGCGTTAAATATTTGCGCTGAAATTAAGCTTAAGAATGTTATTTGTTGTGTTTGCATCATTCTAAATTGAATATCTTTGATGTTGTAAATAATTTTTTGGTTATATATAACTAATTGTGCACCTGTAATGTAAATATGCTAAATGTTAGGGAATTCATTCATAAAGGTAACACGGCCATTTCCGGAATATGAAAGTTTTTGTAGCACCATGATGTCATTAATGAATAACTGCCCTCCTATAATTTCTAATTCGTGAATATTTTGAGGGAGTGTGCGCTCAAGTTATAAATAATCAAAACCAACCAGTTTCAACTTGTTCACTTTTTTAAAACAACAAGTTTATATTAACTTCAAAGGGTCCATTCCATTTTCGTTATATATTGTTAGTTCTCCATTCACTATTTGATCCCTATATTTCAATGTCATCTTTTCTTGTTAATAGATCATCATTTGTATGAAGTGGAAACATATTTATATTTTCGCAATTATACGGTATCGCGATGTTATAGGTATAACAAATTTAAATATATATAAAAATATTTAATAAGTAGTTCATAGATTAATTATTAATTAAAAATTATTAATAAAAATTATTAATTAAATATATAATTAATAATTATATATTTAAATTTGTGTATATTACTTGGTGGTACTTAGTTCTCCGCTCTAAACTTAGAAGCAGCTTCACGTTGCCGCTGACACGCTAGTCCAAAAAATCATATCAGCCATCCAACATACATAGCTTCCAACGTCAATAATGTTAGTTCATAAAATATTACGTCATAAAGATAACTTATTAGATTAGTTCAATTGACATATACTACTTATCACTGATTACCAATGCTATGAGTATGATTCCGGTTCATTGGTGTTACTTGGCAACTGTTAAAATATTGAATGGATTATGTTCATCAATTGTTGTGACCACCGTACCAATGTTATTTGACGAATTTGTAGCTCCCAATCTTCGTGGTTTGTTTACCTCATTTATAAATTTCTTTATAACTTTTGCTATTATGGTGAGTTCGATAATTGAGCTTTTGATAGTCAGAGAAAATAACAGTAAGTTATTTATAATAAGCTTCATTCCTGCAACCATTGTGAGCGCTGCGATGTCAGTTATGTGTTTTTGAGCCAAAGAAACGAATTCATCCAGCTCTTTGGTGATTGAAGCCGATACCTACAGCACCATATTCTCCAAGTATTACATTTATTGTTGGATAATCGCGCTCGCCATCGGGCCTACTTAGGCTGGTTCTGGGATAAACCCGGTGGTTCAATATGCGTCTTTAACCTTTGCTGATATTTTTGACTCTCCTTACTCGGGTACCATCGGTTAAGTGATGATAACGAGCGCGTAGACGTTAATTGCAATTATTCTCTTGCCGTTGATTAAGAGAGTTCGCAGGAGAGTTCTCTGGTTCGTGAGCATGTTTGGAACCATAATTTGTTTGAGTGCGGAACTCGTTTTTGAGGTGGTTAAGGTTAACTAGAAAGTAATTGTTCCAATTAAAATATCACTTACAGGATTGTATTTGGTGTTCTACTTTATTGGGCTTGGGCCACTGTTTATGGTAATTCAGGCCGAGATATTCCCGAAAGCGGTTAAAACGCAGTTCATGAACATCACAATGAGCATCAGCTGGGTGGTTTACATAATAACAACACAGATATACCCACTAATCCCGTTCTGGAGTTCGTACGCGATTTACATCGGAATCGAAGTTGTTTGCGCTGCTGTACTGTTCAAATACTTGCCAGAAACACACAATAAAACACTCGAAGAAATTACAGCTATGGTAACTAAAAAAGAACCCAACGAAATACAGATATGAGCTGTCTTATGTCACCAATTAATTATATTATTAATGGTATATTTGTTTACAGTAATAGATTATTCAAATTCATTTACTTTTATTGGTACGTGTATATAAATTGTTAGATTTTTGCTCATCAATATGAACATGATAGCATTCATTGCATATTGAGTGCTTAATATCACAACTACACCCTTAACGAGAATATTTACTTTAACAAAATTTACATTTTAAACCGCTATTACAAATTGAGATTCGATAATGATTTCTAAAATGGTCAAAAACATGACTTGGTTTTACTGCTGGTTATCTAGGAATATCTGTTTACTTTTAATATTTTTAAAGGTATTGTCTTTTCTTATTTTGAATCTCTTCCACTAGCTTTTAAATAAATAATTCAGAACTAATCTAAATAGAAGGTTACTATTGTTTGAATAGTTTTAAACTATTGATCAACACATTACGCATAAAATATACAAACATTGTACTTGTTTAGTTCTCACAGCTATACTGATAATGGATTGAATACGCATAATCTTCTTTTCCATCATAATTTAACTCATAACTTCTCATTCCTTTTATATCTAGTTTATTATGCCCTTATTGGTTGTTAACTGCAATAATTAGTTACTTTTGAAGCATATTTGAAAAACTACTAACTCTGCTTATTGTTTCAGCAGTCTGAATATCCGCTGTATTTTATTAATAGTTCAAGTTACTATCAACTGATCCATAACTGATATTTCTATGAATATCTGACCAATATTTATAATCCATTTTGCTTTGAGTTTATAAAGTATTTATTAACGACCCAGCATCTTACCAGCACAGCTTTATACTTTTAGTTTTTGAAATGAATAAAGTAAATAAAACTGATAAGTAGTCATCAAATGTAGCCTTGGAAACAGTTTCCCAACCATCATAAATTGATTGTAACTTCCATTATGTATTCTATTTTACATTTTCATGTAATGGTTAATTAAAAACTGATATAAAAGCGCTATAAATTTGTTAATGTATCTGATAGTAGTTATCTTACGTTATGTATGAAGTGGTAATATATTTTAAACTAACTACTTAAACAATAATTTATAATGTTTCACATCATATCATTTAAATTTTAACATTACAAGTACATTGTTAAGCTACCAACCCAATTACGATACCAATCACCTTATCAGCTCCAAATCCCTCTTGTAGAACTGAGCGAACGTTTTAAAATAGATTAATAGCTTGATTAGCAGCATTTTCTTCAATAATTTAGTATTTTGTGATATATTATAACACTGTTACCGAACTAGTCATTTCTTTAACTATATATTCTTAAATTTTTAACATCATTAATATACTAACCTACTAATCCAAACAAAATATAACCAGATATCCCCTCACAATTCATCTTTGTGCCCTTACTCGTGCTCCTCTTACTGCTTGATCTTGTTCGCCTCAACTTTTCCATTAATAATTTCGTCGATGAACCCGTTAACGATATCAATAGCCTTTTCGGCAACAAGCTCCCTCTTGTAGAACTATGTGAACGTTTTAACGTCGAAAACAATCACGTGTGGGAACTAATTTTATTTGACTTTGAAAACGTCGAGCATTCCAATATTTTACACCCCGTTGAACCAGACTATGTTATAATCTTAAGAGTGTTTGAACTCTCCGGCCCTCAAATTGTCTAGAACGGACTAGTGCTGTTCTGGGTCAATAACTATTAGAGTCAGGTTCTTGTTAACGAGTACTTGAGCGTTGTCCTGGGTGTACTCTGGAACCGGGCCGAATTAATATTTGTCAACAAAGACTCTGAGCGAGTCAGCGCTGAAGTCGCCGTCGTACTCCGTTTTCACTCCGTAGTTGAAGGCCAAGAGGAACGTGGACTGGCCGCGCACGGTGCATAACTTGACCTTGCCCTTGAATTAAGCGAGATTAACTAGATTTGCAATGTCGTCGGTGTAAACGACGAAGTAATTCTTGTCGCCGGAGTTATGGCACACGGACTCCTCCACGAACTCGAACTACGGCTTTGTTATCGCATCAGCAAACAACACAACTGAGCGAGATAATCTAAATTCACACGAATATACTAATATAAACAAATATAACCAGTTATCCCTCACAATTCGTCTTTGTGCCCTTACTCGTGCTCCTCCTCTTACTGTTTGATCTTGTTCGCCTCAACCTTCCCACCAACGATTTCGTCAATGAACCCGTTAACGATATCAATAGCCTTTTCGGCAACAAGTTCTCTCTTGTAGAACTATGTGAACGTTTTAACGTCGAAAATGATCACGTGTGGGAATTAGTTTTATTTGACTTTGAAAACGTCGAGCATTCCAATATTTTGCACCCCGTTGAACCAGACTATGTTGTAGTCACCTGAGTGTTTGAACTCTCCGGCCCTCAAATTGTCTAGAACGGATTAGTGCTGTTCTGGGTCAATAACTATTAGAGTCAGGTTCTTGTTAACGAGTACTTGGGCGTTGTGTTAGGTGTACTCTGGAACCGGACCGAACTGGTATTTATCAACGAAGACTCTGAGCGAGTCAACGGTGAAGTCGCTGTCGTACTCCGTTTTCACTCCGTAGTTGAAGGCCAGGAGGAACGTGGACTGGCCACGCACGGTGCATAACTTCACCTTGCCCTTGAATTAAGCGAGATTAACTAGATTTGCAATGTCGTCGGTGTAAACGACGAAGTAATTCTTGTCGCCGGAGTTATGGCACACGGACTCCTCCACGAACTCGAACTACGGCTTTGTTATCGCATCAGCAAACAACACAACTGAGCGAGATTCGCTAAATTCACACGAACATGCTAATATAAACATAACCAGGTATCCCTCACAACTCATCTTTGTGCCCTTACTCGTGCTCCTCCTCTTACTGTTTGATCTTGTTCGCCTCAACCTTCCCACCAACGATTTCGTCAATGAACCCGTTAACGATATCAATAGCCTTTTCGGCAACAAGCTCCCTCTTGTAGAACTATGTGAACGTTTTAACGTCGAAAACAATCACGTGTGGGAACTAATTTTATTTGACTTTGAACACGTCGAGCATTCCAATATTCTGCACCCCGTTGAACCAGACTATGTTATAATCTTAAGAGTGTTTGAACTCTCCGGCCCTCAAATTGTCTAGAACGGACTAGTGCTGTTCTGGGTCAATCACGATTAGAGTCAGGTTCTTGTTAACGAGCACTTGAGCGTTGTCCTGAGTGTACTCTGGAACCGGACCGAACTGGTATTTATCAACAAAGACTCTGAGCGAATCAACACTGAAGTCGCTGTCGTACTCCGTTTTCACTCCGTAGTTGAAGGCCAGGAGGAACGTGGACTGGCCACGCACGGTGCATAACTTCACCTTGCCCTTGAATTAAGCGAGATTAACTAGATTTGCAATGTCGTCGGTGTAAACGACGAAGTAATTCTTGTCGCCGGAGTTATGGCACACGGACTCCTCCACGAACTCGAACTACGGCTTTGTTATCGCATCAGCAAACAACACAACTGAGCGAGATAATCTAAATTCACACGAATACACTAATATAAACAAATATAACCAGGTATCCCTCACAATTCATCTTTGTGCCCTTACTCGTGCTCCTCTTACTGTTTGATCTTGTTCGCCTCAACCTTCCCACCAACGATTTCGTCAATGAACCCGTTAACGATATCAATAGCCTTTTCGGCAACCAATTCTCTCTTGTAGAACTATGTGAACGTTTTAACGTCGAAAATGATCACGTGGGGGAACTAATTCTATTTGACCTTGAACACGTCGAGCATTCCAATATTCTGCACCCCGTTGAACCAGACTATGTTATAATCTAAAGAGTGTTTGAACTCTCCGGCCCTCAAATTATCGAGAACGGACTAGTGCTGTTCTGGGTCAATCACGATTAGAGTCAGGTTCTTGTTAACGAGTACTTGGGCGTTGTGTTAGGTGTACTCTGGAATCGGGCCGAATTAATATTTGTCAACAAAGACTCTGAGCGAGTCAACGGAGAAGTCGCCGTCGTACTCCGTTTTCACTCCGTAGTTGAAGGCCAGGAGGAACGTGGACTGGCCACGCACGGTGCATAACTTCACCTTGCCCTTGAATTAAGCGAGATTAACTAGATTTGCAATGTCGTCGGTGTAAACGACGAAGTAATTCTTGTCGCCGGAGTTATGGCACACGGACTCCTCCACGAACTCGAACTACGGCTTTGTTATCGCATCAGCAAACAACACAACTGAGCGAGATAATCTAAATTCACACGAATACACTAATATAAACAAATATAACCAGGTATCCCTCACAATTCATCTTTGTGCCCTTACTCGTGCTCCTCTTACTGCTTGATCTTGTTCGCCTCAACTTTTCCATTAATAATTTCGTCGATGAACCCGTTAACGATATCAATAGCCTTTTCGGCAACAAGCTCCCTCTTGTAGAACTATGTGAACGTTTTAACGTCGAAAACAATCACGTGTGGGAACTAATTTTATTTGACTTTGAAAACGTCGAGCATTCCAATATTTTACACCCCGTTGAACCAGACTATGTTATAATCTTAAGAGTGTTTGAACTCTCCGGCCCTCAAATTGTCGAGAACGGATTAATGCTGTTCTGGGTCAATCACTATTAGAGTCAGGTTCTTGTTAACGAGCACTTGAGCGTTGTCCTGAGTGTACTCTGGAACCGGACCGAACTGGTATTTATCAACAAAGACTCTGAGCGAATCAGCGCTGAAGTCGCCGTCGTACTCCGTTTTCACGCCGTAGTTGAAGGCCAAGAGGAACGTGGACTGGCCGCGCACGGTGCAGAACTTGACCTTGCCCTTGAATTAAGCGAGATTAACTAGATTTGCAATGTCGTCGGTGTAAACGACGAAGTAATTCTTGTCGCCGGAGTTATGGCACACGGACTCCTCCACGAACTCGAACTACGGCTTTGTTATCGCATCAGCAAACAAAACAATAGCATCCTTCGTACGAGCACCGTTGTAGTCAATGACCTGCTCACCGTCGAAGAACTTAAGCGTTGGGAAGCCAGACACACCGTACTTCCCACACAACTCTGAGTTGTCGTCGCAATTAACCTCCACAAACTCAACACCCTTGTACTCGGTAGCAATCTCCTCCCAAACTGGAGCAAGAGCCTGGCAATGACCACACCAGGGAGCGAAGAACTTGACGAACTTCTTCGGATGAGCGTCAAAAGTTACATTCGTAAGCGATAATACTTCGGAAAAGGCAATGACGAAGGATATCATCAAATGGAGTGGTGAATGTTTTATTATATCTTATAGTTAAAATAATAAGCGAAAAATATAATAACCTATAAATTAAATGAAATCAAACAACTATTAGTAACTACGATTAGTAACATAGCATTAATCAATATTATATAATTTGCAATAAATAGATCTATTATTATAGTTGTAGTAGCCACAAGCATTATCTATTTCCATCCATATTACTATTTCATTCATTATCCTCGAATTCTTCGTGTTGGAGATTTTGGATTAACTTAGATCACATTATTAGTATTTCCTTACGAATCCTTGTCGTACTTGATATTCATATCATATACCCAATTGCCGTCTACAATAAATTTGTAATAATGAACCCCATATGGAATTTATTGTTTATATTCCCAAATAAACTCTTTATTTTGCATACTAACCGGAATCCAGTTCGTAAAATCACCAGCTATTTTAACATCGCGTCCTCCATATATCCATGTGAAAATAGCAATTTAATTATCCATATATGAAGTGATGTAAACATTTTATTTATTTTTATATTAATATATACAATTTAGAAGAAAATGAAAATGAAAACAATCAATCGATTAATTTGTTACTGTTTATATTAATCTTTTTTACAGTAACTGATAGGCCTATTTAGTAGAATGATAGAATACACGTGTAAATTTCATGAAGTTTAGGATCAAGAAATTTTAATTTCTTGTTTCAGTCTCTTTTGTTTAGTGATATATTTTTAATGATAGAGGATCCAAAAATTTCTATCTTCAAAATATTAATTCATGATTCAGTTATAAATTGGTGTATTACTAAATATCTTACTTTGTTGAATCAGGAACATGTTCACTTTAATCTTTCCATCTGCGTCTCATAAAAGCTTTTGTTTATCACATATTTCTATTTACCAATTGTTAACAATAAACATATAATAGATCTTTCACTTTGCCCAATCTGGTTTCTCTTATTATGCATCTGGTACAGCATCGAATACTTCGAATCTGCATGCGCCTTAGTCGTCAACCATCATAATACTTGCTAAGTTTCTGCATTTATAAAAATAGTTTGGACATGACCAAACTGTAACGCAAGTTTGGTTGAAATACCATTAATAACCAGCAGGTGCAAGCTAGTGCGCTCTAGCTACTAACTAAACCCCATTTGATCTATTGAAGGCCTCTACAGCTTTAGGACCGAATAAATAGCCTGCTCCTCTTGTTGAGGGAGCAAAATTAGCAACCTTTTGTTCTGGATCGCTCCATAGGCAATCTGTGAAAGGACCTTCTGGCGGAACCTCTATAGCGCGACCAATGGCACGAACATCATCAATTAATGGGCAACGTGGAGATAAACCACCGTGAACACAGAATATTTTTTCTCCAACAATAGCGGAAACTGGCATGAAGTCAAATGACTCAACAAAAGCTTTCCACACAGCTGAGTGAGAGTAATATCGGATGCACTAATCGTAGAAACCGTATGACTGGGTAATAGCTCTCGTTTCATGATTACCACGCAAGAGATAAATTGAAGTTGGATATAGAAGTTTGTAAAGGTACAGTAGTGTGATAACCTCCAATGAAAAGTATCCACGATCTACATAATCTCCCATAAATACATATTTAATAGGATTTGGTGTTCCACCAACTTAAAATAACTTAAGAACATCATAGAATTAACCATGAACATCACCGCATATTTAAGCAGGCATTGGTACTGATACAACGTTTGGTTCAGTGACAAACAACGCTTATATGCGGAAAACGATTTCTTTTAGTTCATTTTCTGTTAAGCGTTATCTTCGTAATGTTTATTCCAGCAACTTCTAAGGATCGAAGTTAGACATGGTTTAAAAGAGACGTGGTGTGGTTATGACACATTAAATATATAAATCTTTAATAATTAAAATTTATTCTCACATCCCAAATGCTATCTTTACTTGTATCTTTTTAACTAGTAGCTGATTTGACACAAACACTGCCTAAACATATGTCTAAAAACAAGCCATTATTTGTGAGCTATGTTACACGTTGGAGTCTTGAAAGCCGTCCATTATAAGACTAGTTCGATTTATTGGAACGCCAACTGGGTCATTCAAAGATAAGAATAGCCAAAGTACTTTGCGACGTGAATCCAGAAATCTGTATGGAACACGATGTCCCATACTTCCCACATATCGTACTGTATTAACCAGGACAGTTACCAAAAATTTACAAAGGACAGATGACTGCTGAGCTAATGTAAGAATGGTTGAAAACCAATTTGAAGTGATTTGAAGTCTTTTAATTCTTAGGATATTTGATGAAAAATGACGCCATTTATGTATAGCAAATTTAAAATGATGATATTTAGATCACACATCCATGGATGATACTTGTTGATATTGTTTCTTGTTTTTGAGAAGGAAAACGAGAGCTACACCAAGGCCAATAACGGCCACGCCGAATATGACGCAGAGTGCGACCAATGTGTCGAACCATCCGTTGCTGAGCCTCAAACCGCCCTTTTCAACTGGTTTTTCAACGTTTTCGCCAGCCCAGTAGAAAACTATTGGAGCAGACTCAACGTTGTATGCGTTAGTGCCTCTGTCAATTCTAATGAAGCCATGGTCGCACCATTCATTACCCCAGGAGTTCATAATTTCCCAGTAATCGCCATCCTCATCACTTCCCCAGCCGGTTAAGAGTACTAAGTGGTTTGATTTCTTTAAATAGTAATGTCTTCCATCCTTGTCAATAATCTGTTATGGAGTGAGTTCGGGGTAATTTGGAACCACTGGTTTTACACCAGGGAATGTTGTTCTACGTTTACACTGTCTGAAATCGCTGAAATCTTTACCGTCTTGGTCCTTTTAAGTGTCAACGTAAACGGAGACTGGGAAGGCACCGTATCTGTAGAGCTCCCATTGCATTGATTCAACGGTATTATCGGCTCCAAAGTAACCACCTAAGTAATTTTAACCAGTGAAATGGTAACGTTTACCAGATGGGTTCTTTGGCTTGCACTCACCAACTTCAGCTGTATATGGAGAGTAGTCAGCGTCAATGAGAACACCAAAGTCCTCGGAGAACTTGGACACCTGCTCGCCAAAGCCGCCATCGCAGGCTTGGGAATAGATTGAGCAGTCAACAACATGTTGAACAGAGAGGAACTCAGTTTGACCAAGTGGTGAGGATAAGTTGGAGGCAACCATCACACGAGACATCATGGCTTGAGTAGAAGCAGCGGCGTAGCAGCTGCCACATTGCTATTGATTGAAAACACGTGGAAGATATGACTTTCCATTAATATTTCTGAGCGAAAAGTCCTTTGGAAGTGGAGAACCGACCCAGAGCTTGTGACCCTCTGGATCCTCATAAGCAGAAAGCAATGGCTTGGTCTCAGTTACAGTTGGCTTGGTATTGTTGGCATAGGCACATCTGAACTTCTGATTCAACAGGCCTTCGTCATGTACATAACCAACACTTGTTCTACGGCAGTATGAAACGTTTTGTGCGTCATAATCGGAGAAGAAGAAGAAAACTCTTCCTCCAAAACGGACTTCGAAACCCTGGTTTGCATCAGGGGACCAACGTCCAGATCTGACGGCGCCTTGGGAAGAAATTGCTACACCGCGCTCTAGCAAGGTGAACGTGAATTCTTCAGAAGTGTTAAATTTCTCGGGACATTTAACTTACTCGCCCTTTGGCTTGTAAATTTCAGAAGAAATGTGAACAGACCATGTTCCGAGGAACAAATCTTGCACACAGTTTGCAGGAGTATCTGCAATTAGAGTTGTCAAGAAAAGCATTTGTGAGGGAGTGGAATTTATGTTTTAATGTATACATACCAATATATAGTATTAATAGAACTATAATTAGATCATGTCCCAACGGTAATATAGTTTTTCTTGAACTATTCTAATTTCAATTTTTGTGTCCCAAAATGTATAAATGTTTTTAAACCAATATTTTATGAACTATGAGTTGAGTTCACTCGTACGTACCGTTTAAAAATAATAGAACTGATCACAATTCGTCCTTGCCCTTTGGTTTTTCAACGTCGGCGACAATTTCCTTCATGAGTTCGAGGGCAACGACGCCTGGGGTCTTTCCGTCAAGTTTTCTGGACCAGAACTTCTTTTCATCGTCTGGGTTGATGATGAGGATGAATGGGTAGTCTTCTTTGTTGTGTGGCTTGAAGGACTCGATGTACTTCTCCCACTTTTGTCCGTCGATCCAGGCGAGGTTAAAGGCCTTTTGGTAGTCGCCTTCTGGGTAGCCTCTGACGGCCTTCTTGAAGTCAGCAACCATTTCGACGCCGGTGACTGGGTCAACAACGAGGACGGTGATGTTCTTCTTGGCAAGAGCGCCATAGGTGTCCTGGGAGAGTTCTGGGAGATAGCTGAGCTTGTTGTTGTCAACGAATTCAGCAATGGCGGCTTCAGTCCACTCGCCCTTGAAAACGATGACGTCACCGTCTCTGTGAGCAACTAACTTTTGAGCGGCAGACTCAACAGTCATGATGGCTTGCTTACCCTTGAATTGGGTGAACAACTTGTTTTCAAGGTTGTCAGTGTATAAAATGAAGAATTGTTCTTGCTTACGTTCAGCAGCAGAGGCGATCCATTCTTGCTCAGTCTTGAACTCAAATTGTGGCTTGATCATAGATTCGGCCCAAGTTTAAAGAGCACCCTTGCTACGAGCACCTTCGTAATCAATAGCAACGTCGCTGTCCAAGAATAACTTGAGTGTTGGATAACCACGAACTCCATACTTACCACAGAGAGCGGTTTCAACAGTGCAGTCTACTTCAACAAATTCAACTTCCTTAACTTCAGCAGCTAACTCAGCCCAAACTGGAGCAAGAGCTTTGCAGTGGCCGCACCATGGAGCGAAGAACTTGACGAACTTCTTTGGGTGTTCAGCAAAATCAGACTCTTTCAAAGAAAGAACGTCCTGTAAAGCAAATATTAATCCTAACATTTAAAGGTGTGGAGTGGAAGGCGTATGTTTTGTAAATTATATAAACTATTTAATTTTTAACATATTCAATATTTAACACTTAATCTGTAAGATTTACATGATAATGAGTAGTATTTTAAATATCTAATTGGTGATCCATACGCATGTTTAATCACTTACTGAATAAAATTAGAAAATTAGAAAATAGTTGAATCATTCATTTTTCTTGTCTATTTCAATTTTGTCAAATACTTAGGCAACAAGACCTTTCTTTTTAGCGATGAGTTGCATAGCTTCTTTTCTAAAGAAATCTACAGACATACCAAATCTGTCACATATTTTTTCCTAGTCTTGCACTTGGTATCCTTTGTATATCTTTTAGTTGTGCTCAAACTGCATTGTAAGTATGAAGTAGAGCAAAGCGGTGTAAGTGGGAACTCTTAAAAGCTTATCTTCGTTGATGTATTTATTTTCTTAGTCTTTGAACACCTTTTACAGCTGTATCACGTTATTACCAAGCCAGCCGGGCCAGTCCAGCATTATTTTTACCTCTGGCACGTAGGTATCGACAGAACGCATGGCGTTGAAATTTACGTACTTTTCAATATCTTTTAGTTGCTGGTCAAATGCTGATGTTTTGGTATTTCGACCTTTTCCTTCACAATAGGTTTCCAGTCTAACTCTGTACTTGTCCAGAGCGGGATTGTTGAGTTTGATCATTTTTCCTTCGACAGCTTCCATAAGTTCGAGCTAGCAGTATAAACAAGCTGCCATAACAACTTCGGTGTTTCTAGAGCGCAAAGTTTTGAACTAACTTGTTTTCTTTTGGTATTCCTCATAAATTTGTAAAGCTTCAACACCATGGGACTAATCAATTTAAAGATACGAACAAATCTAGGAGACGGCTTATTTTGTACGATCTTGTTGACTACCCGTTTTGTTAATCTAGTCTCCAATAGTATTTCGAAGTTAGCTTGTACCGTCCTTAAAAACACGCGCAGACAGTCCCTTATCTAAAATACGGGACTATACATAGCCACATTCAGGACAAATTATATATCCATCTCTATCGTTTTTATGAAAAGTTGAAGGATCTGCTCCACAATGCTCACATCTGTTCATTGGAGTGAAGTGAAACGTATTACTGTATCCATATAACTAATTAGCTTATCTATTCTGAATCCAAAATTTATGTAATGCACATATTTAATAATATTTAGAAAATAACTTTCCAACTCATGACTTTCATTTGAACTAACATAATTATTTTCAATGAACCCGAGCGCTACAAACATAAAAATTGTATATGATTGTATATGATATATATATATCATTACGATAATTAGAATCTTTCATTCATAATGTTCCTTTGCAACGTGTACACATTTAATATCATATTATTTGATACATTTATCTTCACATTCTACAGTGGTGGGCCCTCGAAATGCTTTTTTGAATTAGGAAGAAGAATGAAGTTTATTATTTGAATCTTACTTATATCACTGCCCGGCTCAATAATGAGTGTGTTCTCCCTCCTCATCAATACACTCATTAACTCTATTTACTATTGATTTGTAAAGTGCTTCAATCACATCAAGGCCTGGTTGAGCCTTGGATAGCTGTGCTACAATAATTAACGTATATAACTCTGTATATACTTCAATAATAAGTTTCAACTTTACCTAACGTTGTATAATTTAACAATCAAGAAAATTGATTTCTCATTATGAAATGGAAGTGGAAGATCATAAGTAAAATAACTGTTGTTTTAGAGTAGCATCAATATATTATTTAATGCTGGGCCCGACTAACCCACTTGATTCCATTCTTCAAGAAACAAAATGCATTCATTATTTGAATATTGAGAATGAAAGCGACTGTAACTACCTGAATTATAATTCTAATTAAGCGAAGTACCCATACTTCATCTTGAGCTCCCGGTTGAGATTGAAAGAAAAAGTCCTCCATTGTTTTTCGTGATTAAGAAATACCTAAAATCGTTCAGATTGACCCAGTTGAAGATGAACACCGAGGTCCTCTGCAGGTCCAGTGCTTGCGCTACTAGTTATAAATTACATATTGCGTCCGTATACCAATCATTGGATCCTCTTATTCTTTTCTCCAATCAGGCTTAACTACCATATATTTTCGAGATAAAATCTTTCATAAATTAGTTTTGTTGACTAAAACGTAGAAATTACACAGGGACATCTTAAACAAGTGATATAACTAGTTCAGATTGGTACAATATTTTATGAATTCATCCGTTGGACCCAGAAATGAAGAGAATACAAACGCTTCAGAACTGCCTAAGTTTGTTAAGTGAATTAGTTGACCTTCCCTAAACATCTGCTACCGCGTTTATTTTTGTCATTGCCGTCCTTTTATTGCATGTGGTAATTTCTATTTTTCCTTTTTGGAATATTAAATACCGACTTTGAATAGTCGATTATGGTCTAATACGATCGAAATCATATTTTTGGCCCTCTTGTGTTAATGAGTAGTTCATGAATAATCTCCAACTTGAGATTATTTATTGGAATTTGTCATCCGCATTAGAAGTGGCAAAATATTTTAATATATAATTACTCACATAGTAAACAAGAAAAAGCAATTCCACCTCCCATAACTGTAACTCTTTTTACAAATAAACTATTATCACCATTTATTCATTAAGGCAGCTTTATAACTCGTTGTTTTTATATTGTTATTCATTGATGGATTAAGTAATTGTTTCTATAGAATTTATAAGAGTTTAGTATTATATTTCAATTTGCATTGTTAGAATCGAAGTGGGAAATATTTTATATTGAAATTTCGTAGGATTTATGATTGTTAACAATTTGTTACTTACAATACAATTTCTAACAATTAAGATATTCCAATTGAATTTATACTTTATTTAAACATAAGTTTGGATTGTGGATTGTCATGATTTATGAGATGAAGATGGAATGATTAAATCGAGCCATAGTACTGATGATAAGGTTACAGTTAAGTGAGTCATTATATTTAAATAATGTTGTTGTCAGTACTTTTCAAAAGAATTAAAATTTGTTTAAGCAATTATATATTCAAACTATAAATCTGCTTTTGTTAACTTTATTTCCTTTTATTTATACTTGTTAAATATCTATATTCTTTTTGATTCCTATATCAGCAAAAGCACGTTTGCTTGTAACTTTAAGTGATTGATGCCTTGTTTGTTATTTTTGACTTATTTTTGGCAATTATTGGATAGCAATGTTTTAATTTTCTTCAGTTTAGTTTTATATTGATGATTATTGTTTGGTGTCTTAATTAATTGACACTGGGAATACCTTTTCGTAAAATCTAAGTGATGGCAATTTATCAAAATAAGTCGACGCGTTTAACTAAGCATGCGTTTCTAAATCTATTGGTGAAATATAATCACTTGGTGACTGCATTGGAGTGTAGCAAACCTATAAATTGTTCATATAATTTCAAAATATAAATAATTATTTTTCAAAAAATAATAAATTTGAAATGCAATAATTTTAATTGTCAATCAATTTATAAATACTATTCTGTTGATTACCACTCCCTCATCTGACAATGCAACACCCAAAATCTCCTTCACGTTTGGAGCAGTAGGTAGTTCAGAATTCGCCAGAGTTACGAAAATATTAGGCATAGCATGTTAATTAGGCATCAAATGTGCGTCAAAAGTTTGTCCCCAATCCATAATTTATGAATGCAAGTTCAGTTGATACTGATCCAATTATGACTGGAATAGTTATCCAGGATTTAACATAATCGAGAACAGAATTCGCTAATGATATCAGAAAAGACAGGGAAGAATAATAAATAAGACTTGACCAAAGTGAAACTTCCACGTCAAAGAACGCCAAGGCTAACAAATATTTTAAACCTTCTGAATTCTAAAAGCTTGAAAAGTCTATTAACAAAATGGACGACGGTATTGAGCAAGAATAAATCGAAAACTCGCCCAAACGTTAAAAATCTAAAGTTAACAGATTTGAGATAAGTGATGAAATCAGGTAAAGGGCGAAGCTTATTAAAGATTAAATCGAAGCTGAAAAACAATAAGAAGACAGTGTTGATGATCTATTAAATGATCTAAACATGGCATAGCCTGCTGATGTTGCTGATCAAGAATTAGAGTATTTCCAATAATCGGCTACTGTTGAGAAGTTAATGGATCCCAATGAACGTTGGCGTGCATCATAATTAAATTAACTTGAAAAATATGTTCCTAGTCATAAGATTCATTAAGGCGAAAATGCTTTCACAAGAAGCTCTCAAATTGACTATGACGGTAGATTAGACGGCGTTTGCTCAAGATCTGCATCTGTATCTTCAGGAGTTACTCCATTCAAGCCAATAGGATATGATCGTGGACACACCAGAGATTTAAGTTACAATGGGTCTGAATTTGAACTCGATCATGATACTGAAGAGTATCACAACGGAGACAAATCTCTTGAATCATCAGCAGCATATGCTTTTGAAGAAGAATACTTAAGAGCTCCACAGTCTGTTATCTATCAAAAGAAACAACTTTCTCCATATCAAGAAGTTGATGAGAATATGAGACCAATAGAATCTGTTTAACGCCTTGTTGACGATAAGGGGCATGTGTACTCCAACTACTAAGCAGGGTATAATGATATTAAAGAAAAAAGGGTAACTTCTGTTAATCTAACTGACTTTTTACAGGACGAATAAAATTTTAGTGATGGCCTCCTTGGAAATAAATCCGGGGAGGCCTAAATTCCACTAATTTATGGTCTTAATCAGGCTGTTAAAGGACCTGAAGTTGAAGAAATAGACTACGATAATCTTATTTATGAAGATGGCGGTGACTTTTTTGTCCCAGAACTTAAGCAAATTTAAAAAGAAATATATTAAGTTCCTTAAAATGAAGCCCTTCTATATAAAAAAGAAAAAATTATCGAAAAATTCAAATAGTAACTTAAAGAATGTACATCTGATGTTTAAGATTATGTTAAGATTACTAATAAGGAAATTGTGTTAGAACAAATTGACTTCAACAACAAATCAGAAGAGTTATTCAAAACAACAAAAATAGACTTGAATAGCTTAGTTGAACCTGTAAAACTTATAAACATGAAAGAATAGCATCTTAAATGTGCGATATGCTTATAAGAAGGACAAGAGAATCTTATAAATATTTTAACAAAGTATTTTGAAACCAATGTTATCAATTCGGTTTCTGATGTTAAAAAGTGTCCCAAAAACATACCGAAAGATCTATTTTATCATATTGTTGATGAACATCTTGACATGTTCAAAAAGCAAGAGGAACCAGAAGAAGTTACTGAATTGAGCAAATTTTTAGCTTTGAAGTAAAGCTTATTAAAGTAACGTGCTAAAATCACAGATATCTCGAGCCCCTAGGCTTTCTAAAAATCTGCCTATGATTTCGGAAGTGTTAAAACTAGCTGCAAGAAATCATTCGTTGATTATTCATCCATTTTCAAATCAAAAGACTAAACTGCCAAGAACTTTTAAAAGCAAGAATGGAAATATCCTGGTATGAACGGTTCGCGCTATGAAGACCGCTTATAACAAATATAAGAACAAATGGCGTTAAAAGGTAAGATGTGAGAATGAGATAGGAAATAAATATAGTTTAGGTTTATCATAGTATCAGCAAAATGAAGACCAGTCTATGCTCAATGAATATCACTCAGAATTTGCAAACCAGTTTCTATGATTTCACATTCTTTATTTTCTGAAACGGATTTAACTTCTTCCTTTGGATGCTCGCATGAATGTTTTTTGTAGTTTACCGTTGATGCATTGCTAAGTTAGGTATCTGAGTCCCTTCTAAGTTGCTTTGTTTTTACAAATCACTAATATTTTGTTTTACCTCATTTCTCTTCATGTTTCATTACTACAGCTCAAATTTTCTTCTAATTTAATTGATTACGAATAATAATATATTTGATTCATTCTTCAGGCAGATCCGTGAACGAAAGTGTGTAGTCTTCGTATTTGTGCTGCTTCTAACATTAAAGTTCAATATCTTCATCTACGTCTTCGAACTTGATATCTGGGAATTGGTATCGGAAGGCCGCGTCAATTGATTTAATTTCTCCTTCTTCGTTTAGGAATTCGGCCGGGACGAATTTGTTCGTTGAGATTTTAATCGATGACAATTGTCTCTTGATGTCCTGCGAATTCTTTATTTTTCGTGACGCGTTGTTCAGTTTGTTCTCAATTGACGAAATGCTCCGTTCGCTCTTTTCACTGAATGATGAATATAATTCCATATGGTGGAGTGGGGTGGAACTAGACACAAATCAAAATATACGTTATAAGTATTTATTGTGGTAAATATTATTAGAAAAACTGACAATTCGATTGTATTTAATTGTTCACTTTGTTTAATTTTCAACTTTTGATTGACTGATGTAATTTCGAATAAATGCTGCAATATTGCGCTAATTTTAAATTTTCGCATGGAATTATCATGAATTATCGAAGAAGAAACAAAAATATTGACCCATACAACTTTTTGAAGAAGCTTTTATAAGAATTCAGTTGAACTGTTCAATTAGCATGTATTGTTCTATCAACAATCGAGTTGAAATTATCAACTATTCGTGAATTTTGAATTGAATGAATTTTGAATTGAAAATTTTGAACTAAAACTCACGTAAAACTATATTTAATCATGAACCTCTTTCTACTGATTAATAATAATCTCAAATCCATTTGCTTGATTTATGATCACAACTTGTGATTGAAAATTATAATATGCACGTAAGATCGCACCTCACTTCAAATCATCTCGCTTCATTCCTCGGGCAGGTCATTGAACACGATTTCGTACTCTTTGTAGTATTTTGGTTCTTCAACCGTTAAATTCAGATCTTCGAGGTCAAATTCCTCTCCTGGGAACGAGTACTTGAAAGCGGCTTCGTAACTAATTATCTCCCCTTCGTTGTCTAAAAGTTCTGAGGGAACCATTCGGTTCTTTTAAAGTTTCGTGGTCGTCATTTTCCTCTTAATGTCGGAGGGCGTTTTTATCTTTTTGGACACGGCGTTGAGTTTCTCCTCCACAATCGCGAAGGATTTTCGTGACTGTTAACTGTACGTTTGGAACTAATTCACGAACTCCATTGGGGAGTGGAAATTTCAGTTTACTATTAAAATTGTGCAAAGAAAGGTGTTATAATAATTTAAAAGAAAGAAAGAGAAGAAAATACATGTATACTGTATTTTCTTTTTACAATATAATTTATGTGATATTATCTTATAATTTATAGGTATTATCTTGATTTATAATATTCGAATTATCCTCAATTATGCTATAAAATACTAATATAATATTATTAAAATATATATTATTTTTACTTGGTCATAGTAAAATAACTAGTATATATTTATTTATTGCGTTTAGATGAAATGATAGAGTAACGAATATAATATATTCATTCAATTACAGTTACTATTTATTCATACAAAATCGCCTAAAATCGTCATTTTTTGCTATCTATAATTCGAGCAAGAAACTGAGTTGAAATAAACTGTACGGTGGAAGTTATTTTCAAATTTATTTCACTCCAAATGAACTCCAAAATCCATTCTATTTGATATTGAAACCCACAGTAAAATATATTTAGTTATTCTATTTAAATTTGTTATATTCATGTAAATAATATTTATTCATAAGCCTCACAGCTCGTCGTGCCTTCTTCCTCTCTCAACCTTGGTCAGTGGTATCTTTCCCTCAACAACCTCCTGCACGAACTAGTTCATGAACTCCATCGCATTTCCTCCTTCATATTTCTTATAATGTTACGTTAGGTGACATTTGTTATTAAAATATACTATTTTTACTTGGTCATAGTAAAATAACTAGTATATATTTATTTATTGCGTTTGGATGTATTATTGGATTGTTGCTGTTGAGTGAGTCATGTTATTATGCTATAAATCATTGCGTATATATATACAGATTATTCAGTTGTGAGAGCCGTCCTATAAGCGGGTCATATAATAGAACCTAATTATGAGCCTATTTTACTGCACATGTATTGAGAATATGATAATGTTGAAAATAATTCACTAAGAAGGTAAGTTGAGAGAGTTTATGAACGAATTTATAGCTCTATCTAGTTTCTATTGACATTCTATTGCTTTGTTATAATGTATCTACATTTACTCATTAAAAGCTTGTCTTTTGTTGATAACTGTTACATTATTTTTCCAAAGTTATAAAATATTTGTTTATATACTATTTATTCCTCTAATAGCTTTAAGTTAACGAATTTGGCTTATTTGTGGAAGTTTTTACTACCCAAAAACCGAATAACACTAACTATGAATTTGTAAAGGAGATATATCCTATATATAATTATTTTCAACGTTCAAAAAATTTAAACTGTTCAACTTTATAATATATAACTAATATATATAATATATAACTAATATATATAACTTTATAATGGAACTGATATCTATGATTTTATTTTATTATAAAAATAGCTATTTAATGTTTGGCAACCCAAAAGTGGGCAATGCTATGAGTTTAGGGATGGAGTGGAAAATACCTACCTACCCCCTTTACCTACCTACCCTCATACCTACCTACCCATATGATCAAATAATAATTATTAAATTAGTTCACTAAGACAACATAAATAGCATTTTTAGATTGTTTATGCACTGATAGCACAGTATTAATTACGAAGTTACGTTAAAGAAGTTATATATTTTGATTTAGCTCATATATTATCAATGAATAAAGGTGAAAATATGGTAGTATGTTGTAATACAGTTAATTTTGTACTATAATACAGATAACATAGGTAGAAAACTGGGTGTGAAGTGCATTTATTGAGAGAATACGTTGATACTAGCTAGTTATTCATAGTGTGAGATTTGTTAATAAATAGCAATAGCTATTGCATTATTATATGTTATCTTATGAAATAATACTTAAAACATCATTTTAATTGCACGAATGTGATGATGTTATACTTAAACTCATTTCTTTTAGTTTTGATTGAAGTGGTATTAATATAGAATTAGTATAATGCATATAAATATGTTTTAGGGTAGGTAATTCTGTCTGCAAAGTATACATACATATTCTTAATCGCATCAATATTAGTTAATTTATTGTTAGCTAATGATAAACATTCTATTTTAATTTAAAATCTAAGGATAAATATCTGAGATTTTGTTATCATCAAGAAGTAATGTCGTCAAGTTCGTTAATTTAGATAGCGACTCAATATTTTTGATTTAATTATTGCTAACATCTAAACACACTAATCCGATCAAGGCTTTTATAGCGCTAATATCATTAAGTTCATTATATCTTAGATGTAGTTATTAAAGTTGCTATAGTAAATATATTTCCTAAATATTTAGATTACTACAATTATCTACCGTTAATATAGTTATGATCTACGGTATTTTACTGGCATTGAAATTCTAACATGAAACTATTTATAATTAATTCATATTAAGTTGCTCAATAAAGTTCATTGTTTTTAATATTTGATTTCTAATCACAACGATAGTACCGCAAATCTCATTTTTGTTGATATCTGCTTGCTCGCTCTGTGTCATTTAGAAGTGGTATCTTATGTAGTCTTTAATTTACTCACGAATACTGATTTAAAATATGCAACAATAGATATAATCCAGTTCAGGGTATAATGATAATGTATAATGGTATGTGGAGTTTAATTATTAATCCCCTTACAAACTAGTGACATATATAATAAGAAAACAAAAAACTGGGCTTCTTTTTCAGTAATTCCTATGTTCATCATTTTAGTTTTTAAATCTCTTGATACCATTATGAGCATTTATAAGCTAATATAAACCCTACTTTACCATCTCACATTATATTTATCGATATGCGATTATTATTTTGATTATTTAACTATAACTATATATTTCTAATCGATATTTTTGACGACATCTTAAGAAGTTATGTATTAAAAAATATAATGACCTTCATGTACAATGTTAGAACATATAAAAAATATTATTCTCGTAATAGAATATACTATAATAACTATTCGTTCCAGAACGTTCCAAAATAACCGTCTCAAACCCTCACACGTCCATCTTAACCCACGGCGCGACCTGCTCCTTGATAAACGCCTCGTCCTTAAGATATAATTAAATACTGCTTGATTGTCGAGGAGTGATAAGTGCGTTTAATAATCCAGATAAGCGGGCAATTAATATGGATTCCTCCAGTAGCCAGCGCCGGTGGTCAAATTTTATACGAAATCGGTGTACTCGAAATCTGCGATCAATTCGTTGACAAAATCGGGCAAGCCGGGAATCATCGCACAGGCTGACTTCACCCCACAGAAATAACCAGCGAGGGGAGACGTTAAGGTGATAAAACGCAGCACCTTTGGCTGAGAAGCAGTCCTATTCTCAAGATAACTACGCAGAAGATAGCCTCCCTGCGAATAACCAAGAATAATGAACCCGTCCTTCTAATTCGGGTAGTTCACAATGCAATTCGTCACCTCTTTGATAATAAATCTATCCAGTCGGTAATCGAAGTAATTTTGTTTATTGACTGCGCTAAGAAGCTAATATCTGTAACAAACAGTGTTATTATGTTGTGAATTTGAGGACTACATTACCATTCAAAAAATTACATTAGAATCTGCTAAAACATAGAAAATAATCGAGTCCACACATCCGCTATTTCATTTAGATCTGATAACATATTTTATGGTGTATGGAGCGGTAAAATAATATTGATAATAATTACAAAATTTAATTCAATTTCTAGAATATAACTAGTCAAATCTTAGTATTTTGGTGTATTTCGCTTAGAATTTAATGCATTTGCACAAAATTTTTCATATTATACTTAAATAGTGAACATTTTTCGATAGAATTGTAGTAATTTTAACTAAATGAAAATATTGTATTTAAATGTTCTGATTCACATATTCATTCACTCAGCTTAAAAGAACTTAAATGTAAAATCTTCTTCATCTGTTGCTTCAAAGTAATTATAATCAATAATTAATCTGAAATATCCATTTTCTCCCCACTATCTACATAGCCCCCGTCAGCTCTCAATAATGTGAATACTGGAGTGAAATTTTATATTTGTATTAGATCTAGTCTACATAATATATTGTTACAATATTTTCATTATATATTAATTTTCAACTCAAAAACAAGTAGTAATGAGTTATAGTAATGAGTTAGTTATAATAAATATAGTGTTCTATTAAAATTTCACTTCTACACAATGTAAAATTTATCAATATTATAATCTAGTTAGTGATATAATACAATTGTATTTTAATAAGTCATTTTTGTAATCCTATGTTATAATCTCATCTCGGTGAATTAAGCATCCAATTAATCATGATTCTTCGTGTTAACCCAAATTTCAGTATAGTTCAGTAGTAATACCAGCTTCAATATAACGGTTTCTAGAGCTGAAATATTTAAATCAAAGGAGACTTGTCAGTATTGCATTTAAATTTTGTCATTGAGTAATTAATCAAAATTTATAGCTTTGAACGCAGAAAATAAAACAAGTAATATCACAACTTTATTAATTGAGATCTAAAAACTAAACAGCGTAACAGGCAAATACTAGATATAAATTATTCAATCACCTTTAGCAACTTCATTCAATTAGCAGTTCCCAGCTTCATTGACGATATATTGATATAAAGACGGGGGATGGAAAAGTAATTTTTTGAACTCCATCGAATATTTCTTGATTTTCTATTTATCGTTTATATGTATATATGTACGTGATTTAAATATATTTAATTTTTCTTAAATATCAATATTGCTCAAAATAAAAAACGCTCTTTTTCGGCTATTTTCAACTCTTAACTATTTCTGTAAGCAAGGTGTGGCTGCCGTATTCAACAGGGTTATACTTGGGTACAGACGTGATTGTTAATTTGACATAAAAGAATTTTATCCAAAAATTTATTTTTTCGTTGCAAATTTTGATTGTCTGAATTTAATAATAATAAAACATGATATGGGTCCACTTGTTTGAAGTTACAGTCATCGTCTAGATTCACAATATTTTGTTTCATTCAGAAGTGTCATTATTATTACTCAAACCTTTATTTAATAAGTTATACAGCTTGAATACGATGCCATTTTTATTGCGCAATATTATTGTTAGTAATAATTTAGTTAATAATTTAGTTATTGCGGCATTTATTCAATATAAAATTTATACGATTAAACATTATTCCGTCAATTTACTCCAATGTAAATAATAATTATATAATTTGTGATCGTCACTGAAAAATATTAAACTTCGTCCATAATTTGAAAATATAAATGATATCAGTAATAAAAACACCTCATTCTATTGTTTTCGATGAATAAAATTCTTCGTACGCTACTTTATGTTTATACTTATTAGAGGTGGGATTCATATAGACATGCTTGCACAATATAGTTATATGAGTTCTAGATAATTGTAAACTTATTATAAATATTCATAGATAAACACAATGATAAACATTATATATTTTGTGTAAGTATAAATGAAATGAGCGAAGTCGCAAGAAAATCTTAGAATCAACAAAACCCCAAACAAACTGCACCGAAGCAAGTTTCTTAAACCAAAACCCCAGTTCAGAAACCAAAGGAAGCCCCACAAGCGCCTTTACCCCAAGAAACCAAGAAAACTCAGTCGCAAATTCCACTTGTAAAATCAAAGCACACAAGCGAAACGTCGAGTTAATCGAGTACAGTATCCAGCGGAACCTAAGCCAGCGAGTGCAACATAACTATTGAAGTCGAAGCACAAGCAAGCGAGTTAAGACGCCATTGGGAAGATGTTGATCCGAAAGAATATTAGGAGTAGGTATGCTGCGATTTGGTAGAAGTTATTGACATTTACGTTGAAGACCACCCAAAGTCGCCGATTAGTAAGATTCAATCCAGCTTAATATTGATCTTAAAGGCGTTCTATAAACGTAAACTCATCAACCGATCCCAATGCGAGATACTCCTATAGAAAATTAAAAGCCTGTAATAAGTCTAGAACATTGAAGATGTTCTGAAACAGGCATCCCTACCTGCCCAGTAGGAAAATCAGTAAAGTCAAAGCGAAAAGAAGAAGGCCAAGAAGCGACAGAATTAGATGGATATTTCCATCGACGACTGGGTATGAGGCCGGTTCTCCAACATTGAGTATGTTGCCCGCGAAGACATGCGCTTGAAACGTAGTCATGCAAGTATAAATGAAAGTTAAGTGAGTGGGATATATAAATGAAATGACCAACTTCAATGTATCTCCACTTCTTCCATGAACCACCAAATATCCAGTGGAAAAGGATCAGTTTTGATTTTGATTTTACTCGCAAATCATCAGACAAGGAGTAAATACGATTTCATTTAAATATGATGAAATAAACTCCTCGATCAGGAAAAAGACGCGTTTTAAAGACATGGCTACTTTTTCTTTTCATCCCCCGTATATAAAGTAGCTGTACACAAGCGAATTTAGTTTAAAATAATTTTGTAATCCATATTCACTTATTATTAGTTTGTGTAAGCAATTGAGCTCAAAAGTCAAATCTTCGCAACTAAAAGCTTAAAATTTTAGAAAATACAATACATTTTTAAATACATCTGTCTAAGTAGCTACAATTATATTACTATCTAATAATAATATTCATCTAATTCGCAAGCCCCGATAATTACAAAACCGAACACTTCTTCAACAAAAATGTTAAGAGTTGTGTCTAAAAATAACCACATGCAAGATCATTTCAGATCATTTGCCTAGTTGAGTATAAATATAAATTATTATCCACTACATTGATAAAAGATAGTGGAGATGTAATTTTGGTTGAGTAACCACAAGTACCAAAATCTTACTCAAGATCTGCAACAATGTAATCACATAAGTTGTGGGAACTAAAAGTATATTTGAATTACTTTTGGATTTAAATAAAGGAAATCAGTATCGAGCTGGATTAAATAACTGTTATAGTACTGAAGTTGTATAAAGTTGTATGAAGTTGTATAAACATGTCATCGAGTTGGTTTTGGATAGAATCTGGAGGTGGCTATAATATATAATTATGACACATGTATATAAATAAGACCGCGCCCTAAGATTGAGCTGAATCTAAGCTTCAACTTACTTTTCATATTTCATTATTATCAAAGTAGTGTGGAAAGAGTATGATGTAATATTTCGTTTTTAACTTAAGTAAATATAAAAATAGTAGATTATACATTAATCGTTGCTTGAATACTTGTTGTCTAAGAGATATCAAAAAGTGTTTTTTTTGCACTAAATATATACTCATTTTTTTGATATTTTATGTTGTTTAAATTGTTTAAATCCTTAAGAATAATTAATAATAGATTTTAATAAAAAACTAGGTTTTTTTAAGTGCGTTTACAAAGTATCTAGTGTTATTTATGCTTATAGCAGTATTTACTATATTCTTTTGCGATGTTTAAATACAATATGTTTAAAATGTCACAAAAGAAGTGGTTTTTCTTACCGAAATAGTACTTCACCATTTGACTTTATAATGTTAACAGGTAGAATAAAATCACTCCAACCCATAATGACCAATGGCAATAAACATAAAATTACCACCCTGCAGTTAATGTATCCGTAAGAACAGTGTTATAAGCCAACTTAGTAATATAGATATGATATTGATTCTTCTTGGTATCGCGTATTAGTGGAGTTATAGTAGTAACATTGAACCATAATTTTGAGTTTTATTCAAGTAGATATGAAAGATAAAGATAAACAATTAGTATTTAATCATTAACTAACAAGCATACAATAAATTATTCAAATATTAATAGCACCTCACAGATTCTACAAATTCTTCGTTGTTAAAAATATGTTGAAAAATATCTTCAGTTTAGATGCAGTAGCCAAAACTGCAAATATATATCTTCAATTCATGCATAGATGTTACTGTAAGTACTAGTCCAGAGAACATTCTTTGTAGAGAGATAACTAAAAATTTACTGTATCTAGAGTAGTGTGAAAATACAAGAAAAAAGTCGACGGAAAATATACTAGTGAAAATATACTTATATATTTAGTTTTAATATAATTCAAATCCAAGACAATTTTTGTCCAGGATGGGGACTCGGTCGTCTATTGTTAATTTGATAATTGTTAATAGTTGTGGCAATGCGAAAACTTTAAATAATTGAGGTAACTGAGACAATTTAATATTGTTTAGCGCAGAGTTTAACATTTCATTCACAATGTTTCTTAAAATCCAAATTATAGAAAATTTGTTCTAAATAGGTATATAAAAAGAGAAGTGCCATATTTCAGTTTATTGTTACCCTTTATATTTGTATGGATTAAGTTAAATTTAGACTAAGGCAGATTTTCTATTTTCACGCTGCTTTATGTGTAGCTAAATAGGTGTTATTACAATTATATCACTCGTGACCTGTACCCTCGTCAATGAATTTATACGAACTTATGATTAATTATTGCAGATTTATAAAGAGTTTGACATTAAAATAATTTGCAGTGTCTTTAAAATAGTTGTCATTTATCCTAGTTACGCAGTTGATTTCATTAGTGTACCTGATAAAACTGTTTAAATGTATAATTCTAGTTTAAATATTATTTTAGCTTTCTATGTAACGAAATAATTTTGGTTTCCATCATTAAAAATTGGAGTGGATTTTAGCCTGCGGTCATATTTATATATAAACAATATATTATTATAACAAAAAGTTATGAAATGGTCCCAAACTTCACTCGATGACATATTTGTATAATTATCATAATAACTTCACTCAACAAGCATCATCAGCAATAATATAATTTACACTGTTATTTTCAATTTTTAATATGCAATTCGCAATAGGTGCACCATTAAAAGTTGAGAATCCTAAGGACTAAGAATTTTTAATTTAAGTAATAATTTGGGTCATACCTTTTGTTTGGTAGTACACAAAGAAATTTACATGCAATTTAAATCCGCTTTATTAAATATTGATTGAGTATATATTTGAATTCAAAATGATTAATTTATTATCAGAGCCATAAGCTTGGGCTGCACCTATGAACGAACTAGCATAAGCGGCATTTTACGCTACTGATATTAGAATTATATTTGATACATTTGTATCAAATATTGTAACATTTGATCTTACATAGAACCCAATAACACCTCCAACTACACTATCCTTAAAACGAGTTGTTGAACTCAAATTGGAATCTGTTATTAACGAATCTATCAGTGTAGAATTAGTTTAAGAATAGCATCCTACTAATCCTCCCATATAAATAGCGGCGTTATTTAATGCTGTTATTTATGTTAGTCTTACTCTGCAGTTTGTAATATTAATATTAGAAAGTTCTATTGAACCATATATACTTCCAATACATGATAATCCGATATTGTTGATATTACTATTTGTAGAATTAATATTGGACATTAAAACTTCCACTTTCATTATAGTTTCATTTATCCCACTTATATGTGAATTTATAGCACTTACATACGACATTTTGAAAGAAATAGAAGTGATATTCGATCCTTAAACACTAATTCCATCTATATAAGCTGTGTTATTTGTTTGAGTACCACATATTCCAGCTGCAAATGTATCTTAATTTAAAGAAATGGCTAATACTTAAGTATTCTTAATGATCACTTAACTTAATTATTACATAGAAGTTTATAATTAGGAAGAAATGCCACTACTTATTGAAGTATTAGTACAACTAACAGAAATAATAGAGTCAGTTAATTCAACTTAATAAATATTAATAATAGAATTGTCTTACTAAGCTAAAAACCCACAAGCCAATCCCCACATAGGTCCAAGATAATACATAGTTGTTTAATTTTAATATAATTCGTCAGATGATTGAAAAACGGTATTTCTGACTGAGCTATATTTGACATTAACTAAACCATAAAATTCAATTCCAACTATACCCCCAGCTTTTGGATAACGAGAATTGCAATATATGAAAGAGAATGATAATTATACATTAGAAATGTTAACAACATTGTAATTATGAGCTATAGATATAAAACCTGAAGATATACCTTCTCCAAGTACAGATTATGCGTCAGTTATTATATCTTAAACATTGCATTAATTCATAATAGTACCAGAATAAATAAAATATGCTATAATCCCACCCGTACACGCCACTCTAATTTCTGATTGAGAAAATAATGAAGAGTTAAACAGTTCGACATTTCCAAATATGTTTTAAGTTACATTATAAATGCCAGCAGAGAAACCAGACACAATTGCTAAATACTATGAGCTTCCGTTAATATATAAATTGATTACTTTGGATTGAATTACAGAAATATTGCCAAAGTACTAGTATCCGACAACTCCACCCAAATTGATGGCGTAAGCTAGCTGCGAAGTAATATTAGTTTCGTTAATAATTAATTGCGAACTTTGTAGATATGAGTTATAAACAGATCCGAACACAGTTCCAATATTGTTGTTGTTTACTGATGAAATAGCAGCAAGAGATATATTGATAAAACTTATCTCGTAAACTTAAACGTTTGAATTGCCCGACGAGCCAACTAGAGCTGAGATGTTGGTGGCTGCAATGATAGCGATATTCGAGAAAGTTGATGCATTTACCACCAGCTTCTTGCAGTTTGATTAACCAACCAAAGCGGATATATTTCCTTCCGTGCTGTCATAAGCACTTTTAGACGAAGAAGTGAAGACAACATCAATATTTACGAAAGAAGCGTTTTGAGAACTTGCTGAAATTATTCCAATAGTTCCGATGTTGGAGAAACAGGCGCTTCCACTAAAGATAGTATTTATGTTCGCATTGTTAATTGATAGTTTACCACTAATACTGCTGATCAACCCGCTTGCGGTAATCTGTTGTCCGCTAACAGTCACATCAAATCCAACTTAACACAAGTTAGAAATAGATACAAATGAATCCTAGAATGTAGAGCCTATCATCTGGCCATTGTTCGCTATGAATTATGTTTGGTGCATCAAGAACTCCTTGCTGACAACGTTTAGAATAATAACTTAAGATGTATAAACATTGTTGATGAAGCCACCGTACTAAAACTTGTTAGTTGCACTCGAAATTATTTTAGAAAGGAGGTTCGCAGATGCTTAATCAGTGCCGACAGTAAGTGATACCTGCTTAAACTGAACAAAACTAATCTCAACATAAGAAAGTAAGTACGAGGACTGGTTTCCCAACTGAATTTAGGAAGGCTTAAAGTTAACTTGGCTGATATACACCTGAGCGTTTAATGCTTTTAGCACGCACAATGAAAGCTGTTGGGTCGTGTAGTACTTGCCCAACACTTGGTACTTGTTTATATTTATGGATATGCTCGCACTTCCAATCAAGGTTAAATTTCCGCTGGATACTGTGTCGCAGTTGATGTTTATTAGTAACTCACGAATGTTGGAACCAACCGAAGTCTTTTGTATCAAGTTCAGTTGGTTGCTCGCAGTTACCGAAACTGATGTAGAAGCTTTGGACTAGATTGTTACGGATACCAAGAACTTCATGCTGGAATCTGATATTATGGAGCCGGAACCAGTTGATTAAGACCCAAGCTATATTTTCAAATTGTAGAAGTAGGACTGTGATTTGTACAACTGGAACCCGGTTTGAAGAGAGAAATCGGCTATATCCAGGAATGCGTTATTCACAGATATTGTTTCAAATACAAAAGAATTCGAAAAGTTTAAGAGTTGAATGTTGTGAGTTATTGATTGAATATCAAACTATTGCATGAAACTCTGTTGCAGGCACACCAACTCAATAATGTTGAAATTAAAGATTTCAGTATCTTGGCTTTCTTGATCGATGCTTGATGCAATAATTTGGCTTTGAAGTTCGTTGATTGTGTTTTGCATTTACATGATGGTTGCATCCTAGTTAATAAGCAATATATTAGTTGAGTAAAACTAACTATCAATGCTGCTAAAATTAGCAGAAACGGCTGCGTTTGTGTTCTGTATTGACGTGTTCAACGAGTTTATTACATTCATAAAACTTGTATTTTGATCGATGATTGATTAATTCAGAGACTTGGAGACATTCATTAAACTTTGAACATTATTGTTGGTTACTAATAACGCAGAAACTAGTGTAGAACTATTAGAAGCTATATTTTGGTCCAGCTGCTGAATTATGGTCAAAATAGTGTTTTGTAACTGAGAAGTATTTCCAATTATGTTATGATCGGTTAAGATGTTATTTTATTGTATTTTATTGGTGAGAGTTGCTATATTAGCATTCGCGGTACTATTTACGTCAATGATGGATAAGTTAAGCTTAACCAAAGCAGCTTGAACTTTGTTGTTAATTTAAGTATCTCCAAGTGACTTTTGAATGTTGGTCAGCGTCAAGACAATATCGACGCAAGTAGAACCGTTCAGCATGTGGCCTTCACCACAAACGCATTCATCACCATCGAATTCGAAAGGTGTCACACACAAAAAGGTGAAGTTGGTCATCAACTAGGAATTTGCTAGATCAGTCTAACAAATACCATACGTGTAATAAGAGCTGGCGCAGATATTTTGGCATTCTCTAACAATAGGAGTTGAGAATATTAACTAAGATTCGTTGTTAACGGATGCGCTCAACAAGTTTGAGCATATCAAAACTTAGCTTACTGTTACTTGAGTTTGATAATTTACAAAGTTGGAAATATAAGACGAATTATCATAAATCTTTTCATTTCCCAAAATTTTAACGCTGGCCATTGAAAACAAAATCAATTTATCTGTTATGTTGTGGACGATGCCAGACGACTAAAAGCTGTGAAATCTATACTAGATTGATGTAAAATCAATCGATATGTTTTATATTGATGTTATCATTAATCCAGAAAGCGTCTATCCTCTTGCAATAAATACCAACTAAGAATTTAAAACAGAAATGTCACATTGCAAACAAATTAGAGCGCCTTCGTAAATATTGAACTAGATAGAAATATTAATGATCGAGTTATAAATTTGTTGAATAATTTAAGTAAAGCCGAACACCGCGAAGTTATAGTCGTTTGATACAGTTGACTAAATGGTGGACGATTGGATATTGTTAGAGTTAATAAATAGATTGTACTGCCTATTTTGAGGAGTGCTCATTAACATATTTTTGTTTACTAAGACATTTGTAAGCTGTTTAGTTTTCTGGCAGTAAGAGAACTGTTGATTATTTAAAATTATATTGTTGTAACATTATTAATTCTGTTATAAAGTTTTATAGAGGATAATAGAAGATAACATTTACTAAATTATAGTAATAACAAAAAGTGTAAATGTAAACTATTAGCTGACTCTACATACGTTTCTAGTCTCTAGTTCAATCCTGGATGAGAAGTTTTATTCGTATATTTTTGCTTTAACTCAAATAATAAATGTATCACCTTGACTTTTCGTGTCCAATCCACTTCCTCTCACAAAAATCATGAATAATAGTTCTCTAGTAGGGGTTACCCAATTCTTCTAAAACTTAGCAACTACCAAAGAAGTTGGATAGTAATAATCAAGTCTCTAAATTAGCATACAGCGTTGAACAAATTAAAAGTTTAATCAATACAAGAGCGTTTACTGGATATTCTATTGTTGATACAAAAAAGCTGAGGAGCAATTGGCAGTTATTCTATTTGCTTCAAAGGCAAAGGCTAGAGACGTGTTGCATGCTAAAACAACACTTCGTAATACAGTTCACCAGATTCATATTGTTGTTGCTATTACTAAAAATACAAAAGATATCGAATTTTGTAGTAAATATAAGAAGAGCGGGAGGCCATATAGAAGTTGAAGAAATACGAATAGCTAGATTCAATAAGAGTAATATTTCTAAATTAAACTTATTCCTAAAACAATAATACCATATTAATATAAAGAAAGCGACTGGACATAGCTTATTTAGCTATCAATGAATTTTGAAGTGATGTGGGAACACTAGTCTGAATTTAAAGAGCATTTCTAATAATATTATGAACTTACTTGAAATAGTTAGATGCCCATGTTTTTGCAGAATTTAAAGTGGCTTACCGTGTTACCACGAATTAGCTATAATTGATCATTTAGATAGCTTAAATAACAAATATCTGTTAACTTCTTTGACCAGAGAAGAATATTCTCAATAATGGCTTTAAGATAACGTGTTCACGCATTTTGAAACAAGAGAATTTTACAAATAGAGAAGAAATGATAACATTTTTGAAACAATAAACACAATATGATTAATATAGTGATGATCAATTAGTAATAATGTGTGAAAGAGTAGATTTATTAAACAAAAACGCTTTCAAGTTGAAAATTCCACAACGAGTAACACATAGAAGTTGTAAAAAATATAAAGGCAAAGTAGGTTAAAAATGAAAGTGAAATAATATATTTATTCTACATTATCACATAAATTGACTTCCGCAAGTTAGGAGCGAAAAGTGTGGTTCTCAAAAGAGTTATTGACTGATTTTTGCTACTAGTGAACAACTATAGATCAACTTTTCTCATGGTAAATATCATTAACATAATAATAAACTTATTAAAAGGATTTAAAAGGAACTTATTTAAAAGGTTTTATTTAATCTACTGCTTGAATTATAAAAATTCAATTTTGAAAATAGGATCTAATGTATATTAAAGTAGTTTGTAGTATTCTTATAACTAATAATATATATAATAACAATATATGACTTACTACAAAATTAATCTCAAGGAGTTACTCTATAAGAGTAACCATAAAATTTATCTCAAAGATTCAATAAAAGTTAACTTCAAAATTTGAAGTTCAAATTTATGTTTACTTGACTAATACATTCAATATCCAGTACTGGTGCTATTTTAATAAACAACAACCAATAATTTATCGTAATATATATTCCAGGTTGAATTGATTTGTAGCAGTTAAATTTGAGTAAAATCACGGGTTGGAAACTTCCACAATAAATTTGATGTGGCTGTATTCTTCAATATTTATGATATACTAACTTAGACTAGTAATAATATTAGTTCTCCTAGATTAACTTTTTTACTCATTGTTTTCAAATGTAGTACAAGTTGTAGAAATTCACTGTATAGCAATCTTTGTAGAACAATGTAATCCAAGTTTACTAATATATTTATGATAAACGATCTGCATAATATTGATTATAACAAGAGTTACTCCTGTTATTCTGAACATAAAAAATATGTTGGAATAAAGGAGGATAATGGAGAACAAAATAATAGTATAATATTACTAATAGACTAACATGTAATAACTTTAAAATATAAGGCTCCTTTTACTTTTACCAGAAAATCACTTGAAATATTAGCAGGCTAATAAATTCTGCCAAAGATATGAAATTAACTAAGACAACTAATTATGCTCTTCAAGTTAAGCATTAGTCATCAGCACGTTGTGTGTAGTGAGATATTAATTTTTCTATGCGTAGTGTGAAAATACAAGAGAAAAGTACAAAGAGAAAAAATCATTGTGAAAATATACGTTTATATGTATTTTTAATTCAAATACAAGACTATTTTTGTTCAGGATGGGCGCTCTATTGTTAATCAGTAACAGAACGATAAATTATCTTCGATATAAAATCGAGCTGTCACAAATTCGGATTTCAAAATGAAATTCGTCGGCTCGTTTAAGCGCCGGCGGTTACGAGAAGCAGCTTTTACATCCTTAGCTGGATGGTGTTGCTTGTAATGGATGGTTGTTTTGCTTGTAAACTACAACGAATATAAACTGTGTAGTGTCGATTCTGCTAAAATACCGCTAAAATACTGTAAATTAATGGTTCTACATTTTTAATTGTATGTTGATTTCGTGTAATTAATATTCAGTGTTCAAAAACCGTGGGTCACAGTTTAGTTCCTATTATTTGATTTATTGAAATCAAAACTTTTATTTAATATAATAACACACTACACCTTTTACATTACATTTTTAAATGACGTCTCAGTATTACCCCCAACCCTAACCCAGCCTACTTTGCAGCAGTTTAGTACACCTTTTTTGTTAATTTTCCCTTGCCCTAATATTTAGCTGTAAATGTGCTAAATTTTTAATTTCACACCACTATTTAAATGAAGTTTAAATAACATTTTATAGCCTGATAAAATAGTTATATAAATTAGCAATAAATGTAAATAACGTTCTTGAATATGACAAAAAGCTACAAATTATAATTTATTGCTAGTTTGAAGCTGTTTATTTCAGCCATATTAAGGAAATATTCAATATTATGTCATATAAACGACATCGATATGATAAAATAGCAACGTTTAATCTATTATTTGTGATATTACAGAATAATAAGCTGGTTTTATAGTAATTAGCTGGAAATATAAAGGAAAGTGAAGCGATTGAGTGATAAAAATACTAAAATGTACTAAATAGCGATTATTGATGATATTATAAAATAAAATATTAAAGTCACAAAATTTTAGGACTTGGGTTAGGGTTGGGGGGGTAATACCGACGTCTCGCGTTGCAAATTGCAATTTATTCTACAAATTCTAAAAGCAACTGTAAGTAACTTCAAAATAGCAACGACCTACGGTCCATCCTTCCTGTGGTTAAACTGAAACAGATATAATGGTGATTAAACAATGAATATGAACTATAATTAATTATATAGATAAACTATTTAACTAAGTTATCATCGATTATGTACAGTGTGTGCGTATTTCAGACACACAATATGAATTTGTATGTCGTATGTTAGCGAATGAACTGAATCACATATTAAGTACTGATATGAAATAATGCATTTTATCTTATAACGAAAGTTGTAATATGCAAATTCGTTTTGCATTTCATAACATAGCACGCTGATTAACGCTAAACATATATTTCAAGATATTTCAAACTATTCTGAATATATTATAATTATATAACAACAAACTTGCATATCGGTAAGGCTATTAAGTGTATATATTGCATTTGAAAATGTAAACCGTGTTGGATTCTCTTAACATTGTTATCTACTTTATAACTTTCTTGAGTAAATATTTAATAACTTAAAACAGAAAACGCTTATCAATTGTACTTGAGCTTACATTATGTGAGCTTTAATTGGATATCGCTATTAAACCTATTATTTAATACTAGAATATATACCTTTGGGTGCAGAAAATTCGTGCGAGGGGCTGGATAACAGTCTCATTGACTGAATAATTGTTATATGAACCAGCTCTGTAAGGGGCTGTGATCGTTTGGATCAATAATATATAAATAGAAAGATTTAAACTTTAGGCAAAACAGCTGAAAAAGTTAGTTAATCACTAGCTTTAAGAAGGTAGTGGAGTTAGATACACGTTGTAAGTCCAGATGTCTTCTTTTGATTCATCAATGCATTCGATATAGTTTCGCAATTGTATTTACGCCATTATGCTGCACTTGATTCCCTAAAAGTTATGGTCTTTGATTAATTCTAATAGTTTTGTATTTGCAGTATTATCTCTACAAATGAACTACTATTGGTATTTCGAAAATATCTTTGGGAATCGCAAAGACAATTCTTTTATTTGTACTTGCATTTGACTCCAATAATACTTTCTATTTTATAGAAATGAATGATGAGCTAGTATTATGTTATGACTTAATTTTCTGTCACCAAATTATTATCAGGTAAAATCGAACAATTTAATGTTGCACTAATTAACTTAAAATCTGCTGATCACTCTGAATTGATTCAAAAATTTCGATCTGACTATAGCTATTTCTGTGAATGAGTTTAACACAATATAGAAGCAGTGAAATCATATGAACGGTTGTAGAGCGACTTCTTTTTCTTATCCTGGATTTCGTTTTAAATTGGTAAATGCAGTATCTTTGTTCTGTTAGTGTTAACTACAGTGTGTTACGTATCAGCTGCGTTCGACTCTATTATTTTATTTTTTCTAATATTCAATCATGGGTTATGTCCGTTGTTTTGTTCGAATCAGCTAGCTGCTCACTATATCTCGCGTGGATGTACAATGTATATTTGCTGTTGTTAAACTATTTTCCTGTGTCTTATCACCACTATTCATTATAGATTAAAATATTTCAGAAGGAGGACCAGAATTTTGAAGTAGAGTACGGGTTTGATCAATTGTTGTTCGTTATTTGGTGAAACTGTTGTGATTTAATATCCAGTGAATGAGTTCCCTTTTGACCTTTGTCGATTACTGCCAAGAACGTTGTTAAATATTTCAATGAGTTCCTTAGTTTACTTCTTTTTGCTTTGGTTTTGCCAGAGTCTAACAGTTTACCTTGTTCCGTGTTGCTCTGGTTGTTTTGCTTGTAAACTACAACGAATATAAACTGTGTAGTGTCGATTCTGCTAAAATACCGCTAAAATACTGTAAATTAATGGTTCTACATTTTTAATTGTATGTTGATTTCGTGTAATTAATATTCAGTGTTCAAAAACCGTGGGTCACAGTTTAGTTCCTATTATTTGATTTATTGAAATCAAAACTTTTATTTAATATAATAACACACTACACCTTTTACATTACATTTTTAAATGACGTCTCAGTATTACCCCCAACCCTAACCCAGCCTACTTTGCAGCAGTTTAGTACACCTTTTTTGTTAATTTTCCCTTGCCCTAATATTTAGCTGTAAATGTGCTAAATTTTTAATTTCACACCACTATTTAAATGAAGTTTAAATAACATTTTATAGCCTGATAAAATAGTTATATAAATTAGCAATAAATGTAAATAACGTTCTTGAATATGACAAAAAGCTACAAATTATAATTTATTGCTAGTTTGAAGCTGTTTATTTCAGCCATATTAAGGAAATATTCAATATTATGTCATATAAACGACATCGATATGATAAAATAGCAACGTTTAATCTATTATTTGTGATATTACAGAATAATAAGCTGGTTTTATAGTAATTAGCTGGAAATATAAAGGAAAGTGAAGCGATTGAGTGATAAAAATACTAAAATGTACTAAATAGCGATTATTGATGATATTATAAAATAAAATATTAAAGTCACAAAATTTTAGGACTTGGGTTAGGGTTGGGGGGGTAATACCGACGTCTCGCGTTGCAAATTGCAATTTATTCTACAAATTCTAAAAGCAACTGTAAGTAACTTCAAAATAGCAACGACCTACGGTCCATCCTTCCTGTGGTTAAACTGAAACAGATATAATGGTGATTAAACAATGAATATGAACTATAATTAATTATATAGATAAACTATTTAACTAAGTTATCATCGATTATGTACAGTGTGTGCGTATTTCAGACACACAATATGAATTTGTATGTCGTATGTTAGCGAATGAACTGAATCACATATTAAGTACTGATATGAAATAATGCATTTTATCTTATAACGAAAGTTGTAATATGCAAATTCGTTTTGCATTTCATAACATAGCACGCTGATTAACGCTAAACATATATTTCAAGATATTTCAAACTATTCTGAATATATTATAATTATATAACAACAAACTTGCATATCGGTAAGGCTATTAAGTGTATATATTGCATTTGAAAATGTAAACCGTGTTGGATTCTCTTAACATTGTTATCTACTTTATAACTTTCTTGAGTAAATATTTAATAACTTAAAACAGAAAACGCTTATCAATTGTACTTGAGCTTACATTATGTGAGCTTTAATTGGATATCGCTATTAAACCTATTATTTAATACTAGAATATATACCTTTGGGTGCAGAAAATTCGTGCGAGGGGCTGGATAACAGTCTCATTGACTGAATAATTGTTATATGAACCAGCTCTGTAAGGGGCTGTGATCGTTTGGATCAATAATATATAAATAGAAAGATTTAAACTTTAGGCAAAACAGCTGAAAAAGTTAGTTAATCACTAGCTTTAAGAAGGTAGTGGAGTTAGATACACGTTGTAAGTCCAGATGTCTTCTTTTGATTCATCAATGCATTCGATATAGTTTCGCAATTGTATTTACGCCATTATGCTGCACTTGATTCCCTAAAAGTTATGGTCTTTGATTAATTCTAATAGTTTTGTATTTGCAGTATTATCTCTACAAATGAACTACTATTGGTATTTCGAAAATATCTTTGGGAATCGCAAAGACAATTCTTTTATTTGTACTTGCATTTGACTCCAATAATACTTTCTATTTTATAGAAATGAATGATGAGCTAGTATTATGTTATGACTTAATTTTCTGTCACCAAATTATTATCAGGTA
Organism: Hexamita inflata; assembly: GCA_963988835.1. NCBI lineage: Eukaryota > Fornicata > Diplomonadida > Hexamitidae > Hexamita > Hexamita inflata. The sequence continues at coordinate 161,357 of CAXDID010000840.1, read as the reverse complement.
AAATCGAACAATTTAATGTTGCACTAATTAACTTAAAATCTGCTGATCACTCTGAATTGATTCAAAAATTTCGATCTGACTATAGCTATTTCTGTGAATGAGTTTAACACAATATATATCTCACTCACTTAACTTTCGTTTATACTAGTTCGGTCTTCTGTACAGGAACTGTAAGTTCACGCGAATGATCATTAGTTTTAGACACACCTATGTACGTTAGGCGCACCTCCGCAGCCAAGGCAACCAACGACTCGGGTACAAGCATCCAGGGGCGTAACGCGGCTGCTTCGTGCAAGCCGATCTATACGGGAATCCACCTGCGTCGTACCATCTGCGTTTCTAAGGAAGCAATGGAGCGGTTACCGCTTTCCAATCCTGAAGGCTCGTTGACAACAGCTCAGCACTTTGAACCGGGGGATTTTACCTTCAGCAACCGATTTGGCCGAGCCGCATCTCAGGATTTGGGATGCGGCGAGGAACGAGAAGCACAACCGAATGAATCCATCATCGATCACACTAAACAAAGCTGGTATTCCAGCAATGCCACTTCAGCTCTAACGTTGGACGCCGAGCTTAATCGTTTAACACAATATAGAAGCATTGAAATCATATGAACGGTTGTAGAGCGACTTCTTTTTCTTATCCTGGATTTCGTTTTAAATGAATGCCGTGTTGTCCATTCTTCTACGGCCTAACAGTGTGTACCCTGGTTTAGGCACCGTGTCGTCGACCTGTATTGATATTTTTTCTTGGATTTTCATTTCTTTGAGTGTGTCTCTGAAGAAATTCTTAGATTTTGTCATTTTGGCGTTTATTTTGCCAATGATTTATTCGAGTTTGGATTTGGTAATTTAGTCACCATTTTCTCGAATATAGTAGTCAATCTTGATTAATGATTCCAAGACTTCCTTAGCATCTGAAGTCAAATGCGAATTTTTGGAGTGTATCAGAGGATGCATTTGAGTGGAGTATTTCTTCCATGTCTGCCATCAGCTGCTTGTCAATTTCTTGATAAAGCTGCTTGTTCTCAGCGCAGTGTTCCGCGACATCGAGGAGAGGTCCGTAATTACAGGCACTTACGATGCATTGACAGAAGAGTAGAAGTTTATACTTGTTTGGAATGTCTAATTTTGCGTATCCATATGGTATCGGCCATCTAAATAATCATGTTGGAGTGTTGAAATTGTAATATTATTGTACTGACATAGTAATATGAAAATCACTAGCACTTTCATTTCATTTTTATCCACTCCTATCAAAGAACTGAACATCTGATTTTAGTCAACACGACATGTGAATAAACTTTGTATGTTCCAAAGCTTTTAAGATTACATAAAATCTTTTAAATAGACATAATTAGTTGTGCTTCTTAATATAGCCCTCCCAATATGGAGTTTACAAGCACCTGCTGAAACAACTTGTTATTGACCAACTTGTTATTGAAAGAACCTCGGTTTCCAAAACGTCTTCAAATCAGATATCTTGATATTATAGAAATTTCTATAAAATATAGATTGAAGCATCAAAATTTATTTCTTAGATCGTGCATTATCTTTATCCTATTAAAGGTATTGCTGCGCTCTCCAAATATATTTTGATATTAGACCACAACCTTATGCAACTTTAATATAAAACAAAATAGTTTATTACAACAAAGAAATCTAGAGCAATTTTGTTTAATAACAATTTTAATCCAGTCAGCTATGAAGCAGTACCGCATTAATAACACCTTCAAAATGCATTACTAATACTTTAGTTGCTAATTTTCAACCACAATTTGTTCATAAATTGAATTATTGATAAAATATAAAAAGATAATAAATTATTTAAAACCAGATTTAGTAACAGTTAATGAAATTCTGCTAGATCCTAGTAATAATTATAAAGTATTAATGATAATTAGACACTTATAATTCTAAATCAAAAATTCGTTAAAAATTAGAAATATTTCAATTTAGTTGGTTCACAAGCTCATTAACATAATACTAAATGATTAGGATATTAGTAAAATAGATAATATGATTTTTAACATAATACTTTGATTTTTGAAATGAAGTAAAATGTCAGCTCCATTCAACTCAAAGACATTAACTTGAGTCTAAATTTAGCTTTAAACTGCGGAGGCTTCTCATAATGCATTATTATTACTTCTTTGAGAAATAATGAAACTGAACTATAAAATAATTTGTTCATGTAAAGAAAATTAAGTAATAAATTAGTTTGAAATAATTGTTCTGAACGTACTGGGATATACGGGGTTTGATTGTCAGAGAAAATACGCCCATAACTCGAGTAATAGTGAGAATTAATTAATTTCCTTCTATACCTACTAATAATAGATATTTAACCACACTATGTTAATTTTTAATGTTGTAAACTTCTCACTTCAAATTGGACTTGAGATATAAAATAAGAAAGTATTCTTTTCAAATCAAGTTGTGTTTGTGCGCTGCATAAAATGAAAATATAATATTCAAAGAAGGCATGAGGAGACTTTTGAATATTTCAAATTTAGATAAATTTTTAAAGTTGAATTTATGATCTTCTTTCAACAAGTGATAAGTATTGAACTACTTCACGTTCAAAAGATTGAATATGACATTCACAAAGAATAGTCATCATGATGTTGTTTTCACTGTGATCAATGAATCCAGTTTTTATTGTTCATAAAGAGATTGATATTGGGATCGGCTAAGTAGAAAAACGGATCATCGAGTTAAATCTTCTAGCATACTCGTGGAAATCAGCAATTCGTCACATTTCCAAATAATTTAACGAATTTATCTTTATATTGAAAAGTGTTCGATTCAGGTCAAATGAAATCAATTCTACTCAGTTCGCTAGCTGGTAGTCAGCTTTCATATTTTATGATTCTTCGTTCGTAACTTATCATATAAATTTATTTTCGGGGTTTTTGTTGGAATTGTTTTGGTTGGCACCATTCAGAGTTACAGGATAGACTTCAGCGTAATTGAAGCGAATGTAACAAATAATTCTATTTGCAGAAAAGAAAATATATTGGAATACTAATTCCACTCCGAACTTGAAAAAGTTAGAAGCCTTAACAAGACATCTCAATTAAAATTATATGCAGAGCCCTACTTAGTTTATCCACACATCATTTAAATTGATCTAGCTCATTTTTAACAACTTTAATAAACAAAATTTGATTTGAAGAACAACAGTAAGTAAGTTAGCCCAGTATCATCAGTGTACAATTATATACCCACCATGACTCTATTTGTATATGCTAACCTTACAGAAGAGAACACGTAAGAAAATTACTAAAATGGTTAGTAAACATATTTTCCTTATGCAATGAATATACGGTGTGAAAAAGTTGATTTTGCGAATGCGAGTAGTTGTGGGAATAAAAAACTACAGAATGAACACTCTATATAAATACGTAAATTTACAAAAATAAATTTTTTAATAATTTTTGATTTTCACATTTTTCATCTTTCAATAACTAAGTAAGAAGCTGGTTTGCGCACTAGCTTTAAACGTGTATAAACATGTATGGAGTAATTATTATTTTAATAGATCTTCGTGACTCTATATGCTCTCATTTTTATTTATTATTTCACTCCAATCACTATATATATTTTGTTTTTAATCGTGGTATCTACCTCGACTTTTTTGTCCTTTTACACGTTAAACCCACGAATGTAACAATATTTAATTTTTAATTTGAGATTTGCTAATTTCGTTCTTCAAATGAGTTTAGTAGTCCTCGAATTTTCTGATAATAACAAGGAATGCTAAGATAATTACAGGCTATTTTATGATGGCTGATCTGAATTATTTTAAGGTGCTTACAGAATCTTGAATACAGATTAAGCCTTTGAATTTTTAAATATTTCGCAAATGTGTGTTCCTTGTATTTTGAAGTGCATATAGCACTAGAGTACGGATTTCAAAAATAAAGAGTGATTAAATGTTATCATTTTGCTATGAGACTCTTTTAAATTAAACTTAAACTGCAAATGACGCAATTTAGGTTCAAAATAATTTAAAATAGTTCCTCCAAGTAATTAATTGTATTGTTGGTGAAAGAGGATAAATATGATTTTTCGTTTGATGCTGGTAGCGAGGTTCAAAAGTCTTGCTGTTGAAGAATTTTGAAAAAGTTGAAATTTAAGCTGAAGCTGTTATGACGATAGCGACGCAGTGATTTTTGTAGAAAGTCAAGTGGAGACGAACAAGATAAATAATAGTTTAACGAGGAATATTAAAATATTATTTTTATCCAATTTTTATTAAGAAAATATTGAATTGTAAAGATTGAGTGCATTTTATGATGGGAAACGAAAAATTGGTATATTTCAATCTTTCAAAACTCAATCTTACAACATTTGAAGTAAAGTATGGGAATTTGAATATGTTTAAAATTTTAGTTCATTGAAGGTTAGTTCAAAAATAACAACGTTAAATTTCTTTTAACCTGTTATGAATACTCTGTGAAATATGTTTACTTATAACTAAGTATTTTGTCAACGAGTACAAATTCAAAACTTAAATATAATAAGATTCTTAAATAGATTTTCTTAAATATTTCTTTCGTAAAATCAAATCAGGATATCTATTCATATTTACTAAAAAGTCTAGGTAGATACCACGATTTAAGGAGTTAACTTGAAATCATGACAAAATTAAACTTATGGACACTGTGACAAAGAAAGATATTGTACTTGCAATACATGAATAACCTTGCAAAATTTAACTGGTATCAACCATACTTCCTATATAGTTACCTTCTAAGACATAAATTTTAGAGAATTTAAATTTAGTTATACAATAAAATGCCAAGGAGCTAAAACGATTATTATAAGAATTTGATGTATTAATGTGATTCAATACGTTGTATTACACTGGATATTAGTGGGTATTAGATCAACAATTATTGATACATTCATCTCTGGTGTGGTGTGTTAAAGGTTTCACATCTCTAAAAATGTATAATATTAAGTTTATGTAAGATGTTTAAAAATGGAATAGTGAAAATTGTAGTTTTGATGTAACGAGTAAAAATAATGAATTAAAACATGTATGGTGGATATAACCCATAAAAATTACGACCGTAAAGTATTAATTCAAAAATCAAAAATTCAACTTTTTCACACCGTATCAATGAATAACGTTATATGAACGATGAATAAGTTGATATGAGGTAAGATTAACTATCAAATAATACAATAGAATGCAATCCATCGGGTCCAAAACGTTATTTTACTCTGACTATCAAACCCCGTACATCCCAGTATATCAGTAGTTAATATACAACATATTCCGTCTAGCGCAGCAGTACCTCCGGATTGAATTATATAATATATAATTTAGTCTGATTTAAATATGAATGTTGCTAGTTGAAGCTTCAAAACACTTTAATAACTATAGATAACTATAGATCAACTTAAAAATTTTATACGTCATATTCCTACTAATCAACAATATTTTTTTAAAATATGTTTAAAATTTTAATTGTACTACTGCTCAATTATAGTTTTATGTTAACGTTATTTGTAAGCTACAAACTTTAAAGGTTAAACTATTCAATAAACTTTATACTAACTAGTTCTAGATCACCATTTCCCCATTCGCCTATTTTTAATTTACCGTCTAGTATCTAATCTTCATATTTTCCTGTCATTTTTGCATCTTACTAATTATTTTTAATTGCTAATATTATTGTTTGTGAAGTGGTAAAAGTTATAATTAATATAATTATATTAATTCTTAGGCTTTTTTGAAAATTATTTAATTATTCCACTCATGCTCAACTATGTTCATCATTTTAGTTTTTAAATCTCTTGATACCATTATGAGCATTTATAAGCTAATATAAACCCTACTTTACCATCTCACATTATATTTATCGATATGCGATTATTATTTTGATTATTTAACTATAACTATATATTTCTAATCGATATTTTTGACGACATCTTAAGAAGTTATGTATTAAAAAATATAATGACCTTCATGTTAGAACATATAAAAAATATTATTCTCGTAATAGAATATACTATAATAACTATTCGTTCCAAAACGTTCCAAATAACCATCTCAAACCCTCACACGTCCATCTTAACCCACGGCGCGACCTGCTCCTTGATAAACGCCTCGTCCTTCAAATAGCTGAAGTGGTCCAGCCCGCTCCTTATCCTCACTATCCTCCCCTGCTCATTCAACGTTTTAAGTCCGAATAAATCCTCTTAATAAATGTCCCTTTCCTCCATTTTCTGAACGACCGCGTCATTTTCGTTCTCAAAGAAGCCGAACCAGGCCGACTACCAGGGAGAAATGACCCCATCATTTTCTGAGGCGAAGAGAATGAACTTATCCGGCTCTAAAAAGTTCTTCTTGTACTGTTAATTATATACTGCTTGATTGTCGAGGAGTGATAAGTGCGTTTAATAATCCAGATACAGTGGTGGGCCCTCGAAATGCTTTTTTGAATTAGGAAGAAGAATGAAGTTTATTATTTGAATCTTACTTATATCACTATCCGGCTCAATAATGAGTGTGTTCTCCCTCCTCATCAATACACTCCATGACTCTATTTACTATTGATTTGTAAAGTGCTTCAATCACATCAAGGCCTGGTTGAGCCTTGGATAGCTGTGATACAATAATTAAAGTATATAACTCTGTATATACTTCAATAATAAGTTTCAACTTTACCCAACGTTGTATAATTTAACAATCAAGAAAATTGATTTCTCATTATGATATGGAAGTGGAAGATCATAAGTAAAATAACTGTTGTTTTAGAGTAGCATCAATATATTATTTAATGCTGGGCCCGACTAACCCACTTGATTCCATTCTTCAAGAAACAAAAAGGCATTCATTATTTGTATTTTGAGAATGAAAGCGACTGTAACTACCTGAATTATAATTCTAATTAAGCGATGTACCCAAACTTCATCTTGAGCTCCCGGTTGAGATTGAAAGAAAAAGTCCTCCATTGTTTTTCGTGATTAAGAAATACCTAAAATCGTTTAGATTGACCCAGTTAAAGATGAACACCGAGGTCCTCTGCGGATCCAGTGCTTGCGCTACTAGTTATAAATTACATATTGCGTCCGTACACCAATTGTTGGATCCTCTTATTCTTTTCTCCAATCAGGCTTAACTACCATATATTTTCGAGATAAAATCTTTCATATGTTAGCTTTGTTGACTAAAACTTAGAAATTACAGGGACATCTTAAACGAGTGATATAACTAGTTCAGATTGGTACAATATTTTATGAATTCTTCCGTTGGACCCAAAATGAAGAGAATATAAACGCTTCAGAACTGCCTAAGTTTGTTAAGTGAATTAGTTGACCTTCCCTAAACATCTTCTACCGCGTTTATTTTTGTCATTGCCGTCCTTTTAATGCATGTGGTAATTTCTATTTTTCCTTTTTGGAATATTAAATACCGACTTTGAATAGTCGATTATGGTCTAATACGATCGAAATCATATTTTTGGCCCTCTTGTGTTAATGAGTAGTTCATGAATAATCTCCAACTTGAGATTATATATTGGAATTTGTCATCCGCATTAGAAGTGGCAAAATATTTTAATATATAATTACTCACATAGTAAACAAGAAAAAGCAATTCCACCTCCCATAACTGTAAGCGGGCAATTAATACGGATTCCTCCAGTAGCCAGCAGCGGTTATTAAATTTTATACGAAATCGGTGTACTCGAAATCTGCGATCAATTCGTTGACAAAATCGGGCAAGCCGGGAATCATCGCGCAGGCTGACTTCACCCCACAGAAATAACCAGCAAGGGGAGACGTTAAGGTGATGAAACGCAACACCTTTGGCTGAGAATCGGTCCTATTCTCAAGATAACTACGCAGAAGATAACCACCCTGCGAATAACCAAGAATAATGAACCCGTCCCTCAAATTCGGATCGTTCACAATGCAATTCGTGACCTCTTTCACCGCAGAATACACATCCATAAAAATACTGTCCATGTAGCCATTACCAACCTCACAGTTGAGCACGTACAGATCAGGAGTAACATCCTTCAAATACTGTATGATGTTGTTCATACTTTCCTTCGTGTCCATGATACCGTGCATCACCACCACTGGAGGCTACTTAGCTACTATATTTATGAACAGAATCATGGTTTTGGTGTGGTGGAATAGTATATGTGTATTTTTTGATGAAAACTTCGATACTAACATCATTAGATGTATATACCCTGTATTTTAATGTAACGTTCCTGTATAAATAATTGTATAATCTATTTATTTGCGAATTTGAATTCTGTATTTAATCATTAAAATAAAAAATTGTGGACAAGAAATATAATGACTCACTTAACTGTAACCTTATGGGAGTAGCGTATCAGCGGCAACGCTTTTTGGAGAAAGAAAACATAACACCGTAAACTACGTCTATACTGGTCTTTTCTCTGATGATCACGTTTCCTTTCCTTTCTAAACGATGATCAATAAGAAAACAACAGCATCCCTCTGTAACCAAATATCTCGCGTTGCGTTATCACACGTCAAACCTCCTCACGGACTCTCCGTTAACTTTTTCGGCTAATGGAGTTTGTTTTGGAGATCTACCTGGAGATCTTTTTGTTGATAACAACCTTTGGTTGAGTAGGGGAGTTGCATGATATTGTGTTTGCGTTGTTTTTTATTTGTTCAAGGTTGCTTTAAACACATAGTATTTTTTACAAAAAAGACGTAAAGTGGGGATAATAAAAAAGTTATATGGGCGCAATGTCAAGCGAGAGAAAACCCCAAGAAGATTAGTGATTTCAGTCATTTTGAAAAACGTCCCTTTTTACACTATTTTTGAACAAATAAGCTGACCCATAACGTTGTAACATTATTCTTTTATATTTTATTTTGTTGAGTTAAATAGTATTGATAAGATTCTATCACCGCTGTTGTACAAGATCTACAGTTGCATAATTAACAAATACCATTAAATTTTCGTGTTTTCAGTCGAAGAAATTGACATATTTTCGAGATAATATAATCAATTTTATAGGGGTTGGTTTGCCAACTTTTTGTTGCAAATAGTCTAATGTAGAATAATAGTACATTAAATAGCTGGCTTTTACTAGTCTATAGTGCTAACTCAATTATATTAAGTAAAATTAATTTAAAATTATTTATTTATTCTCTGAAAGTGGAATCAAATTGAACTGTATTACAATCAACATATAACTAATTAATTTACCATAGCATATTTTAAATTTAGGGTCTGGCTATTACATGATAAAACAGTCGTGTAACAATTTAGATGAAAAAATATATAAGTTATTAGTTGATAAGGATGCTCAAACTTAAGTTTATGTGTCCATTATCTTAAGTATGTGTCGTCTTTCTTTGAGTCTGTAATCTACTGTGAAACAAGCGAATCAAAATTATGATATATTTTGATGTTAAGGCATGAAGTGACATAAAATAGTTATTGAAATATATTAACAGTTGGATAGTAATTAATATATAAACGCTATCATACGACGCGTTGATACTGAACTTATTCTGAAAAACATAATTATTTATTCAATATCGGTGTAATTTGGCATGGTAAAGAGTTAACAGAATATTACTGAAGAATTGTAATTATTCTTTAATAGTATTGATATAATTGTTAAGACCAATCCCAGTTTAGTTATTGAGTCTAGACTATACTAGAATTTTACGGTGTAATTTTAACAACTCACTCAATAAGCTTCTTAAGAAATCAAGTGTTAATTATTTAAATATTACTCCTATTAGAGTTATACTACGCCATTATTAGAAATATTTAATACTCTTCTGCTCAACATAATTTCCTGAATATCATAATTTCATGAAGAACCATGACAACAATTTACCAACGAGGGAACATCATTATTTATATTCGAATATTTCATAACTGTAACAGGACCAGATAAATAACATTTTGTCAACAGCCAAATTATATAGTTGAATAAATTATAACTAATAGTTAGCTTTACGAGGTCTAATTACTACATATAATTGAATCTTAAACAAGTATTAATTTAGTAAATTATTTTCTCACTACGACCGGTAGCCAAACTATTTCCCCAAAAAATGAAAAATTTGAATTTTGATTCTTAATACCGAATGTTCAGGTATTGTTATGGCGTATAATTAGGATATACACAATCACTAATAAATAGAGTTAACTAAACACAACCTGAACTTACCTCTATAATTTCAGTATCGTTTCGATTTTTTGTCCAACTTATTCAATAAATAAGTCTTAAGTGGAAATCAAATTCTAGATTAGTTAGCTCAAAGGAAGCAACTTTTCTGTAAACCAATTCGTCCAACTTTGATATTACTTGTACGCTTAAATCAGTTATAATTTTGCAATGAAATTTAGCCAAAATCATCCCTTTTAATACAGCTAGTTTCGGTCATTTGATAGGTGGTTCTATTATTTGGCTTTGAGTTCGATTCATGGCTATGCTTAACTTAAATCGCAACAAATTCTGTATTTTCGACTCAATTTGAGGCACTCATTATCCTATATAATTTTGGTTTTTATTTGCTCGCTTTGCTCTAGTGCAAGTATCATCATATATAGATAGCATCACCCTGATATTTTCTAAATTGAAGGAATTTTAGGTTCAAAAATATTAGAAAATTTCAACGGTTTATTTTGAGGAGTGGAGTTGAGTACGATTTTGTCTGAAAATATATAAATCGACGAAATATTATATTATAATTATCAGATCTCAAAAATTTTCAAAAATTGCTATGTCTTTAACTGATTTTTTCACAGAGCTGAAATCTCTTTATGTGTTTTTTTGAGAATGAAAACTTTAAATGCATTATTTATTAATTTAACATATTTTGTAGCAGTAACACTACAGAATGCCGCACCACCAACATAAAATGAAAATGACGATCATATTCAGGTCATTTCAAAATATGTGTTTCTATTTTTAACAAATGTTACCGGAATTACATTAAAATCTAAATTAAACTCATAAAAATATAAATTTTTATTAGTGGTTCAAATTAATAAGTTTTTTACCTCTATTTACCCGATATTATATTATTCAAAAATAAATTGAAGATTAACTACTGTTTAGTTAACTATACCAGTAATGAACATTATATGAACATTATAAAAAAGTTCTCAGATAATATGATATCCCTTATATACTTGAAAACAGCAGATAAAATGGCACTAAATACTTTTCTAGAAATAAATAGATGAAATGAATATTCAAATTGTATTAAAAATAGAATTCATGACGATTTATATAATTTTTTGTGTTATTTAATTATTGTTAAGCTATATATTGTGATTTAGTCATTTTTTGTCGATGGTGTGGCATTCTGTAGTGTTACTGCTACAAAATATGTTAAATTAAGTATTATCATATTAAATGTTTTCATTCTCAAAAAAACACATAAAGAGAATTTATCTCTGTGAAAAAATCAGTTAAACCTGGGAATAGTGTAAACTGTTGTAATTAATGTTTTAAGAATATAATAATATTATCGTTAATTAATCTATTTGTATCACAAATTAAATTTAACTATTTCACTTCTAAATATGAATCTATCACCATCAGATTTTGAATTAGACAAAAATAAATTCAAAACAGTAGTATTAAAAAATGGATTAAAAATAAACACATATAATGATGGTCCGTCAGATGGAATAAAGATTTTAGTTATTCATGGAGCTCAAAGTTTTATATAGATGCTTAGTCCATTAATTACAACCATATCACAAATATATAATGTTTTAGCCATAGATTTACCTGGACATGGTTAATCCGATTAACTAGAATAGTATAGTTAAGAATTAATAGAAGATATAATAATTGAAGTTTTAGAATATACTAACTTTTATAATTTTTACGTTATTGGTCACTCTTTTGGAGGCTATTTAGCAGTTAGGTGCAGAAGTTAGGCAAAATATTAAAAGTTCAATCCATAAGGAGTAGTTTCATTTTGTCCTGCTGGTTTAATGACTTTGATAATAAAAACTCCTATGACACCGGAAGCAGAACAATATATTAGAAAAGATTTCAAAAATAACTTATTAATTGGGTTTAAACCTAAAACTCCAAATCCTGATTTACCATTATGGTTGTCTGAACTTTTGGTTGATATGCTAGTAAACTAATTGGCTAGCAATTCAGATAAATCAATAGGAATAATGAAATTTTTCTCATAATTCAAATTTAGTGAGCGTTTTGAATGTTTTGAAACAGCCAATACATTTGATAATGTTATTATCGTGTATGCTTTGGGCGATAAGTTGGTAGATTCTGTAAAGTCACACGAGTATATATAACAGCATTATAAAAACATTTCTTCTGTTGTAGTTGAAGGTGCCCATGAATTTCCAATGGTTGAGCCAGCTCTTGCTCTTGAATACATCAAAAAGTGTGTGAATGCTGGTTAAGCAAAGATGTGACAATAATACATTCTTTTTCTTGTCAATATTCAGATTATACTGAACATCTTCAAGCACAATAATGATGATCGTGTTATAATGATACATATAAAAGAATGTAAATAAAATAAATATTTTAAAAGTACATGTTATTATATATTATAACTGAGAATCGTATCACATAAGCCATTCTTGGAGCTTACTGAGTTATCTTTCTCTAACTGGATCATTTATTTTCCAACTGAGATACATGTCCGTACAATGGCTTCCGTTGTCGATCCATTCCGTAACGCAATCGTCTACATATTGTCCATCAGTCCACTGCAAGCCCTAAACGACAGCAAGTTGGCTCCATGGATCAACTTTTCCGTTTATATAGTAAATATGCGTTCTAGGTGCATTTCTGGCTCCATACCAGGCGTTAGTGAAGTCGATCATGTCATTAAGGTTAGCAGTGGTTAATTAAAGATCTGAGTCTTCGTAATATTCTGAAAAGAAGGCGTCATAACACATTTTGACAAATGACTTAAGGGTTTATTTGTCGCCCCAAATTTGCTCGGAGTCAGTTGTTTAATAGTAGCCTAACTCTGTGCAAGACTACCACTACCAGGCTCTTGTATTGAAAGAGTCAGCAGTTGGATTTTTGAGCGAGTCAATGAAGGATTTATAGGTGAGCTCGCCATAATTGTTTAAACGTTGAACACTTGCGATATATGCGCTTATAATTTCAGTTTCGGTTGATTTATCGGTAAGAGTGCCGAGAAATGCATCACATATTATCTGCAAACTTCCTTTGTAACCTTTGTTGTCGTAATTTGGAGCATAATAATATTAAATTTAGTTTATGATATTGATGCTGAGGTAGCTGGAGATTACTTGGATATCTTCTGTGGTTGGTTCGTCTGGCATTTAAGTGGTGAGTTCGAATAGGGTTTTGAATTGCTTTGGATCTTCAACTAATAACTTATTCAATGCATTTAAGGCGATGGTGATGTTATGGTAACATTGAGTGGATACGATTTTAATGAATTGTTCCTGAGCGTATTTCATATATCCATCAAAGTGTAAGATATCCATCGCTGGACTTGATGAGGCAATAGCGGCATCGATTGCGAATGGGAGTTGAATTCTGGCCCATGCTGCGATATTTCCGGTGTAGCAGCCCCCGATTACGATTACTTTGCTATCTTAAAGCTAATATAGTTCTTTAATGTACGGGATGAATCTGGATATGTCAGCGATAGCCTATTTGGAACTCAGGTACTGCATGTCCTTCATTTCTGGGTCTATTTTGCTTTCTCCATAGTACCTGTGTTCTAGTGCTACCATGAACCCGTTCATTTCCTCAGCGAAGTAGTTGATGGAGTACTGTCCAGATAGTTGTGAGGTTCCTAAAGTTCCTTCACCGTTCAGCTTAATGATAAGTGGACCGTTTTTGTAAACGGAGGAGTTCACAAGGAAGCGTTGCTTGAAGGTTTTCGTGTTCGTGTTGTCAAAGTGGTCAACTAATTAATCAAATGTTTTGAATTAATCGTCGCCAAAGGATTTGATAGGAGTTGATTCAAGCTCAAACCACTTTTGACGCTGAGCAAAATTTATGGAAACAGCAAATAGCATTTAGTGTGAAGTGGTTGAGATAGGATTTTCAATAGGTGGTATTATCATTTTTTAATATTTAATAATAAATATTTAAAAAACGGATTCAAAAATGTGCACAGTTTAATAAAAATGTACGCATTCAATTATTTTAATAACTTAAAATGAGGGGAGATATATGAAAATAGTAATAAATGTTAAATATTTGTATAAAACAAGATAATATATACATACTATGTAAGACTTGATACATTACAAAATGAAAATATTACACAACTATTCCAAAAATACAACATAAAATACACTAAAACCATTTATACTAGATTATTTTTATCCTTTAAAATATTTAAAACTCTATTTTATCAAACTAAAGTAAATAATATGTTAATTACTATTTGTACAATCAATGTATCAATGTCAATGTAAAAATCCGATCAGATTGGAGACGATGGTTGACATTAAGCTGAACATAATAATTACATTTAAATCACTCTAAACAGTCTCAGATCAAGTTCCCCAAAAACCTGAGCGCGTTCTCCTCCTGAACGAACACGTGCGGGAGCGTCGAGACGTCGAAGAACGGTGTGTTCATCATTTAGTAGCAAGTGCTTTTCATTTATTCGTTCAAAAACGAGAGCACTTAATTATTAAGTTCGTCATTACTCGGATATATATCATACTTTTGGAGTGTGAAGTAAAAACAATTCTATTTGTCCTTGAAAGTTGCTTTGGGCTGGCCAGTGAATTATATTGTGTATTATTGCTCATTAAACAACAAATCTATTGTTAACAGAGCCTGCTAATTATAAAACTCAACATATGGAGCGGAAAGCACTTTGAAATCCGCGGTCGAGTACGAATCGTAGTACTTATGGAAGATGTAATACAAGTTGTTGAAGCCGGCCGCGTGGAGGTACACCTGCATATCGTGATTGAACCTATTCATAACCATGGGCTCAATCATCCCAACAGAAACATATTCATCAGAATAATTGTTCTAGTTGTACAGATAGCCGCTGTACATCATGGCCCCGAAGCCCTTGCCCACATACCAGCCGGTTACTTGGCGCTCGTCCTTCACAACATCTGGGTAATTCTCATAGTTCATAGTCGGCCTGTAATAGATGAATATGGAATTCAATTCGTAAATCAAGGTTTCCTTTATAAAATCCTGGATCGTGGCCACCAGCGAATCTTTCACCGCGCCGATTACAATGTCAATCATAGATTAGTAAATCCACGACTCGCCGCCAGACAGTTGAATATTGATGATCCCGATTTCTATCTGCACATTGGACACGTCTGAAACGACCCTGTTTGGACAGTCGTCGTATGTGCACTTTGTGGACATGGTAAGGTGGAAACTGACTTCTTTGATCGATATTTTACCCGAGCCTTGGTCGTGAATGTACGGATAACTAGATTGTTAAAACCTCCACTGCAGACTAATGGCAGCGCTCGCGTTTACGATGTTCATCACAAGCCGCGAATCTCCATCCATAATTATGTACGCTTTAGTTACTTAGAAGTCAGATATGAACATATCAGTAAGTTATAAATCGATGCTGGTTGGCCCTAGATTTATTTTAAATATTTGATCCGGCAGTTTCCTTCCAATTATCTTATCGTTATTGGTGAGATATTTTAACGCAAACTTATTGAAGCCGGCTTGCGTAAATATCACTGAGAACGCAGAGTCGTTTTAGTACAAATTTCTTGGAAATTGTAGCGTTCTGCACTCCACAGTTAACGAAATAACAACCAACTTCAGCATATGGAAGTGGGCGTTTTAGTGAATGATAGATTATATTTATTTGTATAGCGGGTACAAATTTATAGTCTTTATTGCTGATATACCTTCATGTATGAAACCTATATACAAATTAATATAACTGAAAATTAATATTAATATACAGAACGAATAATATCAAGAACAATTTTAATGTATTCATTGCTGATATCTGAGATACAAATTCATATAACTGAAAATTAATAACATTTATTATTATAGTTTATTATTACAAATAATATTTATATAAAGTAAACTTTACAAGGTAATAAAGTACATTTATCAGAAATTTGACCATTCTTCTGATTTAATATTTATAATTGTAACATTTATATCTACACGTTTAAAATATTACTATAAAATATTACTGTAAAAGACAAAAGAAGCGATTTGATTTAGATGATAGACGCTTTATAAATTAAATCTAATAAATATAATTACATATCGGCTCGCTCTTTTGATACATCTTAATAACATCTCAATAATTACAAACGTTAATTCTAGCACAGAATCACTTTCAAATAATATTTTTATACTTCTATAGTTTTCATACGTTCTTATATGATTGATTAGACATAATTAAAAATGATGGTTTGTTATGAATTCGTATATAACAAGAAAAATATCACTAACGCCTTCTTGGTTTTGCAAATTCGCTCATAGCCCACATATCAACTGCATCCCCCATGGTAAGTGAAAAGCTTCTGAGCCAAATTAACATCGCGTCTTAAGAATTATCTTTAATACGTCTTGCAACAACATTCTAGCTTAAAAATACTTGTGCATTTTCATGTTAATATCCTAAAAAGTTCATTTGAGGAGATAAATATGTTAACACATACTCAAATAGCGTAGATGCTTTACGATAGTTCATAAATTTTTTAGGTGCATCAACATAATTTTCAGCTCCATCCATTGTAAATACAAGATCTCTGCGAACGACACCCATATATGGTATAAATACTTGCTTATCTCTAATTGATAGTTTTAATAGATTTCTATAAATTGAGTAATTTCCTTTTGGATCAATAAGTTCCAATGCGTTTACTGGCTTGCCTAGTTTCAGTGCATATGCTTATAGGTTTTAGAATTCCTTTGATTAAATATTTAACGATTAACGAACAATATCTTCAATATCGGAAATGGTGTAAAATGTATTTTCTTCTAAGGGTCTTGTAGGTTTGAATAAATAATCACCTTTTGAAAAGAAGGCAACATAACCATCATACATTTATTTCCCATTTTAAAAGAACTATTTAGCAATATTAGATCCCGATTTAAGACCCTCCTATAAATGTTTAGCACCAGCCTCCGCTAACCAAGGACCTTATCCCATTAGTGCTTCGTTTAATTATTACTATAATTCATCAGTATATATTCTAGACATTAATTGAGTCGTTAAGCTACTGACTATGCAAAATATACCCTCGATACATTTTAGTTCAAACAATAACTAAACAACATGGCATAGCTTTTGAAGCAGTTTTACCCGCATTTTATCATGTTTTTATAAACTAAAGCTTTATAATAGCGGATTATTAAACTATTTTTGTGTTATAAGCGTAATGTGTTCAAAACTAAATCCAAATATCAAAATTTATATTAGTTTACAAAGAGCATTATGCCTTTAAATTAACTGCATTACATTTGGTGTATCGACTCCCGCTGCCATTTTTTAAATATCTTTTGGAGTTATTGTTAAATAACTTTCAGTAAAATAATGTGCAATAAGAAGTGCAAAATCCATTGGACTCTCCAATAGCAACAACTAAAACATCTAAATATGACGGTCATATTCCTTGACATTCATTTGTTACGTTGTTGTTAAACAATAATTCATCCTTATATAAAATTTCGGCATTTCTCTGTTTTCAAGAATGATTCTACATGTGATTCTATCAAAGTTAAAATATTCTGGTGTTCTACCACCATCTAAGAATAACATTAATGATAAACAAGATGATTGAATTTATGTCATCTAATTTTATTGAGTTTGTTTGAAGCGTGTTTCTTCTTCATATTGCTAAGCCAATTAATCTTCTAATTATGTTATAGTATTTTGAAGTTTGGTTAATTGTGACATTATTCCAACTGATATTTCATGATCATTTGTGTAATTAAAAGTAGTTTTTAAATCTTCTATAGTACAAGTACCTATGACTCCTTCTAAACAACAAAGACGTTACCATAATTTTATTAGAACGTCACGAACATCTTTGGTGGCATCTTCAGGATATCTTAAAATTAACCATCTATAAAGAAAATCTAAAGCGCTTTCTCTCCAGGCTCTTATTTCAGAATGAATAAATAATAAATCGTTTCCAGTCAAATCTGAGCTTGGAATCATTAATTAACTTACAAGTTATATTAACTAAAGTTATGACGTATTCAGTACCTAGCAGCAACATAATTAAGTAGTGCAATCGCACTTATGTGGTTTTTTAGCTTTCAAAAAGATTGGATAACAAAATAGCAATGTATTTTCCAATAGATCACAATATGGTTATCGTTCTGGATGACAAACTAATTCTACTGCAGTTTCCCAGCTTAAATGTTCAAATGATATTATGGGAGCTCCTTCAGCCGATTCGATTACTTTTATTCGATCCTATTTGTAAAATACTGCGTTTTCGGCATCTGGTGGTGGATCCGAATCAGAGTTTTCTGGCGAATCTTCGTAGATACGTCCAGATGAAGTTAAGAAGAGCACACATGAATTTTAGTTTAATTATACTAATTTTATCAGAGTAAATTGACCAGAAGCTTGAGTTCTAATAAAAACTGATAGTTCAGGCAGTAGTTCAAACAATGGGATTTGATCGTTGTTTTATGTTTGATAGCATTCTTTTACTAATTCCCCATTGACTGAAAAGTATATCTCTGAATTAGGGAATATTTTAATTTCTGAAGGATGCTTGAACTAACTCATTTGGGATGTGAAATATTGTTAAAAGTTATGTAGATAGATATGAAATATAACTGTACTTGTGTTATAATTGATTATGTTAAAATCTAAAATTATAAAAATAGCTGTGACGAGGATTGAACTCGTGACCCCTAGCTTATGAGACTAATGCTCTAACCGACTGAGCTACACAGCCATATTAAATTTATATTGTCGTTATATATAATTATTTAATTAAGGTAATAATTATAGAACGTGAAAATTATTTTATCTGTTTTTCAAAAAACAACAAAATAAATCACCTATTTAGATCACTACTCAACTTCTACAACTATGTACTCCCCCAGCCCGGTGATGCGCCCCTTTTGCTCCCCCTCCAGGGTCTTAACCAGAATCCTCTACTTTTAATCGTATTTAACGAGCACTGAGACGTTCTCCTTCTCAGCAACCACGAGCATCACATCAGCCTCCACTCCAATCTGATCAATCAGCGCTGAAATGTTCTGGTCCGAACTTGCCTGGAACACCACCCGGTCCAGTTTCAGCTTCAAACTGTTGAATATTTAACTCTGATAGACCGCGCTCCCTCCAACCCTTCCCGTTTCAACGTTGAAAACGAAGGCGGAATTATTATAAAGGATAACTGACACGTACTCATCGGGCGACCTCTCATCGCAATAAGAGGAGATATTTTAACGCTGGGCAAAATTTGAGAGCATCAGGTGCAGAACGCGCGAATTTATCATCTTTGTCTCACGCGGAAGCTGTAATTTCGGGTCATAGAGAGATAATAGATCATGTGCGTGCAATGTGGTCGTTTAACGAAGCTCCCACAAAATCATAGCAAGGAAGAAGAAATAAACAGACTGTAACGCTGGAACGGACTAAAAGGGATTGTGCAGCCCGTTGGACGTGAAAAACTGCTGAATGTTGCGCGCAGACTCCTCCATGCGATCCACCTAGTCCTCCAAGATTTAAAGCTGCTCCTCGGTTATCTTCTGCGTTACAAGCGTGTACTCACCGAAATTAACAAACTTCAAATATAGAAGCTCAAAATACTCCTTTTGCAACAGATTACGCACCTTCGAAAATAAATGCCTCTATTAGAGTGAAAACTTGTTAATACCCTGTAATAAAAGCGATATGATTTCTTTAACTCCTTCATCATCTTTCTACAATTTATCTGTGTAGTATTTGTTTGAAGTCGCAAATTTTTGAAGAATTATACACTATTGCTGAGGATACTAACCGTATTTGTTGGCCATGTCTTTGTATACTTCAATAATACAACTGGTATCTATTTTATCATCCAATTCTTTAAATTTAAGAGAATGTAACAGTTAAATTTACTTGATGATAACCGTTTACTCAGAACCAGCAGATAAGCACATATACACAACACTATCAGTTAACCAAAACAATGCAATTTCATTAACAAACATACTGTATAGATTGACGCTAGCAACTTATTTACATATTTATTCAAGTTAACTAGAAAGCAGTTCTTTATTATTCACTATACAAAAGTAACCTGATCTAAAAGTTTCACAAAGGTATTTGATTTTATCAACAACTTATTCTATTTCTAATAATTTTCGTTCAGGTTTTACAGTTGGACATGAACTAAGTTAATCTTCAAAATTTATATATAATCCATCAAATATCAGAGAAACCCCGAGTCTTTATAAATCTTCAGGTGATGTATCATAAAATATATGTGAGTTTGTTAATGAAAATGAAGCCAATAATTTTTCAACTTGAGGAATTAGAAAGAATACTTTGATTTTAAAAACAACTATAACATCAAAAACTGTATTTTTAAATTAGCATGACGTTAAAAAATGAGGTATTTATTGTTATTTTAAGTTTTTCAAAATGAATTATGTTGAATACTAAGTTTATAAACTTAGTGAGTATATTTTTGATAATGGAGAGCTTATTGGGCTTATTTATACAGGTGAGTGCATATTATAAAAGTTAAGTTGCAATATTTATTGCTCAGAATCAACAAGAAATTTTTATACAACTAAATCGCGGTTTCCTAATTGTAGTACTTTTAATACCTGTAATGTAGAATAATATTCTAGTGGTTAATTTGACACATATGTTATTTATTACTCTTTTTGTGTTGTTAAAAACATGTCAATTTCGTTATACAAGCTTTATTGTTAAGTGTTTAAACAATCTAAATACTTATTATTTTAAAATTTATCTAATGAACTGACTTATACATGTTTAAGCGGAGGAGCTATTACTCTAAATTGATAATCTAATTATGGGAAAACATAGTATGTAAACATAGCTCTATCTTTAATACTAACAAATTCAAAGGGGTCTATAAGCATAGGTTTATAACGTGATACTAGCATTGATTAACTTAAATTTATTGTTTATAAATTGTTAAGTGGCATATTACAACCACAACCCATTTAAGAGTGGTAGTGGGAAATTTTAGAATAAAAGTTTAAACACAATGATATAACTAAATAAAGCTTCTTCACTCAAAATATTATGAATATACGGTAAAATCTCACGAAAAGACTCTTGGATACACTCGCGTATAGAGCCAAGCAAAATCATGTATAAGCTTTCTATTTCTAAAGTTTATATGTGAGATATCTTGTCTCAAGAGTCTATACGTGATCAACTTGGGTCTATATAATAAGTGTAAAATCTAATATTTTTATAATATTATCATGTTAATTCTTCATATTAAAGCGTTATCATGATGATTGCAAGCAATTGGTTTATTCTCGCACTTATTTTCTACCCCAATCATCAGGTAAAAATATGTAATTTATACTTATATGAGAATGGGTTAGGTCTTTATGTAAGAAATCTCAAAATATCTATACGGGTATAGTAATCATGTATTGACTTTCTAGTTTTCCTGAGTATATACGCGAGTGTATCCAAGAGTCTTTTCGTGAGATTTTACCGTACAAGAATAAGGTAAAATTTATACATTATTTCATCTATTTTTTTATCTTGTTACTAACAAAAGAATATATCGATAGTATCATCATGCTTATAGTATAGTCATTATTTATAAGTTCTTACACACATAAACCGTGTGTTATATTGTCATTTAGCTAAATTTCTAACATCATTATAAAAATATTTGTTAATATTATATCAAAACAATTTATTAATAAAGTTTCAATATTAATCCACCTCACGTCAATCATGTAGGTATAAAACGCCAAGTTTCCACTATTATACTTATCATTCAATCAAGATGGTTCGTGCATAGCTGTTGGAACAAGAAAAGGTTTCCGTGTATTTAATGCTGTCCCATTCAAGCCGTTATATTCACACGATTTCTCAGATGGATGTGGAGTTGTGTCTATGCTGTACCGTTCGTCTATATTAGCAATTTCAGGCGCTGGAAATAATTTACGTTATCCTCGTGACTCTGTAACCCTATATGATGACTAATCCGGTCGAAATTTAGGTGAAGTCGAATTACATCACGCAGTTTTAAACGTTCAACTAACAAGAGAAAAAATATTTGTCGCTGTTGATGGAGCTGTTCATGTTCATAATATAACCGATTTGAGATAGGTTGATAAGATCGAGACATGTGCTAATCCTAATGGCTTGTTAGCAGTTTAGGGTGAAAGAGACGTTCAGATTCTTTGCCTAGGTATGCGCCCAGGCGAAGTAGTTTTACGACAATACACCAGTGAATCATTAACCGCTGTCTAAAGCTTTTAATGTCACGAAACCGCTCTTAGATGTGTACAATTTTCTCCAGATGGTAAATACTTTGCTACAGCTTCTTAAAAGGGTACTCTTATCAGAATATTTGGAATTGAAGAGAAGAAAATGATTAGAGAAGTACGTAGAGGTAGTTAAGAATCGACCATATTTTCAATAGCTTTTTCACCAGACAACACAAAGCTTGCTTGCACATCTGACCATGGGACTATTCATGTATTCTGTGCAATCAATTAACCCGATGAAGAAGTAGAAAACAAAAAATCTGGATTAAAATTCCTTGGCGGTATGAACAAATATTTCGATTCCGAATGGAGCTTTGCTAAATTTAACGTTGAGTGCAATGTAAGCATCTGTAGATTCGCTGGAAACGATCAACTAGTTGTTCTGTGTGGAGATGGTTAATATTACAAATTGAAGGTAAATAAAGACGAACTTGTAAAAGAAGTGCATGAGAGCATGCTCGCAGAGAAATGACATTACTGTTGCATTATATTGATTCTTTTTAAAATTTTGGATGGATCATTTGTTATCATGTATTCTTTTGTTATGTATGTTATATTTTAAATTACAAACTGCATATTTTATTAAGCGGTTTATTTTTATTCGAGTTCAAATATTTAAAAATATTCCGCTTCTGATATGGGTATTTGTGCATCACGAAAAGGTGATGTTAAGGAGCCGGAAACGAATACTCGTGAGCCAGATTAGCCTAAAGCGTAAAATGAGAGTAATCCAGATACTCAGCAAGTAAATAACAAGGATTTAGCTTAAACAGAACAGGATGATTTAAAGAAGGGCCGAAGTAGTAAGCAACCTCCACGAATTAAAACAGCGCACGTGGATTAAAATGAAGAAAAATCAGATGAATAGTACGAGTACGAAGAAGACGAAGAAGCGGATAAACAGCTAGAAGCGGAGAAATAACAGGCGCTCAATATAGTGAGCAACGCAGTTGACCAGAAAATCGAGTCAAGCGATTCCCTCGATGCTGCAAATGACACATTCCAGCTCAGCGAGTCCAAGAAGTCAAGTGAACCATCATTGCTCACGTTGCCTCAAGTTGTCCAACCTGTAGCCCAACCAGTTCAAATCGAGCAGCCCATTAAACAACCATAACCAGAGCAAGTCGCACCCGTTCAACTCCAATCTGAACAACCCGAATAACCTGTAGTCCAAATCCAACCCGATTCTCAAATCAAATCTGAGCAAATCCAACCAGAACATATTCAACCAACTGAAAAGGAACAAATTCAACCCACAACTGAAAAGGAACCAGAACAGAAAGATGTTGAAAAAGAACAGAAACCAAAAGAGATTAGAAACATCTCGGATCTTCAGCCAGAACCCTCGCAAATAGTCAGGAGGCGCCCAGCTCTGAAGCCAATCGTGTAAAAAACGGACTACTCTCAAACAGTATTTTCAAAACAACAACTAATTAAAAATGAAGTCAAAAACGAAGAGGAAGAACCGGAAGTAATTGACACAACTTTGACCAAAAACGAAGGACACCTGAAAATAATCAACGAAGTTGAGGGAGAAACAATCGGACAACTCACAAACGACCCCATTGAAGAAAAACAGAAGAAAGTGATTAAAAAGAGGAAGGTAAAACTTGCCGAAAGCCAAAACGCACAACAAATCGACCTCCTCGAAGAACTCGAAGACAAAGACAAACCAACCGAAGATAAACGAAAAAGAAAAACCAGAAACCACCTGAAATCACTAGAAGACAAAAATGACTCCGAACAAATAAACGAACCAGAAGCTGAAACCGAAAATAAAGAAAAAGATTAAAGTAAAGAAAAAGATAAGAAAGAAGAACCCAAACAAAAAGACAAAATTGATGACCTAGCCGGACTCGTCGGAGAAGACAACTTTGGATTGTGAACATAGAGTTTAGTAAATAATTTTACTTGCAAATCAAATTATAATGGAATTAGTTCAATATTATACTATTATTAATATATTTAACTCAAATCAAACATTTCACTTCAATGAATAACTAAAGTAATTCTGAATCTTTTCATCTTAGTATGAGTAATTCTAGTAAAAGCGAGCAATTATAAGGCAATAAACATATATCCTTATTTTCTGGAATATATTAACTGTGCAATGACGATAGTTAAGTTCTAACTCAACCAACTTTAATAACCGAATCAGCATAACTTCCCACATTGTTTCAAATAAATGGAATTGATACAATATAAGATTTTAATGAAAGTACTAATCAGTGAATATTATTGAATATTAATTACATTGATTTTCATTCAATCCATACTCTCCAAACTTTTGCAGTATAATCTTTACTCGCAGTTAACATTATACCTGACTTTGCATCAAGTTAAACACTGGTCACAGCCTTGGCATGTGGGATAAATTTGTTAACAACTCTGTTACTCTTCAAATCCATTGCAACACAACAACCATCTTTATCAAAGCTGAAACTTATTAAACTTTTAGTGCACATGTCAACGGCTGTTATTTTCATACCATGTTACCATGTTGAGAAAATAGGCTTAAATTATAACTTAAATTTGTGTTAAGCATTTTCAGAATTATCATCAGCCATAGCAATTTCCCAGCATGATAAATTTCCGTTTTTGTTACCTAAAAGAAGAAGACCGTCATCAGCAAGCATAATTTCTGTATCTATTGCAGAAATATCTTTTTAACTTAAAATTTCTGAGAGAAAACCACATTTGGATACAACCTCCATTGTACATTTTGTTCCAACAATTGGATAGGCTGCGTAGACACGAACAGTCTTAGATTCAGCAACAAAAAGCAAATCTGGTTAACCATCTTTATAATGATATGGTTGAAGTTTTCTAGATTCTTTTTAAATTTTGAGTTCTATGTTACGTTATTGTGAAAATACACGGAAATTTAGAGGAGAATTTGGTAAATCATCAACTGGAATACCAAAGTTAGGATAACGCTGTAGAAAACCTCCTTCATGAAGAACATACAAGTTTTTATTGCAATAAGCTATATCTATAATGCACTTATCCTTCATTGAAACAATTGTGAATTCTTCTTTAGTGAGAACATTAAGATTATCAACTTTATAAATATGTAATACGCCACATGAATCAGCTACGACGGCATGGTGATCAATGTGAACCATATCAACAAATTTTGCACCGGTGGGTGATGGTTCTGTTGCATTAGCAAATGGTGCTTCAAACGGACATTCATTTTGTTTGCAATCTCTATACCAGTAATAAATACGATTTTCAGTAAGTGAGAAGTACTATTCTTTTTAAACATCAATAAAAGCAGCTGTAAGTACTGGTCCGTTGTGATCAAAACAATGGCGCAAATGCTCTAATGTCTTCATTAAGTGAAGTGGATTTGCCATATTTATTTATATTTAATAGTAAAATAGTATTTTTATTTCATTTAAACACACAGTCAGAATTCTTCATTTCTTTTCAAAGTATTCCATATAATAAATAAATAATGCATATTATAATTACTATTAAGCTGTTATTAACCGACATTAATTTTTGAACACACCAGTCTGTTAAAACACTCGAATGGCCTTATAAACGTAAATTAGATATTGAAAGATATCAAAGATATTCAAAATTATTTAAACTTAGCGAATACATTATTAGTGTTAAAGCTGTCTGATTATAAACTATAAAGCTGTTAAATGCACTCCTGTACTGTATTTACTTACATACAACATTGAAATCTAAACTTATATAAATTAGCTTGCTATATATACAAGTTATGCGGAATTTAGACATATATGCATCTACCCACTTCACACACGAACGACTTGGATCTGGAACTTACTCCTCTGAGCGACACTGTGATTGCCGAGCTCTCTTAAATCATGAACGTAAATATTTCCTCTATTCAGTCAGATAATAAAACAATTCTTACATTTCCTACCGAGATTTCAAAGCAATAATTCATGAAGCTCTAAAACTCTCAGTTTCTGGGCGAGAAAATTACATTTATCTCAAAAAAATCCACATCTTTAACAACGAAATACTCGGAAAAGGAACCAAAGCAGTTAGTGACCCTTTTGAACGCGAAACACCTTCAAGACTCACACATAATTCAGATTTACAGCTGCTTCGGAGAGATTTGCAGCTTAAAACGGAAGCAAAACGCGGTCGTTCTCGGATTCGCTGAAAAAGTTCAGGTAATCGATTTGTTTATTGATGGAAAAGTTGTCGCATGTAAGTGAAGTTTTCCAAACCTAATGCTAACGATTATGCGGTTTTACCTTTCGATTTTTAAAATTAATTCTGTTTTGGAGATAAATATATTATACTATTAAATTACTTATATTATTTGTTAATTAAACAATTATAGTTTGTAAAATTTGAATTAAAAATAATGATAAGTTAAAATGCATATTACTATATTATAAATATAAAAATATAGAATACCGCTCCAATGACCAACCAGTTTAATTTAAAGACACGATTATCACTTGCGAATGAACATGATAACAGCGAGGTATCGTACGATAATATAGAAGAGAAGGTTAAGATTAGCAGAGTATTGGTTAACGAGTCGAATAATAGTAGTGAAGTATGGTGTGGAAGTTTCAACTAAAACACACAAGCTCCCGCTAGTTAGCTCATTGACAGCAGATTGTTTCAAATAAAGAAGGTAGATACGGTTTCTGATATAGATGTTGATCATGTAGAGAAGTGAGTGTATTATTCTAAGCTCATGTCAATATTGATGTGCGATTTGAACTATTATCGTTTTTAGCTATTATGAACCCAATTAAACACCCTCATCCACAACGTAATTATGCGTAACTTCAACTACTCTTTCTGCTGTAAAATTTAGTTGAATTTTAAGAAATCTAACGCGCAAAATCTTTTAAACTTTAATCTCATAAATAATAAAACAATAAATAAAATAGTCAATAAATAAAATTAATTATAAATAGGTCAGTCTTCTGGTAAGGCCCCGAATTCGAGCTCGAAGCTTTCGTAGGCCGTTTTCTTGTCGTAGGAACTGAATTTCATGAGCGGGTCGTTCGTCATTTCGGGGAAAACGGCGTTGAACGCGTCCTTTATCGTTCTGAAGTCGCCGTTTTCGTCCAATTTGCTGTTGTTTTTCGCGATTTTATTGTCCTTGATCTCGTGCAAGAACTCCTGCTACGCGATTTTGGGCGCTACAGTTTCCATTTTGGCCTGAAGCCTGCGAATCGACCGCATGGCCCTGTCGTTTTTAGACTCAAGCTGTGAAATGTAATACTAATCCATTGGAGAGGAAAAAAGAATAATGCGAAAGTGCACACTGCTAAGAATAACAACATACACAGAAATATCAATTATATGATTTGTTTATTTTTCCAATTTACAAATAATAATGTTTAAAAGAAAAACAGAATACCTATATGAATAATTTGCTCAAAATGATTATTAGTTAAAACTCTATTGATTCATTCATCTGGTAAGTCACCAAACTTCAACTCATAATTTTGATATAAATCTCGTTTGTCAAACGAACTAAACTTAAGCATCGGATCGTTAGCCATTTCTGGAAATACTGTGTTAAACGCGTCCTAAAATGTACCCTAATCTAACTAGTCATTTTAAACAGTATATTTTTGTCTTTTATCGTTTTCTTTAATATCATGTATCACCTACATCTTTTCCAGCTTTGGATTTATAATCTGTTGTTTATTTGATATTTTTTGAAGTTAATTCGATACTGTGGCATTTTGTTTTTGTATTTACTTCAAATAGTATTTATCCATTGAAGTGGCTTAGAATTACTGTTGAAATATTAGAACTTATTAATTTCTATTCATATTGTATTAAATAATTTCGTATTTATGTTTAAATCTGTTTGAATATTTCAAAAATCTCATTTCATAAAAAGCTACTAAACAGTGAGTGAACATCCTTTCGATCACTTTTTTCATTACTTTATTGTGCTATGAATAAAAGAGCGTTGCTAACTTCATCCATGTCTTCGTGGATAATGGGTCTGAATAGTTGGTTTCCCATGTTATTATTTCGTTCTGGCTTATCTGTCATGGAGATAATTGATATGTTCATCAAATCTGACTCAGCTAGCGGGATTGAATCTAGTTATCTCAGTGCGTTAACTAAATTGGTATTGGGCAGATTATCAAAGTTTTAAAACAGATCTGGGATTACCGGCGGTGCTTGATTAAACAGCTGGGCTTATAGGTTATTTTGCTAATTTTGCACTTCAAACCTGGGTGGTATTTGCATTTCATTTTTAACTGCATAAGTTTCATTATAGGCTGGCGCACTTGCATACTGTATTTAATTGAATTGTGAATTGAATTGTTAGTTAAATTAGTTATTCTGTTATTAAAACAGCGGTTAAAACACCTCAGGTTATTTGGCCTAAAACTAAACACTTTTCTTATCCTAAGAGTAATTGTCAAGAGGCTCTGAATGCGTTTTCTGGGTGCGCGGCTCATATTCTTTGATTTGAACTCGGCATTATTGGGCGAGTTTCGAGTTAATTTCCTGTTCTAAGCGTTGAATTTCAACATTTTACTTCAAATTCGGGTCAATGGCGTCCACTTTTATTGCTGCTTAGTAGCTCCCATTTTGAATTTGGAACACCTCTGGGCAGAGCTCGCGCAGGCGGTCACCGGCACCTGCTATGTACCCGACCCAGAAGGGGTAGAACTGGGCGAAGCCGTTCTTCTGGTTCACTTGTGCGTCCGTGGTGCGCTGGAACGCATCCTGAATGTCCTGCGTAGAATAGCCAAGCAAATTCTACAAAGTCGTTATCTTCTTGTTCTTCCTGTGATTGTAAAAATTCTAGCGCAACACGTGCTAATCGACAAACGTACAACTACGGGACACGAAACACTCAACGATTTCCTGCACTGGATGAATCTACAACTTCAACAAACAACTCAAAAACAATGTTAAATCCTCTCGATCGATGCTCGTAAACTAAGACCGATTAGTTCGATATTATATCTCTTTCACAAGATGTTGTAAGGATTCAAAATTAGATTGCTGCTAAGAATATATTTAATTGAAGTCTAACAAATACAATCGTTTAACAAGTTCTGGCATAGCTATATTTTGCGGTAGTTATAGAATTTAGCAAACTCTCTACAACATTTAATTATTAATTATTAGTGAAGCGGAATTTTGCTGCTTTCTATGGCATTATCATAATTGGTAAATATATAGTAAATAAAAGACATGATTGTAATTTTTCAAATTCATATTATTTATATATGTATTTTAAATATCTAATTGGTGATCCATATGAACGCATGTTTAATTACTCACCGAATAAAATTACAAAATAGTAGAATCATTCATTCTTCTTGTCTATTTCAATTTTGTCAAATACTTAGGCAACAAGACCTTTCTTTTTAGCGATGAGTTGCATAGCTTCTTTTCTAAAGAAATCTACAGACATACCAAATCTGTCACATATTTTTTCCTAGTCTTGCACTTGGTATCCTTTGTAAATCTTTTAGTTGTGCTCAAACTGCATGGTCAGTATGAAGTAGAGCAAAGCGGTGTAAGTGGGAACTCTTAAAAGCTTATCTTCGTTGATGTATTTGTTTTCTTAGTCTTTGAACACTTTTTGCAATTGTATCACGTTATTACCAAGCCAGCCTGGCCAGTCTAGCATGATTTTTACCTCTGGCACGTAGGTATCGACAGAACGCATGGCGTTGAAATTTACGTATTTTTCTATGTCTTTTAGTTGTTGGTCAAATGCAGACGTTTTGGTATTTCGACCCTTTCCTTCACAATAGGTTTCCAGTCTTACTCTGTACTTGTCAAGAGCGGGATTGTTGAGTTTGATCATTTTTCCTTCGACAGCTTCCATAAGTTCGAGCTAGCAGTATAAACAAGCTGCCATAACAACTTCGGTGTTTCTAGAGCGCAGTGTTTTGAACTAACTTGTTTTCTTTTGGTATTCCTCATAAATTTGTAATGCTTCAACACCATGGGACTAATCTATTTGAAGATAGGAACAAATCTAAGAGACGGCTTATTTCGTACGATCTTGTTAACTTCCTGTTTTATTAATCTTCAAACCAGTTGTATCACGGATTTTACTGGCACCAGCTTCATTAAAAACACGTGCAGACAAACCATAGTCCTACAGACGTGACTATACAAAACCACATCCAGGACATATAATTTATCCTTCTCTGTCATTTTTGTGAAATGTTGAAGGATCTGCTCCACAATGCTTGCAGCTCATTTGGAGTGAAATAACAATAAACTTCATTAAAATGTCATGAACTTATAACTGTAAAAAATATAACTAAATACTAGTACAGAATAGATAATATTATAGATAATATTATAGATAATATTTATAATTAAATGACTCACTTAACTGTAACCTTATCATCAGTGCTAAGGCTCAATTTAATCATTCCATCTCATAAATCATAACTATCCACAAATCCAAACTAAGTAACACAATAACGCTACCACAAACTAATCTCAATATTATATTTTTGTAATATAAATATATGACGTATCCAAACATGATATAGTTGATAATCCACTATTTAAACATTAATAAAAGAAACGCTACAAACAAATACTATCAGCAATAAATAAATTTAATAAGTGTATAAGTGTAAATAATTTAATTTAATATATATGATTATTAGTTATCAACAAAAAGATCTCGAGATTCAAAAACAAACTCAACATTCTGTGAGGAGTATATTTGTATATATCTAGAGAGGAATGAGATGATTGATGCATATATTTGTTTATTATAGTTGGTGTAATAAATCTTCTTCCGAAATTATTACACTTGAAATAATATTGGTTAAAAATGAATGGTTAAAATGAATATCAAAATATTTTCTCTACATTTCATTCAAATTCAGTAATACTCAAATGTGTCTAGAAATCTATACTGTTAATAGAAATAAGATCGGGAATATTTGACTAATCAACAAGGTCACTGCTGTTGCATTTTTTCTCTCACAATCTGAGAATCTACGGCTTACTTCCAATGATTCAGTTTGCATTTATCGAGATAATCTGGAGTGGAACATCAACAAGTAGTACGTATAATAGTTATGTTTTGATATTATTTCCTAGTTAAACTATGTGCGTTTCGTGTTTTACTGAATTTATAAATTATTACTAATTCTAAGTTATTCTGAAATTTGTGTTCACAAACTAATCTCAATATCAATTTTGAATAAATATTTGTCTTTCAATTAATTATTAGAACCCAATAATGGAATAATTAAAGAATATAATTTCTAATCTTCTATTATTCACTCAAACTCATAAATACTCATTTTCGTCTAGAAGTCAATGCTGCTTGGAGACACCAGGTCTATAACATTCTGCAGATCGACTAGGTTTATACTGTTGCACCTTTTCTTCCTGAATTCTGCGATTCTGCTGCTGCTTTGGAACATCTTTACCTGCATCTTATCTTAATTACTTTTCTGGAGTGGAAAGCCAATGTGTAATAACAGTTTAAATATTAAATAACGCATCATTCTATTAATAGAACAACAACACAAAATATATAAAAATAACACTAGACCAGAAATTTAAAATAAAACCTAATGCCAGCGGAACTAGAACATATCTAAGTGGGTCAGTTTATTATTATTTAATGCGTTTAAGAACTGGATTAAATTATTTGGATTATTAATAATTAATGTTATTATTTTAGTTACATAGATTTTCATTTTATAAAGAAAAGATTATAATGTTCTGAAAAGGTTTAGTTGATAACATTCTGAAACTTGATTGAAATTATAATATTTTGACATTGATATCATGGTAAATAAGAAATAGAAATTCACTGACTTTGTTTTTTATCAATGTCAAAGTGACCATCAACTCGTTCTGATATTAAAATAATATAAAAGCAAAAACAAGAATAGCTACAACAGATTAAGTCAAATATTGAAGCGAATAAGGTCAAGATCAAGTGGTATAGCTGGGTCAAGTAGTTGATCTGTTCATTTCACTTCTCTTCAGTTTACTGCGTTTTTCAACTATTTAAAGGAAAACAATTTAAATTATGTCAACTCCATCCCACTCCTCATTCATTTACATGAGTGATAAACAGTAAGCAGCAGCTGCGTAAGACAAGAAGAAAAAGGCCGCAGTTCCAGTGTGTCCATACAGACTAGATCCAGTTGAGCTCTAATTCTACAACAACACCTCAAAGCCCGAGAACTTTGAGATCGTAGACGAGGTTGACAAGCGCAACTTTTACAGACAAGCTGCCAATATGCATAGGGAGGTGAGAAAATTCGCCCGCACTGTGATAAAACCTGGTGCATCACTCCTCCAAGTTGCAATTGACGTCGAAGCCAAAATAGCTCAGGTGTGCGGCAACAAGAACCAGGCCACCTGCATCCTTGGTTAAAAATCAGCCAATCAGCCATATTATTGCGGTTAAGCCTTCCCACTCGGCCTCTCCGTCAATGAATGCGCTGCACACTATGCTCCACTCCCAAACGATGATCATATCGTGCACGAGAACGATCTCATCAAAGTTGACTTTGGTATTCACTGCAACGGTTACCTCGTTGACTCTGCCTTCTCCCTCAATTGGAACCCAGAACTGGATCCAATAGTTCAGGCCTCTAAAGAAGCCACGAACGAAGCCATTAAACTGGCTGGACCTGACGTTTTACTCTCAGATCTGGGCGACAGAATCGAGGAAATCATCTGTGGTTACGAATACAAGGGTAAGAACCTGAACCCAGTTAGAAACTTAGCTGGGCATATGGTTGACAGGTACAGAGTCCACTCAGGAAAATCAATCCCACTACATAGAGATGATAAATGCAAGGACAGAATGGAAGTTGGTGAAGTTTATGCATGCGAGACATTCGCCTCATCCGGGAGAGGAAAAATAGCAGACTTCCAACCAACCAGCCACTACATGATCGCACCGGAAGCGGCCAGCTTCAGCAAGTCCATGATCCAGGGAACTGACTAGACACGCGCTTTATTCGACGTATTGAAGAAGAACTTTCACACTCTTGCTTGGAGCCCACGCTGGATAACCAGCTTAGGTGTTGAGCGTTACTAAATGCAATTAGACAGCTTGGTCAAGAACGGATACGTTCACGACTACCCAAAATGCATAGATAAAGCAGGTTGTTACGTAAGCCAGTTTGAGCACACTTTCATGATCGGTGAATGGGGGAAGGAAGTATTCACCAGAGGAGATGATTATTGATAGTCTTTTTGTTTAATACTGATAGCCATATTGTTCTATTTAATCTAAAAATAATATCAGTAAAATATTATTAAAGAATATAATTAAGCCATGTTCTAGTTTCAGAGCATAAAACAAACGAGAAAAATGTTTGATTGGTGTTGTAGAGTGTTATAATAAGAGTTATAATATTAACACTACAGTTGATCAGATCCAATCCATTAATCGTATCTTATTAATTATTTATTACGAAATAATATTTAGTGATTACAAATAATCCACTTCCATTCATTTATGACAGATAGACATCAACAACCAACTGCTGAATAAAAATAACTTGACAAAAAGAAGAAAAAAGTAACACCAGTATGCCCATACAGGTTAGAGCCAGGACAGCTTTTGTTTTATGGTAACGAGACCAAGCCAGAAAAATTTGAAATCGTTGACGAACTCGATAAGCGCAACTTCTACAGATAGGCCGCTGACATGCACAGAGAGGTGAGAAAATACGCTCGCACTTTGATCAAGCCGGGCGCATCCCTTCTTCAAGTTGCCATCGATGTTGAGGCTAAAATCGCTGAAGTCTGTGGTAATAAAAATCTAGCAACCTGCATGCTCGGTTAGAAATCAGCTAATCAGCAGTACTATTGCGGCCAGGCCTTCCCTCTAGGTTTGTCCGTTAACGAATGTGCTGCCCATTACGCTCCTTTACCTAACGACGACCACATCGTTACCGAAAACGACATCATCAAAGTTGATTTTGGTATCCATTGCAACGGCTACTTAGTTGACTCTGCGTTTTCAATGCACTGGAATCCAGAGCTTGATTAAATCGTTCAGGCTTCAAGAGAAGCAACCGATGAAGCTATGAAGGTTGCTGGACCAGATGTACTTCTTTCGGAATTGGGTAACAGAGTTGAAGAAATCATCTGTTCGTATGAATATAAGGGTAAAAATCTAAACCCAGTTCGTAACTTGTGTGGTCACATGGTTGATAGATACTGTATTCACTCAGGAAAATCTATCCCACTCCACAGAGATTCTAAGAGCAAGGATAGAATGGAAGTCGGTGAAGTTTACGCCTGCGAAACATTCGCCTCAACAGGAAGAGGTAAAATTACAGATTTTCAACCAACAAGCCACTACATGGTTGCTCCCGAAGCCGTTAGCTTAGGAAAAGCCATGATTCAAGGTACAGACTAGACACGTGCTTTATTCGATGTTTTAAAGAAGAACTTCCATACCTTAGCATGGAATCCCCGCTGGTTACCAAGCTTAGGTGTAGAAAGATATCAATTACAACTCGATAGCCTTGTCAAAAATGGTTATGTTAATGATTACCCTAAATTAATTGATAAAGCTGGATGCTACGTAAGCCAGTTTGAACACACATTCATGATTGGCGAATGGGGGAAGGAAGTTTTCACCAGAGGAGATGATTATTGAACTTATTATAGATTTTATTATACTTTATATTGATCTTTATCATTCCTAATACATTTGGATACATATAGTAGCCATAGGTCAATAAAAAAGCAATTAATATGTTAAAATAACAGCTATGTTTGATACTTTAATACTGTATTAATTTAATGAGAAAAAGACTTTTCCACATCAATCCTAATGCTTTAAATAGTCTTAGCTCAGGTATTAAATGTAACATCCGAACAAATAAATAACTCACAGACTCATTTATTTATAAAATTCTATGCTCCATGGTGCAGTCATTGCAAGGCTCTAGCTCCAAAGTTTGAATAATTAGCCGAAATGCATACTCAAGTGTAGTTTGCTCAAGTTGACTGTGTGGCTAATCCAGATCTCTGTAAATCGTTCAAAGTTAGCGGTTATCCGGTATTGAAATTAAAGCTTCCAAATGGTACTTTTGTTGACTACAAGAATTTGCGTGAGGTGGCTCAGATGAATTTCTGGCTTTCAAGCTTCATTTCCGAGTATCCACCAAGAATTTAAATTGATGAGTTGAAGAAGCAGGCTCAAACATTGGAGTTGCCATCCTTCTTCATTTTATAAACCACTCAGCCGGAGCTTTATCAGACCATATTCGAGGAGTTCAGGGGTAAGTAGTTAATCAGTGTCTTAAACGGCAGTGACAAGCTCAGTGTGATCAGGGACGGTGCCGAAATCAGTTTCAAGGAGGAGATGACGATTGAGAACATAAGGGACTTCATAATGATGCATTAGTTGTCCATGTTCACCTATTTGAACGTGGGCCTCTTCGGAAAGTTCGTGAACACAGGTTTCCCGGCCCTCATCGTGTACGGCGACGAGGAGAAGTTGAAGAACGAGATTTAGTATCTGAAGGCCCTTTCGATGAAGATGAGCATCAAGGCCCAGTTCGGCTTCCTCAAGAGGGACGACAAATCGAAGGACTACATCAAGAAGCTCAAGGGAGACCCCGAAAAGAATTTTATTCTTTGCGTCTCCTACAAAGGAGGCGAAAAATTCGAGTACCAAGTAATCGGCGACCAACAACTTTTTAAGGAACAAGTCCTCCAAGTTTACGCCAAAATCGCCGGACAAAAGATCCCAGAAGAATCCTTCAACGTCGCCGTTGAAAACGAAGTTCCAGTCAAAGAAGAACTCAAATCGGAACTTTGAGTGAAAATTTCGCACGTTTTTTACTTTATATTTGTCAATGTAGTACTATAAAGGGAGAAGTTATTGTTGAATACCTGCCAAGTTATCAAATGACTCTTTGTTTAATTTGCTTAAATTCTAAATATTATGAAAACACCAAGTATATAAAGATATATATGATATATCACTTTTTAAATATTTTATTATATAAATAATGCAGTACAAAATAGTAAATTAATATTTTAAAATGATGTTGTAAAACCTTGTTTTTAGATAATAATATTGTATGTACAGATACCTCTGTAAATAAATAGTAAGTTTCCCTTTCCATTATTTCCCAATATATTTTTTTTAATATTTTTGAAATTCACATACTTGCGATATTCCACCATTCATTTTTAGTTTATCGCTTCTATTCAAGTTAAACGCCATCGCAAATTCGTTGTAGAATGCGTTTATTGTTTTTGTTCAGTGAAATATTACTTAACTCAACTATTTAGTATTATTTTATCATAATATTTCATATTTTTGGTTTTTAAATTATATTAAATTACTGAAATGTTAATTTCAAATCAACAATCATGATTCTAAATATTTTCACTATTTCCACATCAATTATAATGCAAGCCGAAGGTTTGTCTGAATATGATTTGTAAATGATTTAAAAATACAAAAAGGAGATAAAATACGAACAACTGAATATTTATAAGGATAAAAGTTTAATTGATATTATGTTTATGACGAACTTTAATATATATAAACTAAGTATTTAACTTTGCAACAATATGATTCCACGTCTTGTTCATTCAAACATACAGGAATTATTTATTAAGGATTGTCCAGTTTAATCTCTATCTTACTTTTACTTATCTAAACTGGAATCAATCAACTTGCAAAACACAAACACATAATTTTACTGTTTGTAATCGTTTCCAAAATTGAAGGATTTACAAATCTCTTAAAACTAAATAATAGATGCAGCTTTCATTAAATAATCGAGACAGCTAATTTGTTTAAATTTGTCATATAATATTATAATTGATTTGAAAGACTTATAATTGCTTACTAGCTTATAAGAATTAAATTTATCTTCCAACAATATAATTAATATATCCCAATTATAATATTTAACTGAATTAACGCATTTATAACTCTAAGAAAACTAAATATACAATTTATAACCTTTAAGCACACTAGTAAATTTAAAAGAACTTAATATTTCAGAAAATACATGGACTGACATTAGTCCGTTACAATCATTAGTAAATCTCCGATTTCTTAATTTGTCCATGCAATATTCACAATATAATTATTAAAATGATATTTAAAAATTGGATGTCTCGCCTTTAAAATTGTTGATTAATTTAAAATATCTCAATCTAAATATGAATAAAGTTGTTGATATATCTCCTTTGCAGAACTTAACTTAAATTGATACGTTACTTCTAAATGATTGTAACATTTATGATATATCAGTTTTATTTTTTTTATAGATGTAGAGTCAACAATTAAATGTCCAATCTAAGGTATGTTACAAGAAGTTAAAATTCTCGTAACAGATCATCTTATTTCGGTCATTCTGCTGAGTACTTTTAAGTTCTTCCGAGTACTTGTATAAAATTTAATACATATTAACATCATACATTTGATAGATATTTCATAGATACAGAATCTAATTAGTTATATAGTTTCGATAATAACTAATATAGAAAATTAATTTTATCAAAAGATTTTCGATACAGACCAATGAATATCAACGGGAAATTTGCTTCGATATTTCCTCATAAGCTTTCAAAGAACGATTATAACTAATGAATATATTATTTTTTATATCTAATTCAAATGAACAACTTAACTTCTGATTCGATTGAGCCTCTAAAGAGCTGTAAGCTCCCATTATCATCATTCAGCTTCACAGGCTTGTTTGGAAGTCCTGGATGTGGAAAAACAACAAATCTTTAAAATATAGCTGATACAATTGTATAATGGAGCAAATCAACTACTTATGATTTAGATAAACCAACTATCTGCAATGGACTTGTAAGTCACTACATATACATTTCGCCTTCTACTCAGACTGATCATACATTAAACAATAAAGATTCTAAGATACTAATTTAAGGAACTGATGATAACATACTTGATCTAACAGATTCAATTAAAATTATGAATGATCGTTTCGAATAAACTATCAAAGTATAGAATTTTCTTAGATAAATTGCTAAAGACATATATAAAGAAATATATAATGAAGTTAATTTGATCAATCGTGAATAAATTTTATAAAGTCATCCTTAATACAAATTGATATTAGCTTGTTTGGCTTCATTAAACAAATTCAAATAAGACTATCCAGAGCTTCGATTTAAAGAAACTGATAGTAGTATCATAAAAGTGCTTTCTGATATGACATCTAAATAGAATAATTTGTTTAGTAGATTTGAATCTTGTTAACATAATTCATAATCTGAAATTTAATTTGATGGCTATATGGTGCGACGTCCAAAAATCATTTTAATAGCTGATGATTAGGCAGGAAGTAAACTTTTTACTAATACAACTAGCAATCCATTTTATAATTTGTTATGTATTCGTAGACATCAAGCTCTGTTCTTTGTTGGAGTTAGTTTGCATTCTCCGGGAAATATGCAGTACTCTTTCAAAATGCAGATGAACTCTATGTTATTATTCAGGGGCATTCCTTAAGAGAAACTTAAACTATTATACGACAACATATCATCTCTTGATTCAATTGATTTTAACTTGAATTCGTTTATAAAAATATATTAGGACATAACTGGATACAATGAGACAGATATGAATAAAAAGGAACAATATAGATTCAATTTTGTATATGTTTAATCTTAGCCAATATAAGCCATTTATAGAAATTTTGATACTAGACTTAAATGAGTATATATTTTTTAGTATATTTAAACAATGTACTCGACAATAGCCCGTATAGCAACGTAGGCCATTCCTACAATAAAAGTAGAAGATGTTCCAACTCTCCCAATAGCTTCAACAAAATCAATTTAAACAAATGTTATTGGCTTCATAGACAACATCAAATCAGAAACTCTAAAACAAACTGTCGCAACTCAAAAATAGCTCAACGACTTCAATGAACGTTGCGAATAAGTAATTACAAACATAAAAGTTCTCAATCAAGACTCTTATCAGATTATCGATTTGTTGATACTATAACTTATGGCTGTAGCCGAATATACAATTCAGGGGGTAAAGCTCGGAGATTATCGATAATAAACTGTATTTGAACAAATTTAAAAGTTCTTTAATAACACTCTTACAACTAATGAGAAAGTATTAGTACTGTAGCTCATAGAACAAATCTTCAAGGGCAATAAGAAACAGCTGTTAGATATATTTGAAGATATGTTCTCTATAGCAAATAGCTGTGGACTCTTTAGTAGTTGCACTGCTTTCTGACAATGATTAATTTTTTCAAGAACATATAATGACAAATTAAGAACTTGTATTTGTGAACTAATATGATTCTTGGTAAGGGGATTTGCTTGAACTGAGAGACTCAAAATATATGAAAGAGAAACTTTAAAATTGTTTTGTAAGCATATTTTACAGTCCAGCTACGCATTTGTTGCATTTGAAGCTTATAACATATAAAACTCCAATATGGACTGTTGAACATTTTAAAGAGCTATAGAGATATTTAGTTGACAACGATTTAGAAGCTGATATAGATACACTTACTACAGATTTTGGAGGAGAATATAAAGGCATATTTGAAGACTATTTAATTAAATTTAATGTATCTCATAGAGTCGTATTATTCGATGATTTGTAACTAGCGCCTATAAATGCTATGTGTAGATATATAAGAGGCAGAATTTAGAAAGGTATCCAAGAATTATCTGAACTGTCTGATGAACAACATGATAGTGGACAAGTATACATTAACTAAGATCAACTTGAAACTATTCTTGATAATCTTATGAAATTTCACAATTATGAGAAGTCTATAAGACTATATTCGAAGGTTCCAGCTAAAATTACAAGAGAAGAGGTTGATGATGTGAATGCTGTAAAGAAAGCTTAGAACGATGAGTTAAATGATGTTTATGATTTTAAGTTAGGAGATATTGTTAATGTGTTGATGTTAAAAGAGAATTCTAAGTTTGATAAGAAACGTGAACGTAAATGGAGCAGAGGAACATATAAAATTATTAACAAAATAGGAAGCTTCTTTTAAGTAATTCCAGAGCCATTTGATTTTGATTAGTATGTCCAAACATTCAAGCTATAACGAGGACATCCTTGGGGCATTCCAGCTTATCATAGAAAGTGTTATTAATTGAAGTTTGCTAAAAATTAAACGCTATCAAAAGAGTATTATAGCTATGAGCTTGAAAATACAAATTTCTATACATTCGATAGCATTTAAGCTGCTGTGAACAATAAAGGCTAAACTGTAAAAATATATGATGTATTAGAGCATGCTGAAGATCAAGCCAAGTAGCTCAAATACATTTATAAAGGATCATTCTAAATCTACTACTACTTATTCAATCAAGCCTTCGTAGCTAAAAGCTTATAATAAATCTCTTATAACTCCTATAGAAGACAAATATTTGTTTGGATTGGATTTACCTCAATTTTACATGCCAGTATTTCTTATGAAATGATAATATTAAATTATTCGGATTTATTTGAAAAGTCTGTTTAATAAAAATCATAATTATATTTTTTAGATTATATAAAACAATGTCCAAAGCAATCAATGTGATTCCAGCAAAGGTAACAGCTATAGAAAACTTATCGAATGATGTGTATGTGTCAACGTCTAATGATGGTGTTGCAAGCATTAAAGTAACACATGTAAATAAATCAGGAAGCAATACAATCGACTTCTAAAAAGGTAACATAATTACAGGAGGCAACAATAATGAAATTAGATGGGAAATCTAATGCTTATAAAATTCAGTCTTGTCTACGACTAACAGTGGACTTAAATATACTATGCAATTTGCTATTAAATTAGCTTATAAAGGTTTTGGAAGATATTATTGGAAAAATGGCTTCGTATACTTCCAGAAAGCAACTTTCACTAAAACATCATCAACAATAAATAGTTATACTTTGGATGCTCCAGAAGTTATATGCACAACTGCTATGAATTCCGCATTCCCAATATATGAAACTACTGTGATATATAATGGTGAAATTAAGACTCCAGAAGTATTTAGAAAGTCTATGTTCTATCAAATGTTCTTACCAAAAGACTATCAAGAAACTATGAGTCAAACTTGGTTCGAAGGCGATGCTATTCTGTTTGATGAATTTGCAATTCCTTTCGATGAAGCAACTGGAAAGTATATTGATGCAACTACTGCTGCAAATTGGGATCCAGCCAATCATGTTAACAGACAACTTACAAAGAACTCCGATAATTCATTTACTTGGACTTTCAGAAAGGACTTCTTCGTTCCACTCAACATGCTCAATCGCGTATTCAATTATTCTAACAACTTCTATACAAACACTATAAAGAAGTAAAGTTTATATATCGATGTCAGAACACAAATATCTAAATTGGCTAACTGCTTTGGTAGCTCAGAGGTGTTTGATGATGAATTGACAGGAATTGGAATTATTGATCTATAAGTAGTTACAAAGACATCCAATGTTGTTTAAAACGATGTTGCATAGAAATCAAATACAATTGCTCTAAATGGAATTGGAGTTGAATGTAGAGGACTTACAGCTATGTTTACAGATCAAATCTAAATAAATGACATAAACTCTAAACATGCAAGCATAGCTAGAACAGCTCTTTGTCTTGAATTAAAAGACTAAAATGATAAAGACTCTACATATTTACATTAAAGATTTACTGGTATGACTGCTAAACATATGCTTGATTATAAGAATCAATTATTGTAAGCTGAACAATCTAAAGCTATATTAGTTGCAAACTTCCCATTACATACATAAGATTTCGTGTTCTTTGGTAATTTCAATATACATCGAGGAGGAGATGATAATAGACTTTACTCTTCTGATTTCCAAGATTTGTAGTCTATTCGTAATGAAATCATTAGAAGTACTAATATGAGTCAATAAGCTGATAGAGGATTAGCTCCAGCCTTTAGTAACACATTTGAATGGTTATCTAAATATGCATTTACATTCAACTCTTTAGAACAATACTCTATGGATGAATGCACAAATGATATAGTAGGAGATGGCTTCAATAGTACTGGATCGCAATCAATATTTTACAAATACAATTTAGTAGAATATAGAAATGGTTTCAGAGCCAATCAAGTTGAATGTAAAACTGATTTAACTGACAATGCAAAACTTAGATAATGGAATAATGATGCTAATCGTATCAGAATTACAGCTTATGCTTTCTATGATAACTTATTGATTTATGATATCAATAATGGTCAGATCGACATTAAAGACTTCTAGTGAACAGTTAGATGATAATTGTATTTTATTTTTTGCATTATTATAAATATGATCATATATTACGAAGGATCGAATAATAACGAGTTCTTGTTTACTGATTTTCAATATTTTAATGAGCTCCAATTGATTGATAAAGAAGAGTATGATTTTCAGCCAACTGTTAGTTTTGTTGTTCCAGGTACTCTTCTTGATAATACTAAAATTATTATGAGAACTAAATATGAAGCTATCGATGAATAAGGCTAACTATCTATAAAGGACACTGGAGACTATATCGTAGAACTTCCTAAAGAATATGGAACTAGATAAACTGAAATGATATATTTAACAGAAATAGCTGAACTGATGTAAGTTCAATTAAGTTAAAAAGTAAATAAAGACTATATGGTTCAAGCTGGAACAGAATGGCTATAAAAACATTTATAAGCACGCTTTAGAATTACTGGATTGGAGACAACAATCAAATTTCCTGAAGAGAGTTATTGGTTAGCTAAGTTGTTAGGAGCCAAAACCTTTAAGAGCAATAAATTTACAGCTGGATAAATTTATAGAGATGGCAAATTAATTAATGTTGATGATGAAGGAAATGAGCTTGAAGCTAATGGATTGATTAAAACATTGTTTAATAAAACTATGTACAAAACTAATTCTGAACAAAATGTTACTTTCGATTATACAATGTACATAAATCTAATTAAAACTGTTCATGTTACTTGTTATTATATCTCGAAGCAAACTGTATTGGCTAAATATAAATAGTATATCATACTTAAACATACATTGGATGTTACACCTTTAGCAAGAGTAAAAGTTACAAGTGACTTGTTATGCACAATTTCAAGAGACTAATTATTCAAAGGACTTCAAATTTGCTTTTGTGATGAAGACTTCCATGAAATTCCTATGGACTTAAATACATTTTATGAACTAGAACTTAATATATCCAAATCTAGAAAACGAGCTTAGCTTGAAATAGATTTGAAAACTATATCTGAAGGCGAACGATAAAGAAAAGCACGTCAAGAACAAGATGAAATGTTTAGAGCTTAACAATGGGCTTTGGAAGAATTCAAATTAAACTATTAAAATAATTTTGAATAACACAAATAAAATAATTAAATAGTCGATCAATATGTAAATATAATGACAGAGAACACAGAGTTGTTAAATGAAAAAGAATAAAAGTTATAAGCAGGACATATAACTCTAGTAAACTAAAAGCAAGACTAAATTGCTCTTTAAAAATATAAAGAGTTTTATGATGAAGAACTTAATAAATTGAATTAAGCAAAATCATATGAAAACTAATTGTATAATTAATCAACTGACTTCAATTTACAGTAGCATGACTAGATGAAGGCAGCTAAAGAACTATCTTAATTTTATAAAGAATAATTAGCTGGAAATCCAAAGTATGTTTATTAAAAGAACTTTGAACGAATTATAGGAGTATAGAAGAGATTATTAATGATTATGGATAAAAAGCATGGAGCTTATGATACTGTTGAAGATATTGGTACTGATAATGTAAAAGAACGCGATAGAGTAAATAGTATTTAAAGTACAAATCTTAAGCCATTAGCATAAACTGCATTCTAAGAACTTATAATTAAACGTAATGCTTTAATATAAGCACTGAATGATGGATTGATTGATAAGAAAACAGCTGATGAATAATATGAAGTGTTTAAATTAAAGTATAATGATAAACTAAATAGATATTAAACTGAAGTTGAAAAGTTATAAGATGAGTATAATGAAGATGCGGCTACTGATGAAGCTTATAAGGCTTATTAGATGAACTTAAAATATAATTAACGAAAAGCATTAAATCCTCAAGCTACTATACGACAAGTTGAAGGAGAATTAAGTAATGAGATGTATTAAAAAGCTTTATAAGCT
This sequence comes from Hexamita inflata, assembly GCA_963988835.1. Taxonomy (NCBI): domain Eukaryota; phylum Fornicata; order Diplomonadida; family Hexamitidae; genus Hexamita; species Hexamita inflata. Next base: position 116,811 of record CAXDID010000840.1, on the reverse strand, counting down.
ATAAATTAAAAATATCATAACAATAAAGGTTAAGAAGCAACTATATCATCATCGAAAGAGTTTATAAATAGTTTGTAAAATAAAATTTAATAATCAGAACAGATAAAATTCGAATAAGAATAAGCTAGATTCAGATAACAATAAGAGTAGTAAAGACAAGAACAATATATAAATACATTATTAGGTTATCTAAGTCCACCTGAGATAGAAGCTTATAATAGACAAGGACTAGATTATAAAAATCAAGAATTAGTAAGATTACATAATATGCATTAATAATATCAATTATAAATGCAATAGTAACAATAACCAAAACAAGAAGAGTGATATTGAAAATGTCAAACAAGTTTTTTATATTCATAGTAACAAAGATGACTTCAAGATAACTCGGATGGAAAATCAACAAAGATGTGATTCCAGAAAGCAAGGACGCAACTAAAGAATATAAATGGTATGAAAGCTCTGGCTGGAAGCTTGTGAATATAAAGACTGAAAATATAGTTGATGAAGCAGGAGTACCAATCAAACCAGTGGATAAGCCTGGATATATACTCAAACTCAACTCTAAGAACAAATGGAGCTATCACGTTGATATGACTGATAGAAACAACAAGCCATACTGCAATAAGAAAGACAAAGACTATTTCTGGAATGAGAAAGTCAAAGCTTGGAAGCTCGCAAATGTAGTTTATGCTGATAAAGATGATAAATATAGTTTTGTTGCCAGTCCAGTTAAATAAGAAACTAAAGTTGAATCTAAAGTTGAAACTAAAGTTGAAACTAAACAAGAAGAACCTAAAGTAGATGATTCAAAGTTACGTTAAGAGTAAATTGAAAAACAAATTGATTTGTATTATTAAAAGAAAGAACAAGAGTTAAAGGCTAAGATGCAATAAGTTCAACAATCTCAAGCTCCGTAGGCTCCAGTTCAAGCTCCGTAGGTTCCAGTTCAATAAACTAAAGTCGTATTTGATAATCCATTATTGAGTAAATATATGTGAATCTGATATAATGATATTATTTTTTGTAGATATCTAAATGAACATATAAAATACATATGACTCAACATCATTATCTGATTTAAGCGGTAAGTTGTCAGTTAATGGACCTCCTCACTTTAGATAAGGTGATTATACAAGTCTTTTGAGCGTACGAGTAGTAGAAGATATATTCGTAGCTGATGGCGTTTTATTTATTAGAAACAGTACAACTACTGATATGATCGCATAAAGAGATTATAATCATAAACAGTTTAATAATATGAATGAGTTTATAGTAGACTTTAATGAATGTTTTAAAATTGAAGCAATAATGAATATTGATACAACTAATAAAAATGCTTTTAGAATATAATTTAAACCAGGCTATGAATAATCATATATAGAATGTACTGGCAATCTTTAAAGATTTCTTGGTAGACCAACTAGATAATAGATTATTGTTGATGGAAAGATTAGTATATTAAGTGATGACAAAGATAGTTCTAAAACAGTTAACTTGCCGTTTAATAAAAAATTATTTAATAGTATAAATGATTTTATAAAACACTTTAATTTTCTAATGTAATCAACTGCTAAATATAGTTTAGATACAAATAATGAACTTGTACTAACAATAATAGATAATAAGTATAGTTAAAAATAAATAACATATGAAGGAAGTCTTGGAGTCTATATCAATAAGAAATAGAATGTAGTATTAAATAATGAATAGTTAGAAACAAGTACTCTAAGTATAAAGTATGTTTAGCTTAAGTGTGATACGCTCTTATGTGGTATGTCAAGTTATGCAATTGATCCTGTGACTAAATAATAATCTTTATAGTTTGGATCAAATGTGCTTCAAGTGCTATGTCCTAATCAAATGAGTTATTAGAGCAAGAATATGGATTTACATATAAAACTATTGGAATCTATGCCATTAAACTTCTATATGTAAGATCAAGACAATAATGATATTGAAGTTTAATATATACTTTAAATGAGATTTTATAAACAAGACTTCTTTCAATAATAGTCAGATAGCGGAGTGACAGCTATCCATTAGAAACGTTAGATGTTTGTTTATATGAGTGGAGATGTAAGATAGTTTAAAATTAATAGATAATTTGATTAAATAGCTCTTTGTTAAGCATATGGAAGTATTGGTGTATAGCCCAGTATAATTGATGCTTATGTTATTAGTTATGTATATAAGCTCAAAGTGAATGATTATAATTTCGATATACTGCATGCTTATGAAACAAATATCGAAAATGTAAATAACTCCGTGTTCTTGTGGAAATAGATACCTCAAGATAGTATATTGAATTTTGAATTAGAAACATCAGCTATTGAATATACTTAATATACAATGTAAAAATAGTAAACGGTAAAAGTAGATCAATAACCTAATATTTTGTTGAGATTATTTATTAAATGATTATTTTTTAGTATATCATAAATGTCTGAGTTGTAAAATGATTAAGGTTCGAGTTAACTATTAGATAAGGCAACAGATTTAGCTAATCAAGCTGTAGACGAACTAGTTCCAGAAGACTATAAGCCATTTGGAAGATAAGCTGTATAAACACTAGGATAAATTCCAAAAGCAGTTAAAGATTATAAACTAGGAGGAATGATGAGTCCATTATCAAACTTTAAATTAGGTGATGTAGCAAGACCAAAACCATTAACTGGCTGGTAGAAATTTAAGCGTGGCTTTGGAAAATTCTTTAATGTAATAAAAGGTCCTGCTTCTAAACTGATTGGATCACTTCCATTTGGATCGTTTTTATAGAAAGGAGCAGACGCAGCAAGTGGATTAATAAATCATTTCAAAGGAAAGAAGTGAGCGAATATAATTTTTTGTTTATAATGTAAAATGTAAATGAACTTAACTCTTATGCCTTTGAAGTTTTATGGATAACACGAATTTGATAGATATTTCTATGATGTTGAGATGTAGTAAATGTATAAAATTAAAAATAGCGTGACTCATTAGAAAGGATATAAAGTTGAATTGGTAGAACCTAAGTATACTGGAGCATATTTGTATTATAATTGTTTTAGTATTTTAAATGTAAGAGTGAAGGTATCTGTTATATAATTGTAAGATGTTTGTAAATGAGTTTTATTTTTTGCATGCATTTAAATATATGTCGATATAGGTTTTGAATGATCCTAATAAAGGCATTATAAAATGTGAAAAGTTGATAAACGGATTATAGACTATAAATTTTAATTAGATAAACAATTAAATACAATTTGATAATTATAGTGTAAATGATACTTATTATATAGATACAAGCACAGGCAAGACCAATATGTTGTTTGATATTAATTAATTGGAAGGAATGAAACTTAAAGACTTTACTATAACAAATTTGAATAGTGATGTTGTAGAAGTTTAGAATAAGTTGACTATAAACTCTATGGACATTTATATAAACATGAACGCACTGATTAGATAGAGCTAAGCTTTTAAGATTAGTATCGAGAATATAAATATGAATTTGATAGTGAAGGCATAGTAGATAACTAATTTATAAGAGTTCTAGTAGAATCAGTTGAATGTAAATAAAGAGTTCACTGATAAGTTTACTTAGTAGGCTAATTAGAACTTGATATTTATGAATGAGTTTGAAGATCACTTAACTAGAATATAGAACTCTGAATTGTTTCAGGCTAGTTAGCTGTTGATGAATACAGAGTTGTAGAATAATTATTAGATTTTGTTGAATAAGACTATTGTGTATGATAGTAATTTTGTGATATAGGATGAGTTGAATAATAAGATATCGGATAAAGTTAAAGAGCATCAAGAGAGATTGGATGTGATTGGTCCTTGTGTTCATAAGATAAATGATGATTATGTTACTCATAGTGAAATAACTGGATTTGCTTCCGAAGGATCGATTATTGGTTTGTCTGCAAGTATCGCAGTATTGTAGACTTAATGTATTGCTATGGATGTTGGTATAGCAGCAGCATAAAGTACAGCGACAGCAGCAGCGGCTACAGGAGCGGCTAATAGCGGATTGATAAGTACGTTGTAGAGTTAAGTTGTAAAGTTAGAAGGAGATAGTGCAATGTTGACAAGTGATATGGCAACTGTGAAGTCTGAGTAGACAACTATAAAAGTTGATGCAGCATAAGTTGCTACTGATTTAAAGAAGTTTAAGTTAACGTAAGGATTTGCTGATGCAAGTTTATAAGGATAGATAACTGATTTGTAAGTTGAAAAGGCTGATAAAGAAACGACTTATACTAAATTAGAAGTTGATGCGTATTTTGTTGCTTAGACTGATACAAATAATTAATTAAATGGAGGAATTTTATAACTTGGTTCTAGTAAGGCTGATTAGATAACTACTTATAGCATATCTGATGTTGATTCTAAATTGACTTTGAAGGCTAATGTAGTTGATGTAAACACGAGCTTAGGACTTAAGAGCGATAAGACTTATGTTGATACTGGATTTAATTTGTATGGAAGTTAGTTGACTATTTTGAAGACAAGAGCTGATAATGTTGATATATTAAATACTACTTAGAATACAAATATTACGAATTTATAGAATAGCACAACAACTTTAAATAATGGTATGACAACTGCGTTTAGTAGATTGTAAGTAATTGATAATTTAAATACTTAACAGTCTAATAGCATAGTTAGTTTAACAAATGATAATACAATTAATAAAACTGATATAAGTACATTGAAAACTAGTGATACAAAATAGAATACTGATATAAGTGCTTTATAGACAAGATGTATTAACATTGAGACTTTGAATACTACTTAAACAAATGATATAGTTGCTTTAAAGACTAGATGTGTTGATATAGAAACTTTGAATACAACTTAAGATTCTATTATAGAAATTCACACAGGAAACTTCGGATAAATAAATGATAACTTTACAGATGTATGGGGAAGATTGGATAAGATTGAAACGACTGATTTAGAAGGTGTAACGAGGAGATTGGATTTGTTAGATGTAAATGTTGGTGATATGATGCCAACTGTTGACTTCAATAATAAGTGGAGAATGAATGAAGCAGTTCCGAAGATAGCTGTGTTAGAGAATGATAATACAACTAACAAAACGAATATAGCTAATTTAACTACAAGAGCAAATGAACAGGATTAAACTAACTTGACGTTTGGTAGCAAGATCACAACGTTGTAAACTGATAATACTAAGAACAAGAATGATATATACAATATCAATAATAATGTTATAACAATAGGTAATTCAGTACAGGCAATAAATACAAGAGTGACAAATTTAGAAACGTTTGTATATAACTTTGCGACATCAGGACCGGGTTGGGACAAAATCGGAGATACTGTGTGGTGTTACGGAACGTGTTAAATAGGCGGAGGCGGATAAATTTGGGTTAACTATGCTGTTACGATGTTAGATGTGAAAAGTTATTAAGTTACGGTTAAGCGAGGAGGAAGCTCTGGAGGAGGTTGTGATGTGCTGTATGGGGAGCCAGAATTAGGAAGAATGAAAATAACTCACGATTATGCATCGAACGCGTATGTTGATTGGATAAATTGGGAAGTTAGAGGTAAATGGAGATGAAAAAATAATAATGATTTGTTCATTGATTTTATTTTTCAAGATTAATTATTCTTTATGTAAGAGTTTTCATACAATCAGTTATTTATGTATTTAAATTTATAAGTTAATTTATAGTTACGTTATTATTCTATTCATATGTTTTATATTATGATTATTATTGTATACTTTGTTTTTCATAGGCAACTTTTGCTTCATTTATTTATTTTAATAAATCTATTCTTTTTAAATCCATAGAAGCAATTGATGAATATAATTTGAATTAAGATTAATTAATGTTTATTAATTATTCTGAAGCATGTTGTATTTTTTATTTTAATTCATCTGGACAATCGAGATTTTCTTCAAGTTGTCTGAATTGATTTTATAATTCATATAAAATATTTCTTTAAGATTGTATAGTTTTGTCTAATTAATTAATTTAAAGGTTTGTAAAATCTATTTCTTAATGAAGTTTATATTTTTAATCTACAAGATCACGGAGTGCTTATGCCATTTTTATATTATATTAAAAAAGTAAATTTGATTGTTGAATAATAGAAGAAATTAATTATTTTTGATAATGATCTAGCCAATGCTTTCGAAAAATCCCGACCGTAGTTGAGTGGACGAGAACTCTCGAAGCCAGCACCGAGCAGCTGTCGCTTGGCTCTGAGTGCTTTGGCTAAAATTTGATAGGATAATTTGAAGGAGTATTTTGTTGGCAGATTTGATGGGATAATTTGATAAGATAAATTTGGATACGTGAATCTACGGTGCCCCCTGGTTTTCGCACCCTATTACCATTCATCAACTGCATCATTCTCGTTCTCGAAGAATCCAAACCAGGCCGATTACCAGGGAGAAATGACCCCGTCGTTCTCAGCCGAAAAGAATGAACTTATCAGGTTCTAAAAAGTTCTTTTTGTATTACTAATTAAATTCAGCTTGATTATCTAGGAGTGATAAGTGCGTTTAATAATCCAGATAAGCTGGAAGTTGATACGGATTCCTCCAGTAGCCGGCGCCTGTGATTAAATTTTATACGAAATCGGTGTACTCGAAATCTGCGATCAAGTCGTTGACAAAATCTGGCAATCCGGGAATGTTAGGGCACGCAGACTTCACACCACAGAAATAACCAGCAAGGGGAGACGTTAAGGTGATAAAACGCAGCACCTTTGGCTGAGAATCGGTCCTATTCTCAAGATAACTACGCAGAAGATAACCTCCCTGCGAATAACCAAGAATAATGAACCCATCCATCAAATTCGGGTCGTTCACAATGCAATTCGTCACCTCTTTCACCGCAGAATACACATCCATAAAAATACTGTCCATGTAACCGTTGCCAACCTCACAGTTGAGCACGTACAGATCAGGAGTAACATCCTTCAAATATTGTATGATATTGTTCATGCTTTCCTTCGTGTCCATGATACCGTGCATCACCACCACTGGAGGCTATTTAGCTACTATATTTATGAACATGATCATGGTTTTGGTGAGGTGGAACTAAATTAAAATTTATATTGTAATTATGTTCATATGTTCAAATATTGATAGAGATCAATAATACATATTTGTACATTTTAAAAATGTACGGTCATGACATTTACAATTTGATCGCATTCTTTCTATTTTAATTTTCAATTGGACGAATTAATTAACAGATGATATTATTTAATATGAAGCTTAAGTATACGTAAACGTATAGTGTAAATATAAATAGAAATTTAATAATTGAATATATAATGCATATTCATCAATAATCAATGTATATGCGTCAGAAAAATGAATTATCACATCTAATACCTTCCATTCTAGCCTACAATACGTACGCACAGTTTAAATAAAATATAAGTCTATCATTACTATATAATTGACTACAGAATAACTTGACAATTTGAATAATTTATATATTCAATTGAACACAAAAAAACATAGTTTATCTAAGAAATAGTATCAAAGCATAACCATTATAAGTACTACTTGTTGACACTTCAGATTATCTAGATAGTATTGTTGAAAAGTTTTCAACTTGAAAACACCAAGTATAAAAATACAACCAACATAGTAATTAGAGCTCCAAGGCTCGGCCATTATATAAATATTATTAGAACGCTATTTGAAGTAATCGTACGTATATTTTAATGTACCCATCATGTTATGTTGTATTTTTGTATAGGAATAATAGGATAACAAGAATATAAAATAACGAATATTGATGATTAGGGAATAAGACGCCAGTTGAATCACAGTCGCAATAGTGGACCGCCGCACAGAGGCCATCCCCCCAAAGGCGCCCACACTCCACAGGCCCTTGCCACCCCTATTCACACTACGGGGTCAACCCGCACATATTTAGATTTACTTTTTACACTATTTGTTATTTCTGACGAATACTGGGCTGTCTGTTTAAAGTTGTCTGTCTGCAGGATTATTTGTACAAGGTTTTTGGAATGAGATTGTTGGAATACGGTTGTTGGAATAATAATAATATTGTGTGCTGGTTGTACGTTATAAGTATATTTGTGGGGACTCCAATTCAACTAACGTCTTATTCCCTAATCATCACCGGCGGAAGAGAAGGGATTAGTAAAAAATAATTCAATCATTTAGTTCTATCAATATATTCTTACAAAAGACATTCATTCATTTTATTATCTTTAACATATTAAACTAATCTTTCATACAAACCTTCTTTATGTTTTTCTATTGTCCTAACCAACTCATCATTTATCCTCATTATGACTTATTCTTTACTCTATACTAATGTACAAGAGGACACCGGACCCCTTAAAATGTACATTCCTTAAGTAATAAATCATAACTACTTTCAATAAACGTCAATTCAAAAATTTTGCAGTGAGGGAGAATTGAACCCCCACAAACCCTGCAATAACCGAACGCTCTTCTCACTCGGCCATTTTGGGTTACAGGATACTTTACAATATTTATACTAATATATTTTCCCAAATTTTGTAAGGAATTAATAAAAATTAGAAACAAAAGAAAGAAAGAAAAAGTTATGAAGACAAACAAAGAGAGGCCTTGGGCATTTGTTGTGAACCAATTTGGAGTGGAAATGGAGTGGAAGATTTAGTTTTGGAGTGGAAAGGGTAGATTTGATTTTGGAGTGGGAGGTGGAAAATTGGAGTGGAAAATTTTGTGGAGTGGAAGTACCTGTGAAAATCATTTTCCCAAATTTTTGGAGTGGGAAGGGTAAAAAATAAAAAAATAAATAATCAATCTCACCATCCAATAACTAACCACGAATACAAATTACTTTCATTACCACCACTATTAGCATAGTCAGCGGTTATAGTAACATCAGTTAAGGATGCAATTGGATAACCAACATCTGCACCTCCACCTGAATTAGTCGAACTTATAACACTTGTAAATTTCGCATAAACACATGCCGTAAAAGGTGTTGCAAAAGTTACTTTCTTCTATCCTCCCGCACTTCCAACGTCAACTTCACCCCATTTTAAAGTAATAAGTCCTCCAAATGTCATTGAATAGTTATCGGCATAATAGTTTTCAATCTTAATAAGTCCATTAAATTAATTTTATAAGTTAGTTATTAATGTACTTTAATTTGTATTCACACCTATAACTGAAGCCATTTAATTTTATAAAGTTGATATATTTCCTTTATTAGTTGTATTATCAGTTTACAACACATTCACAGAATTAGTTAAATTAGTTATTGATGTCGCATTACTACTATTAATTTAAATTTAAGATGCCTAAAAGTTTTAAAGACTTGATATATTATTAGTTTGAATCTAATTAAGTTCATCTATCTAATTGCATCTACTCTCAACAACACCTACTCTGGATGTAATCTCAGTAAGATCTTCTTAACCAATCTTTTCATTAAATAATTAAACAATAGACTTATCTTCAAATTTATTCAAAGTCGTATTAAACAAATGCAAAAGCATTCTATCAGGATTTATAATTGTTTTCTATGACATCAAAATTATTCTCAGGCACCGCACCATATTCATTATTAGCACCAAAATAGATATCCACTTTTGGATTTATAATTATTGATTTATTCTAAACAAACCCATTTATCTTATCCCAATGTAAAGTTGGATCATTCTATATTTAAAACCAACCGTCTTAAGGTTTATTCCAACAATTCATTATAGGAGTCCAATTGTTTGTTAAAGTTTCTAAAGCCACAACTCTAGTTAATTATCCATTCACACCACCACTAAGTTATGAAATAAGTGTATCCTAATTCGTGTTCACACTCTCTATTGCCGTACATCTATTCTATATATTAGGCAAGTCAACATTTTCAACAACAGTTAGTCTATTTGTTATTTCTGTAAGATCAGTGTCAATGTTATCTAATCTTTATTTGTACACCTCACCAGATGTTTGATCATATTATTCTAAAATATCTAATCGCCCATCTTATAATTATTATTAAGCATCAATATCTCCTTTCGAATATGTATCCTTTGCATCAGCCTTAGTTTAACTCAAACCTGTTATCAAAGCAGTTAAAGCGGCATCCGCAGCAGCCTAAGAGGTTATAAACGTTTTTAACTTCCCTAACGCATCATTGGCAGTCGTTTATGCATTAGTTGCCTTTATCTCAGTCTATTCCTCTTTAACAGTTAAATCCGCAGCAGTTCCTTTAAGTGTCTATATATCAGTTGAGTTTTCTAACATACTTACTTCATCTTAAATTTATTTAGTTTTTATTTCTTCTATCACAACCGTATTCGCAGTGTTCTATGCCTCAACCTCTCCAACAGTTATTAATATGCCATCTATTTTTAAATTCTATTCTGCAATTTTAAGATTAGCCTCAACTATATCCACAGCCGCCTTTCCCGCCATTGCAGTTGTGACAGCCAAATCAGTTCCCATTAATGCAACAGTTGCCTATATAGCCGTTATTTAAGAATCAGTTGCAAATCCTTTCAGATCATCGTGTACAACATAATCTTTCATAATCAATTCTACATCCTCCTTTAAAGTCTCCGTTGTAGTTCTAATTGCCTGATTAAATATAATCTAATTATTCATAAAACTATTTAATTAAGTAAAATTCAAATTTATATCATTTATCTATTATTATAAATCTAAATATTTATCCAACACATCCTTATTAAAAATTGTTTAATTTCCCTCAAATAATTCTAAATCTTATATTCTAATTATGTGTGATTCAAATTGATTTATAAATTATTAATTCTATTCATATTGATCTGCAAATTTATCTATGAACTATTGATTTTATATTTATTAGTTTTCTTTAAAAGATTGTAGTTCAAATAATTGATTCTATTTAGTTTCTAAATCTTAATTGATTTGTTTTAATGCCTTTTCAACATCTATATTATTTAAAATTATTTTTTTACTTTTAAGATTATTTATTGTAATGTTATCAAATATTTCATCTTCTATTTATTTAACATCAAACAACATATTAGTCTCACCTGTTAAAGTATTCACATAATATGATTATTGAGTTTCTCTATTATCGAATGTTATTTTAGAATTTTGTTAATCAAAACTTATTTTCTAAACCCCATTCAATATACTATTGCATTTCAAAATATTGGTATTAGGTTATGATAATATTTTCAATCCACCCACCAGACTCATTGGGTCTCCACTTTCATTTTAGTTAGTCATTTTATTCAGTTAATAAAAACATGAACAATCGAATATCAAAAGAACACATATTTATTAACTCATATGACACATGGCAATGTGATATACTTGAACTGCACGAATCTAAGTATATGAAAGAAAAAGTAAAAGACTGTTACATTAACATTTTCTACAATCCTGCAAACCATCTATTATTCTTAACACAATTGGAAAACAAAACGGCTCAACAAACTTTACATTCACTTTTATCACTACAACAGTATATTCAAAGAAAGAAAGATTTAGAAGTGGATATTCTGACAATCGTTACAGATTAAGGAAAAGAGTATTATAGTAGTTATGATGATTATTTAAAAGAACACAACATAACTCACCGTACAGTATTATTTGATGATCTCTAATTGGCACCTATCAATTCAATGTGTCGTTATATTCGTCAACAATTATAATAGAGAATATAAGAGGAATTCAAAAGTATTCCGAATAATGAAGATGGACAAATATTAATAACCAAATCAGACTTAAATAAAATTATTAAATAATTTATAGAATACCACAATTTCGAAAAGAAGATACCATTATACAAATAAGTACCCGCATTAATAACAAGAGAATAAGTAAATGAAATAAATAAACTCAAAAGAAATTTAAATAAAGAAAAAGAAGAAAAATAAATAGGTAACATACAGACAGGTGATTTCGTACGTGTGTTGTTATTAAAAAATAAATTAGAAAAGTAAAGAGAAAACAAATGGTCAAAAGGTATTTATCAAATCATATACAAAATAGGACAATTCTATAACCTAATTCCCGTTAACTACAAACTATAAGAATATGCATAGGCGTATAAAATAGACACACGACCATAATCTGAAACTCATACAAATAAACACCCATACTTTGGAGAACCTGTTTACTTTAGAAAAGATTATTAAATTAAAGTTATAAATGCAGACATTGATAAAAATTAAAAATACTATCCATATGAAATGGAAAACACTAACTTTTATACATTTGATAAAATAATATCCTGTATCGACGACAATGGAAAGAAAATGATAAACCAAAAAGAATTCTTCTACAATCAAAAGAAATACAATTATAAAATATTATAAAATAAGTAAGAATTCATCATCAAACCTTATACTATCAAACCAATGGATCATTCTTTAGTTATGCCGATTGAAGATAACTATTGGAATGGAACCGAATTACCATTATTCTATAAACCTATTTTGTAGTATTTGTGAAAAAAATATATTTAATACTAATAATTTAATACTCAAAATATGAGTCATTCTTTTTTCTCTAAATTCTCGGTTATGATTATTTGTCCTGTTGAAATATCTATTGACACAAATTGATCAAAGAACTAATACACTTCAACAGTCACAGTTTTACATTGAGGTAATAAACCTTTTACAGTTGAATCTGCTTTCACAACCTATTGATTGATATAAGGACTTAAACAATACTTCATCATAATTTTCTACATCAAACTATAGTATCCATCACCAACTACATCAGTGACTTCATCCATTGAAAACATTTCTAAACTCGAAATCACAAACGCATATTTAGATAACCAATTATAAATAGTTGTTCCTCCATTACTCAATCCAAAACTAAATTATTGAGTTTTATTTATACTTCTCAATGTCTCTTAATACAATTGATATAAATTGCTAATAGTAAATCCATTCATTAATGCTTCAACTGCGGTTCCTCTAATAACATTATAATCACTAAAGAATACAGTATCAGTACAAATTGGTATATTCTTAATTCTTAAATTTTCATTTGCCACCAACTAATCGACAGTAAATGTGCTCCAAAATCCATGCAGATAAGATGAATCATCTTCATTCGCATCATTTTAATAAATACATAATGCTGTTTTCGCACTTGAATTGTGACCATTGTTTACATAATTAATTTGTGTTGCATCTAAAGAATGTTCTAATGGGAATTGTTCATATCTAATATATGGTTAGATAATTTTATTCTTTTCATTCATTTTAGTTTATACAGACTAACTCTATTTAGAGGCAATAAATAATTGTATATCACCAATACCGGTTGTTGCTTCATCAAACACACCCACTTTACCAAATAATTTTGCAACAGAATAATTCTAAAGTTTAACTCTGAACTAAACTTCTTATCTTGATAATATAGACGGATAGAAATTGTTATCTAAATCAAATACTTAATTCAAAACATTCAATGGTAAGATAAAGTCGTGTCTAAATACATAATAATTTCCTGTACTATCCTTATAATTTGCTATTAGTTTATTATTAGGACTAACACAATGATCGAAAACTGGTTGGTCACCATCAAACCATGTTTTATTCATAGTATCTTAATAACTTGGTGATAACACAAATTGATTGAACCCTCTCCATCTATTCATAAGTTCGTCTGTTGCATTTGTATTTCCATAATTAACTGTTGTGGAATTCAATATTCTTAATGCATTCATTGCTGCTGTACATACACATGTTGTTTCACCATATACATCAGTACCACTATTATCAGTAATTGCTGTCTTATATATAAATCCATTTTTCATAACATATCTTCCTAAATTCGCCATCGGAATTGAAAATTGTACTGTATATTTAATATAACTGTTTGTTGTACTAATGACAGAATCATATCCTGCCGACATATTCCAATGGAATGTTTATCCTCTACAATGATTGAGTAAACCTGTTGTAAAATTCAAATTGTTTGTTCCCTATAATGGAATGTTATAAATTTTTAATCCTGAACCATTATTAGATTCAGATACATAAATAGTATCTCCTAAGTTTTCTATATGCTGCACGTTCGCTGGTATAATTTTTGCTTATATTGACATTTGTTTTCTATAATCAAAAAATATTACTAATTTGAAATTCAATTTATACCTTAATACATTGATCACTGCTTCTTACTCTTAAATCTATTGAATAGTCCACTCAATGCTCCTGCTCCATCATTAATCATTTTACCTCCTGGCAATGCACCAATAATTCCTTACATAGGTTTCTTCGCAACAGTCCAAATATTTTTGAACACATTTTTGAATTTCTACCATCCGGTTAATCTCTTAGTCGCACCATTCAAATTCTTTTCTGGTAATGCAACCATTTAATCATTTAATGTTCTATAATCATCTCTTAATTTTCCTAAATTATTTAATGTTTCAACAGTCTATCTGGCTGCTGGTTTAAAATCAGTACTTACTCCTTGATCAATCATTTTATCGGCGGTGTTATTTACTCCGTCTCTTACTGTTCCCCACATACTATCATTCATATTTTCATTATTAAGAAAAAATTACTCCCTACTACCTATATCTATTATTAATATATGCTCAGGTCTTAACTAACAACCTAAACAATATCTTTGGTTTATGATCAAATACTTCAACTTCTGTTCTCAAACCATTTTCATATTAAATCTTAAATGTTCGAATCTTAATTCTGAACACATTACTTTCTGAAACCTTAATGAATGAAAACACATTATTATTTAAACTAGATATGTTAAACTAAATGGCTGACGCATACTCGCGGAATTGATTGTTAAAATTAATTTTATAAATATCCTGTCACAAGAACATTCGGATCATAAGATTCTAACTATATAAATCCATTCAATTAACTAACTGCCATATAGGAAGGTCTTGTTGTGAAAGTAAAATTATTAATAATATCATTTGTGTATAAATACATTTACTATTTTTGATGGGCTTTGTTTATAGACTCACCATCAATAGTCTTATGAATAAAATATTATTGTTTATAAAATTTAGTCTAAATCATAAACTAATACTTTACATTATTTCCTTTATCATCTTATAGTTGTACTTCAATAGGTCCGTTACTATTGATAAGGCAATGAGTGTCAAAAGTTTTATTCTGATACTCTAAACAACATGGATGTAATACAGTTAGTATGTTACTGTCAAATTGAACCTATCCATTTATAAAAGTTGATAATCCTGCATTAATTTTATTGCAAACTAGTTTATAGTAAAGTGGTTTATATATATTCTCTTTTAATTTTGTTGATTATGTTATTTCATTTCCTTTAGTTTCATCTAAACCAAATGCTTTGAACAAATTGCCCGAGATGGTTATTTTTACTGTGTGTTCATCAAAGTTTAAATCTATAATATTTGTTTTATCATCACTACCAATTGTAAAATATGATGTAACAGAAACATGATCATCAGTCTATTATGTCCGAATATAATTTTTAAACTACTCAACGGATGTTAAATTTTGTTGGAATATTTATATGGGAATAATATTTGAATTATCATCATATATAGTTATTGTTCCTGTTAATTTATAGATTTCTTCAGTCAATCGTATTGAAACTAAACTGATATAATCGTCTTGTCCATAACTTAATTATTGGATTATTGCTTTGCCATCTAAATCTGATAACGATGTATCTAAAGTTGTTTGAACTGATTCCTAATAGGCTCTATCTTTATATTATTGTATACTCATTTTAAAGTGTTGAAAAAATAATCTAAAATATATTCTCATTCATCATCACTAACTTATATGTTAAGTGATTTCAGATAAGGGTTTTATGTTTAAAGAGATTTCTTTTTCTTTTAAGGCACTTCATTTTATTATTAATTTTATTTAATCTTTTATGGAACTACTTCCTATTCATCAACAATAATAGGTTTCTATTTTTCTATTTTCACTTCCTTTATTTCTTTTATTTCCTCTTTCATTTCTTCTTTCTCTTTTATTTCCTTTTGTTTTTCTTACTTTTCCTATTACCTATTCAATGTTTCTAATATTTATTTAAGATACTCAATATGTTAATCTTGTGACTAAACTTACGGTTAGGATTGAGGTTAAGGTTAAGATTAGGCTTATATCTTAGGTTATCTTGGTTTTTGTTTATCACATGTTGCTCTCCATCCTTATTTTGTCCATCTCCATGTCTTTCCTTCAATTGCGGCAGGCGTAATATCTTTGTTTTGTCTCCAATCTAATAATACTTTTTCATCTTCCATTCTATTTTATATTATCAAAAAATAATTTAAATATTAAATAATTATCATGTCTAACACGCTTTCAGACATCCACTAGTCAGTTTAACCGTAATCTTTAATATATTTTATGCTAATTGAATTAAATCTTTAGTAGAATTTGAATCAATAATTTGATCAATCTTAGTGTCAATAAAACATTCTGCAATAATTTGAGTTGTAGAAGTATCTGTTATAAGTGCATTTCTCAATTATAGTTTGACATTATATTTTTTCAATTCACCTGCTTGGAATTCATTTTTCCAAACATATTCTGCCAATGCACATAACTAAGTTAACATGCTGTTAATTGAACAACTGTTTTAGTAAGTATGCGGTAGAAGATTAATTGAGTTGAGAGGTTTATTTTATGTTATTAATTTTGTTGAAACGAAATAATGTTAAGCTTGTCAGTATTTCCACTTCGCACCTAACAAAAATAATGCCAACAATGAATGAAAGCATCTATGAAACCCATACATAATTATTTACTCCATAATTCTACAATAACATTAAAACTTTGACTGAAGTAAGAAAAATGTAGAAATATGGAGGGCATTCTAGATTAACTAAATCAGAATTCGATAAATACTTAATGATACTATTTACAATGATGATATCAGGTAAAGAGCGAGGATCTGTCTAAGATAATTGGTCTAAGAACACTAAAATACGCAATTAGTTTATAGCTGATGAAGTTGGAATGTCTTGCAGAGAATGGGAGGAAATACATTCGAATGTCTGTTATGGTCATATTAAATTGTTATTAGATTAACCTGAAGAAGAAATCGATACAAATTTAGACGGTATAGAATCTGATGAAGAAGAATCTGAAAATTCTGACTATGAATATGACGAAGATGATCTAGAAGAACTAAATAAAATATTTAATGATCATGAAGAAGAAGTTTTGAGCTAAAATAAACCAAAAGAAACCAAAGTTCGAAATTCTGTATCAAGAGTTTAAGATTTTTCTAACTGCACACTATTCTGTGATAATTATTATGGTACAATTGACGTAGTTGAGTATATTAAATCAATAGGGCTTGAATATGTTGGAACTTTTAGACCAAGTCGACTTGGTAAAGAATTATCATAAAATTTAGAGAAGTTGTAATTGAATTAAGTTGTTTAATATCCTGTGTTTAAAGAAGTAAAACTAAAGAAAACGACTAAATAAGTTCTAGTTAAAGATGTAAACGTCCTTTAATGGTAATGCAAAAAGTAGAAAACTTTAACCATGATATATACAAAATCAAAATTTGTGAAATAACCCTGTTAAATGTAAGAATTTGTAAGTTCTCGTGGTATTCCCAGAGAACAACCTGAAATAGTTCGTTACTACAATAATAATTATAAAGGAGTTGATTACGTAGACCAACTTACAAAAAATATTAAGTTTCCAGGACGATGTACTCGTTGGACCACAAGGATGTTTATTTATTTTATGTAAGTAATATTAGTTAATGGGTTTTCTTTGATGAAATTATTGCAGCCAGAATATAAAGAAATTAAAATAACGGATTATGTTGAAAGCATAATTGATTAAATGAAAATAAATCTAACAAAATATGAAATTAAAGCTACACCACGAAAAATTGAAGGTTGTAACCAACCAGTAGTAAGCCCAATTAAAGGACCAGTAATAGAAGCATATAAACACTATCATGTATATACAAAAGTAAGTGCGTAATGTGTCGGCTGCAAATAATGTAATAGCAGATATGTGTGTTCGTGCAAAGGATATCATTTGTGTCCAGAGTGTTATAAAACGCATATTAGTGAATAAAATGACATAAGAGGGTACACACACATTTATAAAAAATGAATAAAGTGATTTAAAATACGAATAATATGTTTTAATATATATTGAACACAAAAATAGTAATTTACCTATTAAATGGTTGAAGTCGTTTTCGAGAATTTTGTTAATTATTTGCGAAGTGGAAATACTGACAAGCTTAACATTATTTCGTTTCAACAAAATTAATAACATAAAATAAACCTCTCAACTCAATTAATCTTCTACCGCATACTTACTAAAACAGTTGTTCAATTAATTTGTTCTGTAGTAATCTTATCGTTGATATACTTTTTGATGACCACTTGTGAATAAGTATTAAACTTTTTCAAATTAGTTTCTTCATCAAATTTGACCATAGAACTTTTAATAGAATTATAATCACTTTCAATCGTAACACTATTTGTTACTTATGTCTTGGTGGAATGATCTAATGGACATAACTGAATCTAATCAAAATAGTAAATTAATATTTTAAAATGATGTTGTAAAACCTTGTTTTTAGATAATAATATTGTATGTACAGATACCTCTGTAAATAAATAGTAAGTTTCCCTTTCCATTATTTCCCAATATATTTTTTTTTAATATTTTTGAAATTCACATACTTGCGATATTCCACCATTCATTTTTAGTTTATCGCTTCTATTCAAGTTAAACGCCATCGCAAATTCGTTGTAGAATGCGTTTATTGTTTTTGTTCAGTGAAATATTACTTAACTCAACTATTTAGTATTATTTTATCATAATATTTCATATTTTTGGTTTTTAAATTATATTAAATTACTGAAATGTTAATTTCAAATCAACAATCATGATTCTAAATATTTTCACTATTTCCACATCAATTATAATGCAAGCCGAAGGTTTGTCTGAATATGATTTGTAAATGATTTAAAAATACAAAAAGGAGATAAAATACGAACAACTGAATATTTATAAGGATAAAAGTTTAATTGATATTATGTTTATGACGAACTTTAATATATATAAACTAAGTATTTAACTTTGCAACAATATGATTCCACGTCTTGTTCATTCAAACATACAGGAATTATTTATTAAGGATTGTCCAGTTTAATCTCTATCTTACTTTTACTTATCTAAACTGGAATCAATCAACTTGCAAAACACAAACACATAATTTTACTGTTTGTAATCGTTTCCAAAATTGAAGGATTTACAAATCTCTTAAAACTAAATAATAGATGCAGCTTTCATTAAATAATCGAGACAGCTAATTTGTTTAAATTTGTCATATAATATTATAATTGATTTGAAAGACTTATAATTGCTTACTAGCTTATAAGAATTAAATTTATCTTCCAACAATATAATTAATATATCCCAATTATAATATTTAACTGAATTAACGCATTTATAACTCTAAGAAAACTAAATATACAATTTATAACCTTTAAGCACACTAGTAAATTTAAAAGAACTTAATATTTCAGAAAATACATGGACTGACATTAGTCCGTTACAATCATTAGTAAATCTCCGATTTCTTAATTTGTCCATGCAATATTCACAATATAATTATTAAAATGATATTTAAAAATTGGATGTCTCGCCTTTAAAATTGTTGATTAATTTAAAATATCTCAATCTAAATATGAATAAAGTTGTTGATATATCTCCTTTGCAGAACTTAACTTAAATTGATACGTTACTTCTAAATGATTGTAACATTTATGATATATCAGTTTTAAGACAAATGACTCTTTTGAAAGAGTTGCATCTCAAGGCTAACTTTATAGTTGATGTATCTCCTTTAAAATAAATGGTAAGCCTCTCAACATTATTCAATTTATCGTTGTAACAAAATTATATTATTGATTTTTCTAGTCTCACATTTAGTCCATATTCAAAAGCACGGAATAACTATTAGGAGACACCCACATAAAATTAACTCAATGTTGCGCAGAATATGTAAGCGATAGATAAAGTAACATTAATGCTCAGATAAATGGCAAATATACACAAGATATTAACACATTAAAAGCGAAATATACTTACATTACATTATAAGATGTAATGTAATTATTTACAACTTTCTAGAAGCGTAATCTCGTATTTTAACTCTACAAATGAACCTAATGTTTAGTGAACAGTAAAACTTTGAGTGAAAATTTCGCACGTTTTTAATATTAATTAATACTATATAAATACTAATAACTTATATAAATACTAATAACTTTGCTTATAAGGGTAGATAATGGTCCCTTTTAAATATAAATGTATCCAAAATGTATCTTGGGAAATGTCGAATTTGAATGATATGCTTCTTATGAGACTAATACTATCATTTCTGAATAGATTGACAACATATATTAAGCATTAAAATATATGATGATATGTAAGAACATATGAAAAATATTATTTGATTAGAATTCTATTGGCTTTATTGACTGTAATTACTTACTATTTGTTTCAAGTTGTACTATTTTAAATATACTGTAATAAGAATTCGTTCCAAAACGTTCCAAATAACCATCTCAAACCTCACACATCCATCTTAACCCACGGCGCGACCTGCTCCTTGATAAAGGTCTCATCTTTAAGATAAGT
This sequence comes from Hexamita inflata, assembly GCA_963988835.1. NCBI lineage: Eukaryota > Fornicata > Diplomonadida > Hexamitidae > Hexamita > Hexamita inflata. The sequence goes on along the minus strand of CAXDID010000840.1, from coordinate 96,186 downwards.
TACGTGGTCTAATCCACTTCTTATCCTCACAATCCTCCCCTGCTCATTCAATGTTTTCAATCCGAATAAATCCTCTTAATATATGTCCCTTTCCTCCATTTTCTGAACAACTGCATGATGAATGGTAATAGGGTGCGAAAACCAGGGGGCACCGTAGATTCACGTATCCAAATTTATCTTATCAAATTATCCCATCAAATCTGCCAACAAAATACTCCTTCAAATTATCCTATCAAATTTTAGCCAAAGCACTCAGAGCCAAGCGACAGCTGCTCGGTGCTGGCTTCGAGAGTTCTCGTCCACTCAACTACGGTCGGGATTTTTCGAGATTCGTTAATTTCCGAATGGTCAGTTTCCACTTTTTTATAATCTAAGTAATGCCATTTTATACAATTAAAGATACTTTGAAAAGACAAGAACGTATGAATAAACATATTGAAGAAATAAAATTAAAAAGAAAAGGTTAACTTCATACAATTATTGTCAAAGATGAGCCTAAGAAAATATTCGATAATAAGTAATTTATATGGCCAATAACTAAAAACGAAGAAGAAGTTCCTACGAAATTCATTATAACAGAAGAAGTTCCTAAGAAATTCATTATTACAGAAGAAGTTATAAGGAAATCAAATGAGATTCCAACACATACACGAAAATTGAAGGAACGTATTACAGTTGATCAATCAGTCTTAGAAAAATGTATACGCCTCATAAAATACGGAAATTATAACTTTGATAATGTATTTATTGATCCGACATCTCTTCAATTATATCAAGACAACATTTAACTCGAACGAATCTAATGTGATCCGAATAGATAATATACTTTCTTTGTAATTAAACTAACAGATAAACCTAGAATAACTAATACATCAATTTCACTTAAATAACTTCAATTAGGTAACTTCAATTGATTATTCTATTTATTTTTCAATCAACCACACTACTCCATCCGCCAAGTCCACTAGGGTCCATCGAGTCCACTAGGGTCGACCGACGATCCACTATAGCCCACTATAGCCCACTACGTTCCATACCAAAAATATCTCACAATAACATTCATATACATCCACATAAATTTTTAGGCCTATCTGAAAAATATAATGTAAATCAAATTAAATTCTGTATTTCAAATTAAATCATCATACATCATCCGTAATATCCCGAGTCAATAAGTTTTTTAACTTACCAGTAAGAGTAATGTAAAATATTTTTGTAAACAACATTCAAAAATACAATCAAAATTTAACCATTGAAGAATACAACTAACTTGCATCATTTGTATCTTCAACATAAACACAAGAACTTTCGAAATTAATTCCATAATACAATGAATCTGAGTACACAATTACAAACACCTATCATTTCATGAGAGAAATTTGATTTGAGTTTGATATGAAAATACTATACATGTGTTATATTAATATATAGAATGTTCATTAGCATGAGTATCTACTTCACAGCCTTCCAAAATGTAACCATGACCATTTACCCGCCCAAACCTGACCATTTGGGCTTCCCCACTCCTTCTTAAATAATCAATTATTTTAACTCAGGAATGAGATAAAGAGTCGAAAATTTAACGGAGCTTCTATCTAATTATATAATAATATTGGTTCCCCCACAAAGCTGCTATCTGTAGTTTGAAATAATAGAAGGTTGAATTACAGAGAATCTGCCGATAGGCTAGTCCAGAATAAATAATAGAATAATGTAAATAGCATGTCTATACTTACTTATTCAACAGATTATTAAATATGTAGTTATTAATAATTAATAACAACTCAAACTATGAAATATCAAGAAAGGTGTGTTATAATATACAAATGTGGATTAAAATAATTTAAATGCATATCTATGTAATTTAACATGAAATTCTCAATCAAAATTTCAATCATATTTTAAGATTTCATTATATTTTGTATATAATATTATATTGAAATAATGCAAAAACGTAATTATATTCACTCCAATATATGAAACATTGAATTAATATATTCAAAAGCGACTAAAACATGACGATATATAATATAAATAACATGGACATAACATTAAATAATGCTTGATACATTTTTGACCTCTTTGAAGTTTGAGTATTTAATTAAAATAGACACAATATCATAATTGCTTGGCTAATAATAATTATTTAAAGCAATTTATCAATATAATTTACCAATCAAGGTAACGAAAAGACACACAATATTTTCAGTTGGATTGCACTAAATTAAGTGTTATATAGTAATATATAATAAAATGTTATAATTAGAATAATATCATATCATCTTATTAATCATGACGTGTACGATTGCTATATCATATTAATTAATAAATTTACTTATAGTTTTAGGTTAAAGTAACTTAAACAGTTCGATTCTTTGGAGTGAAAATATATACTAATTGAGTTATATTATATCGTGAAAAGCTTAATTATGCAATATCGTTTATTATAAAATTGGCCGATCAGGCATTAAAAATATTAACGTAATCATCTACTTCACTGGTTGAATATATTCGTGGCTCTTTCCGCATCTTCTAAATGTAGTTACATCAATTTTGTATCCTCGATAGTTCAATTAATTCCAAATCTGAAGTGATAGGTTTACAAACGAGCTCATTAACAATATTTTGAGTCTATACATTCAAATTCTCGAACGTTGTCAATTTATCACTCATTAAAATAACAAAGATTCTATAAATCCTGAATTAATTAAATTCTGCAAGGAAAACATTCCAATAACAATTTACAAGTCAATATAAATTATAATCAACTATGAACAATAATTTAAAATCACAAGCTGTCTATTATTTTGTTTTATCATTCCAATTTGCTACGTTAGCGATCTAAAAGCAAATGCAATCATTACCACTCCAAATCAATAAGACATGCATCTAACGTTCGGAATCAATCAACTATCAATTCATCAACACACATTTAATTCTCACGCTCTAAATCAAATAATTCACCACATCAACGCAAACGAATTCGATAACAGAAAAGACAACTTAGTATCTATCACTGTATCCAAAGAAGAAATTGCATACTTCAACTAAAATTGCGATTGGATATCATCATACACTCCATTTGTCAAACACTAACAGCTCCATCGATTTCTTAACAATGAATATAGCCTTCAAGCACCATTATACTTCGAGAACTGCATAGACCTAACTTCATTCAATTTAGAGAACAGTTTCTACAAAAGACACATCCAAAATCATCTAAACGATCCAGAAAAGAGCCTATATGAATTTGAAAACAGTGGAGCTGCAAATTTTGATTTTGATATGAAGCAATTTATCAAATTCATCAATTCTATAATAATTTGATTATATTTTTCATTTTTACAGTTTTTTACAATACTATAATCTAAAATTTATGTAAACACTTGAGGAAAAACTTGCATAACTATAAATATTATACGATTAAGCGCTTAAAGCTAAAGATCGCAAGACGCTAACCAAATTAGGCGTCGAAATGGAAGCAATTGAGCAACTTATAGCAAACAAAGCTACTCCACATAACCCGTTCGAACACATTCAACAAAATCCTAAAAATACCCTAGTAAAATAACTAAAAGACAAAATACTAACTCACACAACGCGTTAATCAAAATTAACTCAGAGATAAAAGAAAATTCGTTAACAATAACGTCTCTAATATCAATCTTAAGGATTTGAAGATGATGAAGCTAAATATCATGAAGTCCAGAATACTTAAAAAGAACTTTATAATGAATTGTTATAACTCAATCCTGAGTAAGTCAAAATGATTATCGAATAAGTTCATGTTTACGAGAATGCAAATCAAGTGGCCTTTTTCAGAACATATTGTCCATTAATTCTAAAACAATACATAAAAGGACGTCTCATTGTAAATTACAGAGTTATAAATAAAGATGGCTCTGTAGACTACAAGACTAAGAACTTCGAAATCAGATCATCAACAATTAGAGATTACAATGATTTCATCAAATAGTACGGCTAGATAATTAATGAAGAGCAAACAGTTGGAAGCGACTAACAATATAGTCTCTCTTTAGCTCAAGCTATATCAATTCAAATTATTCCACTTCAAGAATTGAAAGATACTGTTGCAGGCACCTTAAATGTTCAACATAAGCGAAGAAATGGAGCCTATTTAAATTACATCAATAAAATTCCAACTTTAGATTTGTCCAGATATCAAATTGGTCGTACTCTTGAAGAACATGCTAAATTATCCGAAGTTTAATGTTTCATTCATTGTTTAAGAATCTCTGGTGTTTATACAAAACAATAAGTTAACAACATCGAACTTCAAATCAGCCAAGACCTCAAATATCTAGCTGTACTCAATCTCAAGAAAATTAAAGGACTCGGATGCATCACCATTAACGACTACAACGTTACTCAAAGAACTGATAGAAACATTACATCTCATACAATCTAAATAGTTCCAGAAGATCATGAAGGTCTTGATGCGACTCCCAAGTTACGTTTAGGACTCGTCGAATAACACTATTTCATAAACGAATCTGTATAAATTTCGTCTTATTGGATTAAACACTATAAACAATTTTGTAATGATCCAAGATTTATTAAAAATACAAATCTTGAAAGATACAGAGAAGATAGAAACTATTTCGAAATTCGTCCAAAAGTTAATGGTTAAGCTGCTACGACATTTATCGGAGAAATCCTTGTTCATATGCTCAGAGAAAAACTACTCGAGCCGATTGATGATTTAAATATACACAACTATAAATAACCAGCAAGGGGAGACGTTAAGGTGATAAAACGCAGCACCTTTGGCTGAGAATCGGTCCTATTCTCAAGATAACTACGCAGAAGATAACCTCCCTGCGAATAACCAAGAATAATGAACCCATCCATCAAATTCGGGTCGTTCACAATGCAATTCGTCACCTCTTTCACCGCAGAATACACATCCATAAAAATACTGTCCATGTAACCGTTGCCAACCTCACAGTTGAGCACGTACAGATCAGGAGTAACATCCTTCAAATATTGTATGATATTGTTCATGCTTTCCTTCGTGTCCATGATACCGTGCATCACCACCACTGGAGGCTATTTAGCTACTATATTTATGAACATGATCATGGTTTTGGTGAGGTGGAACTAAATTAAAATTTATATTGTAATTATGTTCATATGTTCAAATATTGATAGAGATCAATAATACATATTTGTACATTTTAAAAATGTACGGTCATGACATTTACAATTTGATCGCATTCTTTCTATTTTAATTTTCAATTGGACGAATTAATTAACAGATGATATTATTTAATATGAAGCTTAAGTATACGTAAACGTATAGTGTAAATATAAATAGAAATTTAATAATTGAATATATAATGCATATTCATCAATAATCAATGTATATGCGTCAGAAAAATGAATTATCACATCTAATACCTTCCATTCTAGCCTACAATACGTACGCACAGTTTAAATAAAATATAAGTCTATCATTACTATATAATTGACTACAGAATAACTTGACAATTTGAATAATTTATATATTCAATTGAACACAAAAAAACATAGTTTATCTAAGAAATAGTATCAAAGCATAACCATTATAAGTACTACTTGTTGACACTTCAGATTATCTAGATAGTATTGTTGAAAAGTTTTCAACTTGAAAACACCAAGTATAAAAATACAACCAACATAGTAATTAGAGCTCCAAGGCTCGGCCATTATATAAATATTATTAGAACGCTATTTGAAGTAATCGTACGTATATTTTAATGTACCCATCATGTTATGTTGTATTTTTGTATAGGAATAATAGGATAACAAGAATATAAAATAACGAATATTGATGATTAGGGAATAAGACGCCAGTTGAATCACAGTCGCAATAGTGGACCGCCGCACAGAGGCCATCCCCCCAAAGGCGCCCACACTCCACAGGCCCTTGCCACCCCTATTCACACTACGGGGTCAACCCGCACATATTTAGATTTACTTTTTACACTATTTGTTATTTCTGACGAATACTGGGCTGTCTGTTTAAAGTTGTCTGTCTGCAGGATTATTTGTACAAGGTTTTTGGAATGAGATTGTTGGAATACGGTTGTTGGAATAATAATAATATTGTGTGCTGGTTGTACGTTATAAGTATATTTGTGGGGACTCCAATTCAACTAACGTCCTTAAAATGTACATTCCTTAAGTAATAAATCATAACTACTTTCAATAAACGTCAATTCAAAAATTTTGCAGTGAGGGAGAATTGAACCCCCACAAACCCTGCAATAACCGAACGCTCTTCTCACTCGGCCATTTTGGGTTACAGGATACTTTACAATATTTATACTAATATATTTTCCCAAATTTTGTAAGGAATTAATAAAAATTAGAAACAAAAGAAAGAAAGAAAAAGTTATGAAGACAAACAAAGAGAGGCCTTGGGCATTTGTTGTGAACCAATTTGGAGTGGAAATGGAGTGGAAGATTTAGTTTTGGAGTGGAAAGGGTAGATTTGATTTTGGAGTGGGAGGTGGAAAATTGGAGTGGAAAATTTTGTGGAGTGGAAGTACCTGTGAAAATCATTTTCCCAAATTTTTGGAGTGGGAAGGGTAAAAAATAAAAAAATAAATAATCAATCTCACCATCCAATAACTAACCACGAATACAAATTACTTTCATTACCACCACTATTAGCATAGTCAGCGGTTATAGTAACATCAGTTAAGGATGCAATTGGATAACCAACATCTGCACCTCCACCTGAATTAGTCGAACTTATAACACTTGTAAATTTCGCATAAACACATGCCGTAAAAGGTGTTGCAAAAGTTACTTTATTCTATCCTCCCGCACTTCCAACGTCAACTTCACCCCATTTTAAAGTAATAAGTCCTCCAAATGTCATTGAATAGTTATCGGCATAATAGTTTTCAATCTTAATAAGTCCATTAAATTAATTTTATAAGTTAGTTATTAATGTACTTTAATTTGTATTCACACCTATAACTGAAGCCATTTAATTTTATAAAGTTGATATATTTCCTTTATTAGTTGTATTATCAGTTTACAACACATTCACAGAATTAGTTAAATTAGTTATTGATGTCGCATTACTACTATTAATTTAAATTTAAGATGCCTAAAAGTTTTAAAGACTTGATATATGTAAAGTTATAAGGAAATCAAATGAGATTCCAACACATACACGAAAATTGAAGGAACGTATTACAGTTGATCAATCAGTCTTAGAAAAATGTATACGCCTCATAAAATACGGAAATTATAACTTTGATAATGTATTTATTGATCCGACATCTCTTCAATTATATCAAGACAACATTTAACTCGAACGAATCTAATGTGATCCGAATAGATAATATACTTTCTTTGTAATTAAACTAACAGATAAACCTAGAATAACTAATACATCAATTTCACTTAAATAACTTCAATTAGGTAACTTCAATTGATTATTCTATTTATTTTTCAATCAACCACACTACTCCATCCGCCAAGTCCACTAGGGTCCATCAAGTCCACTAGGGTCGACCGACGATCCACTATAGCCCACTATAGCCCACTACGTTCCATACCAAAAATATCTCACAATAACATTCATATACATCCACATAAATTTTTAGGCCTATCTGAAAAATATAATGTAAATCAAATTAAATTCTGTATTTCAAATTAAATCATCATACATCATCCGTAATATCCCGAGTCAATAAGTTTTTTAACTTACCAGTAAGAGTAATGTAAAATATTTTTGTAAACAACATTCAAAAATACAATCAAAATTTAACCATTGAAGAATACAACTAACTTGCATCATTTGTATCTTCAACATAAACACAAGAACTTTCGAAATTAATTCCATAATACAATGAATCTGAGTACACAATTACAAACGAGCTCATTAACAATATTTTGAGTCTATACATTCAAATTCTCGAACGTTGTCAATTTATCACTCATTAAAATAACAAAGATTCTATAAATCCTGAATTAATTAAATTCTGCAAGGAAAACATTCCAATAACAATTTACAAGTCAATATAAATTATAATCAACTATGAACAATAATTTAAAATCACAAGCTGTCTATTATTTTGTTTTATCATTCCAATTTGCTACGTTAGCGATCTAAAAGCAAATGCAATCATTACCACTCCAAATCAATAAGACATGCATCTAACGTTCGGAATCAATCAACTATCAATTCATCAACACACATTTAATTCTCACGCTCTAAATCAAATAATTCACCACATCAACGCAAACGAATTCGATAACAGAAAAGACAACTTAGTATCTATCACTGTATCCAAAGAAGAAATTGCATACTTCAACTAAAATTGCGATTGGATATCATCATACACTCCATTTGTCAAACACTAACAGCTCCATCGATTTCTTAACAATGAATATAGCCTTCAAGCACCATTATACTTCGAGAACTGCATAGACCTAACTTCATTCAATTTAGAGAACAGTTTCTACAAAAGACACATCCAAAATCATCTAAACGATCCAGAAAAGAGCCTATATGAATTTGAAAACAGTGGAGCTGCAAATTTTGATTTTGATATGAAGCAATTTATCAAATTCATCAATTCTATAATAATTTGATTATATTTTTCATTTTTACAGTTTTTTACAATACTATAATCTAAAATTTATGTAAACACTTGAGGAAAAACTTGCATAACTATAAATATTATACGATTAAGCGCTTAAAGCTAAAGATCGCAAGACGCTAACCAAATTAGGCGTCGAAATGGAAGCAATTGAGCAACTTATAGCAAACAAAGCTACTCCACATAACCCGTTCGAACACATTCAACAAAATCCTAAAAATACCCTAGTAAAATAACTAAAAGACAAAATACTAACTCACACAACGCGTTAATCAAAATTAACTCAGAGATAAAAGAAAATTCGTTAACAATAACGTCTCTAATATCAATCTTAAGGATTTGAAGATGATGAAGCTAAATATCATGAAGTCCAGAATACTTAAAAAGAACTTTATAATGAATTGTTATAACTCAATCCTGAGTAAGTCAAAATGATTATCGAATAAGTTCATGTTTACGAGAATGCAAATCAAGTGGCCTTTTTCAGAACATATTGTCCATTAATTCTAAAACAATACATAAAAGGACGTCTCATTGTAAATTACAGAGTTATAAATAAAGATGGCTCTGTAGACTACAAGACTAAGAACTTCGAAATCAGATCATCAACAATTAGAGATTACAATGATTTCATCAAATAGTACGGCTAGATAATTAATGAAGAGCAAACAGTTGGAAGCGACTAACAATATAGTCTCTCTTTAGCTCAAGCTATATCAATTCAAATTATTCCACTTCAAGAATTGAAAGATACTGTTGCAGGCACCTTAAATGTTCAACATAAGCGAAGAAATGGAGCCTATTTAAATTACATCAATAAAATTCCAACTTTAGATTTGTCCAGATATCAAATTGGTCGTACTCTTGAAGAACATGCTAAATTATCCGAAGTTTAATGTTTCATTCATTGTTTAAGAATCTCTGGTGTTTATACAAAACAATAAGTTAACAACATCGAACTTCAAATCAGCCAAGACCTCAAATATCTAGCTGTACTCAATCTCAAGAAAATTAAAGGACTCGGATGCATCACCATTAACGACTACAACGTTACTCAAAGAACTGATAGAAACATTACATCTCATACAATCTAAATAGTTCCAGAAGATCATGAAGGTCTTGATGCGACTCCCAAGTTACGTTTAGGACTCGTCGAATAACACTATTTCATAAACGAATCTGTATAAATTTCGTCTTATTGGATTAAACACTATAAACAATTTTGTAATGATCCAAGATTTATTAAAAATACAAATCTTGAAAGATACAGAGAAGATAGAAACTATTTCGAAATTCGTCCAAAAGTTAATGGTTAAGCTGCTACGACATTTATCGGAGAAATCCTTGTTCATATGCTCAGAGAAAAACTACTCGAGCCGATTGATGATTTAAATATACACAACTATAAATAAGTCTCTAAACAAATTTTAAGTGGTTCATTCGAAGATATTTAATAATATCAAGATGAATTTAAATATGAACCCAGAAAAGATGTTAATTTTAATCGAGTCATCTTCGCTGATTTTGAAACATTCACTGGCAAAGAGTACATCGACGAAACAACCAATGAAGTTAAACGAATGAATACAGCTCATGAGCCATTTATGTTATGTTATACTGAAGATGGTGAAAATGTTACAACAGCTCGTTCTATACATTATTTGATCAGATTCCTCGACAAACATCACGGATCATCTGATACTTCCACTCCAAAGCAGTCTATATGTTTATATTATTTCAATTTATCATATGACGCAAAGTTTATACTTACAACCAAGTACGCAATATCTGATGTTATCCAATAAGGCTCAAAGCAACTTGCTTTCACTATTTATCGCAAGGGCTATTCAATTGTCTTCAGAGATGCTTATAGATTATTCAGTCCAGATACATCTATATCTAAACTTCCATCAATGTTCTTTAATAAACAAGATCAACAAAATATATTTAAAGAACTAATGCCTTATAATTACTATACTAAAGAACGATATTTAAACAACATCGGTAGTATAACTGAATCTCTTGAATTTCTTCCATCTGGAACAACTCATGAAGACTTCACAAAAGCAATCAACAGAGCTGAAGCCTTATTAGATGAAGATTCATATGATATGTATAAATACTGTAAATTCTATTGTGAACAAGATGTAAAAATTCTTGCTAAAGCTGTTATGATATTTAGAGACAACCTTAGATAACAATATGAACCTCTTAACATACATTTAGACTTATACAACTACTTAACTATATCATCATTAGCTATGGATGTTCAATATCGTCTTGGATGCTTTAATGGGTGTTATAAGGTCTCTGGACTTCTTAGACACTTCTTATAATAGTTTGTAATTGGTGGACGCTGTATGACTTCTTCAAATCGTCGTGTACTAAAGACTGAACCAAATACATAAATAGTAGACTTCGATGCTGTATCTCTATATCCTTCAGCTATGCGTATAATGTATTATCCATCGGGTCCAGCAAGTTCATTAAACGCTGATCAAATAGCATTTTACAACAACCCAGTCAACTTATTCAATATAACTCTTGATCAAGACAGTTCAGATCAGAAAACATTATATCTTGAAGTCAAACTCAAACGAAATCAACAATTCATTCCTCGTTAGTTCCCTCTAGTTAGCACAATTGATGATGATGGCGTTCGTTAGTTCTCAAATAACTTTGATGAATCGATCTCATACTTCTATGATCATGTCTCTCTTCAAGACCTTGTAGAATTTCAGCATATCGAATATCAAATTGTATCTGGAGTTTATTTCTAAGAACGTAATTATACAATCAGAGATGTTGTTCAATAAATGTTTAATAAACGTGCAGAGCTAAAAGAATTAAAGAATCCAGCTCAAATTATATACAAGCTCATGCTCAATAGTGCATATGGCAAGATGATTGAGAAAATACATCCAACTTAAACTCTTGTACTCGACAAACTTGAATTCTATAAACTTGTCCTCAAACAATCATCTAATATAGATAACGTTGTATAAACTGGAGGCAAGTATGTCGTAACACTCAAACAAGAAATAGCAGATCAATCAACATTTACATTTGGAGGCGTTCTTGTACTGAGTGTATCTAAACGTATTATGAATCAAGTTATGTGCACAGCTGAAGACAACAAGCTTGACATTTATTACTAGGATACTGATTCAATGTAGATAAATAAAGCCTCATTAAATGTACTTTAAGAAGCTTATCAAAACAAATATCAACGATAATTAATAGGCTCAGCTATGGGCTAATTTCATAGTGATTTTAAGAGTGAATTAGGAGAAGTCTAACATGCTGATCAAGCAGTTTATATATCTAAGAAAGTTTATTGCGCAAGACTTGTAATAGACGCGTCTAAAAATATCTATGATTATCATGTTCGTATGAAGGGAGTATCTCTTGGAGCCATTTCAGTTGAAGCTGAAAATAACTTTAAAGGAGACTTCATAAAATTATATGAATATTTATTCAACTAGAACCCAATCAAATTTGATCTCTGTGCTACCAAGCCAATATTTGAATATAAAGGCTATCGAGTGTTTACTAAAGACTCTTTTATACGTCAATTGGCATTTCCTCTAAATAAACATGAAAAGTGATTATGCTAACTTTATTTTTGACTTTTTTAACATACTGTGGTCGCCAAGCCAACTTTGATTTCAAAAAATACTAACTATTTCAAAACTATTTTTTGTATTAATTTTAACTATATATTAACTCAATGTTTAGTAGCGTCTCCTTTCTATTTTATTACTTCTTCTAACCTTTTGGGCATAGAGTCAATCAAATGATTGATGATATCTAACGAGATTTACTCCAACGCCCTCTTTACTTCTTCATTTAATAAGTCATATGTGGTACATTCTTCAGGGGAAATGTTTGACTTCAGTGGATTCCAGCAGTGAAAAAGTGGATTTAAGTCTGGACTCATTACTGGAAAGCGATAGAGCTCAATGTTGTTAGCAGTATAAAAGTTTTTCATATACTTACTAAAATGTGTCGGGGCGTTATCTTGTTGCAACTTCAAGTTATGCTATTAAGTGATGGAAGTGTAACTTGTCTGAGAACTTAAGAATTGACAATTGAATTCATGGTCGTACCGCACGGCATAAACCATAATGGACCCTTATATCTATAGCTAATCGTACTATAGATCATGCACGAAAACAGTCCATATTTTACACTTCGAGAAAATACTTCGGATTCCACTCGTCTTTAGGTGTTCTGAGCACTCTACTCGCTCGATTTGCATAGCATTTTGAGCGATACTCATCGGTATACTAAAAAGTTCTCAATATTCAATTGGTTGTTTCAGGTTCATTCGAGCAAAGTTCAAACTTTCCAATTTATGCTTTTCGGTAAGTTTTGGCTTTATCTTAGCAACATAGAAGCTTAAACTGAATTTGGCCAGGAGACGAGATACCGTTGTTAGAGACGTGGAAATTCCACGAAGGGCTTAGTATTTTTCAGCTATGATTCGTCGAGTTTCGAATCTATGGCTCTGGCGATATTTAACAACGCGAAAATCTCAGCTTAGTCAAATTTTCTGACACTATTATCGGCATGAGAAGCTTCTAGCTTGCCTGTAACTTCAAAGTGCTTAAAAATGGAATAAACAGTTTGGAGACTACATTGAAGGCAACAAGCAATGTATTTCTTGGTTGCAACAGTTTGTGATTCTGTTTCTCACATTCTCATCATTATGCGACGCTCTTGTATTGTGATCCGTCGGCTTCGTGTGTGCTTCGTCATTTGAAGGATGAAGTGAAAAAGAAATGAACCGCAGAATTAATTGAATATGTTATAATTAGCATAAATACAGTGATTTAATTTTCAAGCGCAATTATTACATAAACATTTGTTAAAATCAAAGTTGGCTCGGACACCACAGTAGAGTAACAAAAGACAAATGAAATAATATCAAAACAAATTAGCATTAAATGATTTAATTATGAACAATGTAAAACAAATACCATAAGTTGCTGTTGAAGCTACTAATAACACTGAAAGATTCCTCAATCGTGTAAAAGTTATGAATTTATACAAAGAAGACTTTGACTATGTTCACATCTACGTAGATTCAACTGTTTCGTTCAAAACATAATTTGGTTATAACATCGGTATTCTTAGAATTATATTCTTTAAAGAAAACAAGCCAGTGTTCGCTTACAAATGTCCAGAAGATATGCCTCAAACATTTGCAAACAAAATCGCTCCTAAGATTGATAGAGGCCAATTTTAATATTTCATTATTGATAACAAACTCGAAACAGTAACTAATGCTGTTGGAGAACAAATTCAATATTTTCCAATAACTTGTCCAATGGTCGTTCAAGCTGAAGTTGTTGATAAGTTAAGACTTAAATAAATCGCAGATGCCAGACCAAAGTACACTACTACTAAATCCAAAATGATTACTGTTGACGACTTCGATGGCTTCGATTTAGACTTTTGAGCTAATTGATATTTATTTTTTGCATTTAATATAAACAATGAGTACTCCTACTGTTGATGAAAGACTTGTACTTCTTGAAGCATCAGTCGTAAAGCTAGGAGAAAATGATGATCTAATTACAGATTAGATCGAAGTATTAGAAACAAAATTAGAAGCTAAAATCACTGCATTAGAAGCTAAAGATGCTGAGCTATAATCACTTATCGATAGTATAACTTCTGGAAACATAGATAATTCACCAGCAATGTAATATATTCTAAAACAATTGAAAAACTTACTTACACATAGTACATTATGATTATTTTTACACCAACTTAAATGAAACCTCAAACTCCTCTCGACATTCTAATTGTATACGTAAAATCTACAATACAGAAATGAACTTTTTTATAACACATTAATGTAAACTAAACACGATATCTCAAACATAGAATCTATAAGTTCAATAGAATCATTCTCAGAAAGTATGTATATGAAAGAGGAAGTATCAGAATACAAACCAATATTCAATTAGTATAGAGCATATTCATTATTTGAAGCAGCTAACGATCGAAAGATAGATGAAGAGTTTAGATATGTTATAAATCATTAAGAATATTTAATATCGAATCTTGGACGTCTCGTATACATAGACTCAGCTAAGAGACCTTCGATATTCATAAATCGCGATGGATATATTTAAACAAATTTAAATGATATATTGTTAACAATTCATAAACTTGTAGCTGAAGCATACTTAGGTCCTCGACCAGATAACTGCGAAGTTGATCATATGGATAGATGTAGAGTCAACAATTAAATGTCCAATCTAAGGTATGTTACAAGAAGTTAAAATTCTCGTAACAGATCATCTTATTTCGGTCATTCTGCTGAGTACTTTTAAGTTCTTCCGAGTACTTGTATAAAATTTAATACATATTAACATCATACATTTGATAGATATTTCATAGATACAGAATCTAATTAGTTATATAGTTTCGATAATAACTAATATAGAAAATTAATTTTATCAAAAGATTTTCGATACAGACCAATGAATATCAACGGGAAATTTGCTTCGATATTTCCTCATAAGCTTTCAAAGAACGATTATAACTAATGAATATATTATTTTTTATATCTAATTCAAATGAACAACTTAACTTCTGATTCGATTGAGCCTCTAAAGAGCTGTAAGCTCCCATTATCATCATTCAGCTTCACAGGCTTGTTTGGAAGTCCTGGATGTGGAAAAACAACAAATCTTTAAAATATAGCTGATACAATTGTATAATGGAGCAAATCAACTACTTATGATTTAGATAAACCAACTATCTGCAATGGACTTGTAAGTCACTACATATACATTTCGCCTTCTACTCAGACTGATCATACATTAAACAATAAAGATTCTAAGATACTAATTTAAGGAACTGATGATAACATACTTGATCTAACAGATTCAATTAAAATTATGAATGATCGTTTCGAATAAACTATCAAAGTATAGAATTTTCTTAGATAAATTGCTAAAGACATATATAAAGAAATATATAATGAAGTTAATTTGATCAATCGTGAATAAATTTTATAAAGTCATCCTTAATACAAATTGATATTAGCTTGTTTGGCTTCATTAAACAAATTCAAATAAGACTATCCAGAGCTTCGATTTAAAGAAACTGATAGTAGTATCATAAAAGTGCTTTCTGATATGACATCTAAATAGAATAATTTGTTTAGTAGATTTGAATCTTGTTAACATAATTCATAATCTGAAATTTAATTTGATGGCTATATGGTGCGACGTCCAAAAATCATTTTAATAGCTGATGATTAGGCAGGAAGTAAACTTTTTACTAATACAACTAGCAATCCATTTTATAATTTGTTATGTATTCGTAGACATCAAGCTCTGTTCTTTGTTGGAGTTAGTTTGCATTCTCCGGGAAATATGCAGTACTCTTTCAAAATGCAGATGAACTCTATGTTATTATTCAGGGGCATTCCTTAAGAGAAACTTAAACTATTATACGACAACATATCATCTCTTGATTCAATTGATTTTAACTTGAATTCGTTTATAAAAATATATTAGGACATAACTGGATACAATGAGACAGATATGAATAAAAAGGAACAATATAGATTCAATTTTGTATATGTTTAATCTTAGCCAATATAAGCCATTTATAGAAATTTTGATACTAGACTTAAATGAGTATATATTTTTTAGTATATTTAAACAATGTACTCGACAATAGCCCGTATAGCAACGTAGGCCATTCCTACAATAAAAGTAGAAGATGTTCCAACTCTCCAATAGCTTCAACAAAATCAATTTAAACAAATGTTATTGGCTTCATAGACAACATCAAATCAGAAACTCTAAAACAAACTGTCGCAACTCAAAAATAGCTCAACGACTTCAATGAACGTTGCGAATAAGTAATTACAAACATAAAAGCTCTCAATCAAGACTCTTATCAGATTATCGATTTGTTGATACTATAACTTATGGCTGTAGCCGAATATACAATTCAGGGGGTAAAGCTCGGAGATTATCGATAATAAACTGTATTTGAACAAATTTAAAAGTTCTTTAATAACACTCTTACAACTAATGAGAAAGTATTAGTACTGTAGCTCATAGAACAAATCTTCAAGGGCAATAAGAAACAGCTGTTAGATATATTTGAAGATATGTTCTCTATAGCAAATAGCTGTGGACTCTTTAGTAGTTGCACTGCTTTCTGAAAATGATTAATTTTTTCAAGAACATATAATGACAAATTAAGAACTTGTATTTGTGAACTAATATGATTCTTGGTAAGGGGATTTGCTTGAACTGAGAGACTCAAAATATATGAAAGAGAAACTTTAAAATTGTTTTGTAAGCATATTTTACAGTCCAGCTACGCATTTGTTGCATTTGAAGCTTATAACATATAAAACTCCAATATGGACTGTTGAACATTTTAAAGAGCTATAGAGATATTTAGTTGACAACGATTTAGAAGCTGATATAGATACACTTACTACAGATTTTGGAGGAGAATATAAAGGCATATTTGAAGACTATTTAATTAAATTTAATGTATCTCATAGAGTCGTATTATTCGATGATTTGTAACTAGCGCCTATAAATGCTATGTGTAGATATATAAGAGGCAGAATTTAGAAAGGTATCCAAGAATTATCTGAACTGTCTGATGAACAACATGATAGTGGACAAGTATACATTAACTAAGATCAACTTGAAACTATTCTTGATAATCTTATGAAATTTCACAATTATGAGAAGTCTATAAGACTATATTCGAAGGTTCCAGCTAAAATTACAAGAGAAGAGGTTGATGATGTGAATGCTGTAAAGAAAGCTTAGAACGATGAGTTAAATGATGTTTATGATTTTAAGTTAGGAGATATTGTTAATGTGTTGATGTTAAAAGAGAATTCTAAGTTTGATAAGAAACGTGAACGTAAATGGAGCAGAGGAACATATAAAATTATTAACAAAATAGGAAGCTTCTTTTAAGTAATTCCAGAGCCATTTGATTTTGATTAGTATGTCCAAACATTCAAGCTATAACGAGGACATCCTTGGGGCATTCCAGCTTATCATAGAAAGTGTTATTAATTGAAGTTTGCTAAAAATTAAACGCTATCAAAAGAGTATTATAGCTATGAGCTTGAAAATACAAATTTCTATACATTCGATAGCATTTAAGCTGCTGTGAACAATAAAGGCTAAACTGTAAAAATATATGATGTATTAGAGCATGCTGAAGATATTAACTATCGTATCAAGCCAAGTAGCTCAAATACATTTATAAAGGATCATTCTAAATCTACTACTACTTATTCAATCAAGCCTTCGTAGCTAAAAGCTTATAATAAATCTCTTATAACTCCTATAGAAGACAAATATTTGTTTGGATTGGATTTACCTCAATTTTACATGCCAGTATTTCTTATGAAATGATAATATTAAATTATTCGGATTTATTTGAAAAGTCTGTTTAATAAAAATCATAATTATATTTTTTAGATTATATAAAACAATGTCCAAAGCAATCAATGTGATTCCAGCAAAGGTAACAGCTATAGAAAACTTATCGAATGATGTGTATGTGTCAACGTCTAATGACGGCGTTGCAAGCATTAAAGTAACGCATGTAAATAAATCAGGAAGCAATACAATCGACTTCTAAAAAGGTAACATAATTACAGGAGGCAACAATAATGAAATTAGATGGGAAATCTAATGCTTATAAAATTCAGTCTTGTCTACGACTAACAGTGGACTTAAATATACTATGCAATTTGCTATTAAATTAGCTTATAAAGGTTTTGGAAGATATTATTGGAAAAATGGCTTCGTATACTTCCAGAAAGCAACTTTCACAAAAACATCATCAACAATAAATAGTTATACTTTGGATGCTCCAGAAGTTATATGCACAACTGCTATGAATTCCGCATTCCCAATATATGAAACTACTGTGATATATAATGGTGAAATTAAGACTCCAGAAGTATTTAGAAAGTCTATGTTCTATCAAATGTTCTTACCAAAAGACTATCAAGAAACTATGAGTCAAACTTGGTTCGAAGGCGATGCTATTCTGTTTGATGAATTTGCAATTCCTTTCGATGAAGCAACTGGAAAGTATATTGATGCAACTACTGCTGCAAATTGGGATCCAGCCAATCATGTTAACAGACAACTTACAAAGAACTCCGATAATTCATTTACTTGGACTTTCAGAAAGGACTTCTTCGTTCCACTCAACATGCTCAATCGCGTATTCAATTATTCTAACAACTTCTATACAAACACTATAAAGAAGTAAAGTTGGGAATAATATTTGAATTATCATCATATATAGTTATTGTTCCTGTTAATTTATAGATTTCTTCAGTCAATCGTATTGAAACTAAACTGATATAATCGTCTTGTCCATAACTTAATTATTGGATTATTGCTTTGCCATCTAAATCTGATAACGATGTATCTAAAGTTGTTTGAACTGATTCCTAATAGGCTCTATCTTTATATTATTGTATACTCATTTTAAAGTGTTGAAAAAATAATCTAAAATATATTCTCATTCATCATCACTAACTTATATGTTAAGTGATTTCAGATAAGGGTTTTATGTTTAAAGAGGTTTCTTTTTCTTTTAAGGCACTTCATTTTATTATTAATTTTATTTAATCTTTTATGGAACTACTTCCTATTCATCAACAATAATAGGTTTCTATTTTTCTATTTTCACTTCCTTTATTTCTTTTATTTCCTCTTTCATTTCTTCTTTCTCTTTTATTTCCTTTTGTTTTTCTTACTTTTCCTATTACCTATTCAATGTTTCTAATATTTATTTAAGATACTCAATATGTTAATCTTGTGACTAAACTTACGGTTAGGATTGAGGTTAAGGTTAAGATTAGGCTTATATCTTAGGTTATCTTGGTTTTTGTTTATCACATGTTGCTCTCCATCCTTATTTTGTCCATCTCCATGTCTTTCCTTCAATTGCGGCAGGCGTAATATCTTTGTTTTGTCTCCAATCTAATAATACTTTTTCATCTTCCATTCTATTTTATATTATCAAAAAATAATTTAAATATTAAATAATTATCATGTCTAACACGCTTTCAGACATCCACTAGTCAGTTTAACCGTAATCTTTAATATATTTTATGCTAATTGAATTAAATCTTTAGTAGAATTTGAATCAATAATTTGATCAATCTTAGTGTCAATAAAACATTCTGCAATAATTTGAGTTGTAGAAGTATCTGTTATAAGTGCATTTCTCAATTATAGTTTGACATTATATTTTTTCAATTCACCTGCTTGGAATTCATTTTTCCAAACATATTCTGCCAATGCACATAACTAAGTTAACATGCTGTTAATTTGTTCTGTAGTAATCTTATCGTTGATATACTTTTTGATGACCACTTGTGAATAATGCGTCGTCTTTAAAAACTCTGTTTTTCAAGTCTCCATGCATCATTTTCAATTGTGTGAAGATTTACTCCAGTAAAGGTTTGAGACGTGATTATTTCGTATGTCTCCATCGATGTGTCTGACGAAATTATAATTGTTAGGGTTTTCTATAAATGCCTCTGCGACTAAACGATGAACATGTAATATGTGAAGTTTATGTCTTTATGTACCTATGTCGATTCTTACACGTGTTGGTTTTCCTTCAACACATAATAAATTTAGTTTCTATTAAGTAGGTTTACAAAATACATTGCCATCAATTGTAACTAAATAATGCGAGCATATTTCTAAGTCCTTAAACAGTTCTGTAGATGTCATATTTAATTTGAATAAAAAATTTTACTTCTTTCTTCCGCCGGTGATGATTAGGGAATAAGACGCCAGTTGAATTGGAGTCTCCACAAATATATTTATATCGTACAACCAGCACACAATATCTTATTATTCCAACAACCGTATTCCAACAACCACATTCCAAAAACCTGATTCAAATAATCCTGCAGACAGACAACTTTAAACAGACAGCCCAGTATTCGTCAGAAACAACAAATAGTGTAAAAAGTAAATCTAAATATGTGCGGGTTGACCCAGTAGTGTGAATAGGGGTGGCAAGGGCCTGTGGAGTGTGGGCGCCTTTGGGGGGGATGGCCTCTGTGCGGCGGTCCACTATTGCGACTGTGATTCAACTGGCGTCTTATTCCCTAATCATCAGAATATAATGAAATATCACACCAATAATGAGTGAAACTTCATTACAGGTTGATCCAGCTAGCCGTTAAGTGGCTATTGATAGTATTGACGGTTTGATTGAGCAATCAAACAAATGCGAGTAGGGGAAAGAAAGATCATACAGGAAATGCTGCGTCGCAAGAACTGTTATAGATAAGTCGATCAAATGGCATGGAATTTATGGGAAAGTTACAATCAATGCGAAAATGAGCAGAGTTCTCTCAGAAATTCTGTAAACTTTCAATACTTCTCCAAAATCTCCAGAGTGGTTGTTAAAAATAACCGAGAAGAGCTCAGTGTACTTTTTCAACGATGCTGACAAGTAAAATCACAGTAATGCTGTCGCTCAGACCCCTTTTTCGGATTTCGTAGCTTGGATTCACAATTGTGTTAAATCTCCAGTTCCTTTGGTATAAAGCAGGGATGCTGTATGCTTAATTTACATTAAATAACTAAAGGACAAAATCTACTTAACAATGCAATCGGTTGAAGCCCAGCCGGTTAAGGGTTATACTAGATCGATCATCATAAATCAGTATTTCACGTTCACTTCTATAAATAATTAAACACAGCTAGAAAGCTTTCTAATTTGTGATCCCAGTGGTTCTGTTCCAGCATTTGCCTATAATTTGGCTCTTGATGCAAGAAATGACATTCTCGTCAACGTGAAGGAAATGATTGAAGGAAGTTTGTGAACGTTTTCAGTTTAAAAGATTTTTATTTATATATTACATATTATAGAATAATGATATTATCTATATATATATATATCTCACTTCCTCGAGACGGCACAAACAGACTTCATTGAGACTTTCGAAAGCAAAACATAGGCTCTCGCACGCCAGTGTTTCCACTTTCAAAACGGGCTCAACCCGTCATTTATGCCCAAGAAGGCCGAAGACTGAGAAAAATTATAAATATATATATATATATATATATAATTTTTAATGTCTTCTTACTAACCCTTATTATATGAAAGGTGAAATATAGGTCGAAATGTTCAATCGCTAACTAGCCATTGATAACTTCGATAATATGATCAATTATGAAAGTCAATGCGAATGGACCAAAGAAAAAGTATACAGAAAAAGTTGAGTTACAAAGGTTTTAGTTGATAAACATATTAAACGGAGAGGTATATTCGGAAAAATAGACATAAACGCCAAGATATCCAAAGTAATATCTGAAGTGCTTAAAACATTTAATATCAACATAAATTCACCAAAATGGTTGATTGAAAATATTGAATCAAGTAGTATTCATTTCTTCAACGAAGTAGATAAAGAAAACTACGGCAAAGCAATTAAATAGATTATCTTTTCTGATTTTGTAGCATGGACACATAATTGTGTAAAGTCTCCATTTTCTTTCATTTAAAATAGAGATGCAGTTGGAGTACTTTATGTCAAGTAGATACATAATAAGACTTATATTACTATGAAATCCGTTAAAGCTGCACCGTGTAAAGGTTATACACGTTCAATAATTATCAACCAGCATTTCACCTTTGAAGAAACCAAAGGAAAGACAACATTGACCAGTTTTCTGTTATGCGATCCTGGAGGTTAAGTGCCGTCTTTTGCGTATAATATGGCTCTTGAAGCGCGCAACGATATTTTGGTTGATTTGAAGCAAATGATAGAAAGCGAGAGGAAAACATCTTGATCAGTGAGTTATTGTGTATTTCTATTTTTAGTGGGTTGCAAAAGTACGTAATGCACAAGTTTGAATATGGCTATACTTTTTAAAAATCATTTTCCAATGTTATAATTATTATAAGACTTCTCATTAGTATAATTCACGCATTTAGCCGAATTATATGTCCCACTCACTTAAATGCAGCTTACAGAAGCCGAGCAGTACAAGAGCGATATCGAGCACATGCAGGAGCAACACTTAAACATCCAATCAAAACTTAAAGTACAACCTGTCTTTAGAAAAGCAAAACCGAAGAAGAAGAAACCTGGAGAAGCACAACGCGCCGAAAAAGAAGATATTTCAGCAGTCTCTAGCAAGGAAACTTGCTAAGATAATTTTGACACTGATGAGATCTCTAATGAAGTACGCAATATTGAGGACATCATTAACATTCACATTGATCCCGAACAACTCGATCCACTCAGAGGAGATAATTCTTCTGAGTGTAGCGAGGACTGAAAAAATAACATGACTCACCAACACATAATCCAATAAATACGGATAATGCAAATATATATAAAATGCCCATATCAAATTGTAATACAAATGAAAAACAAAAATAAATAAAAGCAACTGAAATATGAATTGAAATGAATTAGCTATTAAAAAGTGTAATTAATTAAAAATAAAAGTCAAAATATCTTAAAGAAATTTAAAATATTAAATATATAAACTAGATAAGCAAAGTTTAATTTAAATATACAACTAATGTAAAACCAAACTTTTCTACAAAAAAGATCTAAAATGTCTTTTAAAGAATTATAGTAAAAAACTAATTAATTCATTAATAATAAAATTAATATAACGTATATATGTTCACTCTATACAATATGATTAAATAGCATACACCATAAGATAAAGTAAAATAGTTACTTGATATAAAAAAGATGTTAAATCACACATAGAAATAAATACATTAATGTTGTTACATAAATTAAGAAGCATAAGCACTTAGATTGAAATAAAGATGAAAACCATTTAAATTAACTTGAAAATTATCAACCACAAGAATTATTAAAATATTAATAATATAAAATGACTCACTTAACTGTAACCTTATCATCAGTACTAAGGCTCAATTCAATCATTCCATCTTCATCTCATAAATCATGACAATCCACAAATCCAAACTCAATTACACATAACGTTACCTCAAAACTAATCTCAACATCATACCTCATCTTCTAGGATTGTCACTCTGAATAGCCTCCTCAGACAACCTAAGTTAGTTCGGCACTTGAACTAACATTGTTGACCTCGGAAGTTATCTTTGTAACTATCTTTGGGATGGCTGGTATGAATCTTGGGACTAGCGTATCAGCGGCAACGCGTAGTGCTTCTAAGTTTAGAGCAGGGAACAATGTCATAACTCTTTAATCAGTTTCTTCCTGTTCATGCTCATTTACTCTT
This sequence comes from Hexamita inflata, assembly GCA_963988835.1. NCBI lineage: Eukaryota > Fornicata > Diplomonadida > Hexamitidae > Hexamita > Hexamita inflata. The sequence continues at coordinate 72,263 of CAXDID010000840.1, read as the reverse complement.
GAAAGCGAAATCTCTGCAATATATTAACTGCATAAAATCTGTGTTTGTGTTTTGTTGTTTTACATAGTAAGTTCCATTCGGACTTCTTCCTGTATTACAGGGAGTGAAAGCAGGATTTCGTTCTAATTTATTTAAAAATTGACTTATTCTCTCCTTTCAGTACTATGTGGGGCTGATACCACTTATGGTATCAACGGCTGGGCAGGTATATCCGGCTTTCGTTTCGGCTTTACCTTTTCTGACTTTTTCTGAATCGTCACTTGTACATTTGGTTACGTCGTCTACCTTACTGTGTTAGCTAAGTATTCATTAATTGCTGCGTGTGGATTTTTCTTCGGAATACGAATATCATCACTTGCTAATGCAGCAAAGCGATTATTCTAATTCCCTGGAATTACGTCTTCATGATCGTTGATTTCGTCTCTTCTTATCACCTTTTTCTTATACATGATTGCTGTGCAGTTGGCTTTATACACTCCAAGTAAGTTTCCTATCTCCTCGTATACGCTTTCCATCCTAATATCAAGCTCATCTAAAAATTCTCGCGATTTTGTGTGAATTGTACAGTTCTTTCCTATTATTATAGGAATAACTCTCAGCGGTTCGCCATTCTAATCCTTCATTTGTGCGTAATGATTTTATTTGATTCTAAAATATCTTTTAGTATCAAATGTGATACCTATATCGAGGTACACCTTCTTTCCATCAACTGTGATTTCAACATCTGGTTTCTTATTATTCAATGCTCTGTTATCATTTCCTGCTGTTACCTTAATCGCGTTGTACTTTTTCCTCAACTATTTCTCCAAATAATTGGCAAACACATCATGCACCTTAATGTGTATTTCATTTATGACCTTACATGCCTATTCGTGTCCTGCTTTTGCATTGCATCCACACAATTCGCAAACTTTAGGCATACCAATATCATACTTTCCAAACGCCAGATCTATTAAATGCTAAATAGATTCATTGGGAAGCATCCCATAACCCATTATAGCATATCCAACTTTTGGGACTGTATCATCAATCGTATTCTGCTGTATCTCTTTCGCGCGCATCTTTCCTTTCTTCTCCTTGAAGTAGTTCTTCGCAACCTCTGTTTGTAAATCAAAACCTACTTTGTGTGTAGGTGCATGATTTTTCGTTTTACTAATCATATCATCATGCATACTAGCGTAATTTAATCCAGGTAGTATCATTGACAGACCACCAATACATTTATATGCGCTCATAAAGGAAATTACCTCCTCTGTAGCTGCACCTGATTGTATTATTTGCTCCATGTGGTTTGTTAGAAGTTAATTAATTTCATTGTATAGTTTGATCGTTTATGCATTATTCTTTGCAACGTCAATTAAGGGCGCGTAGTTTGCTGCGGTCACAACCGTCTATCCAAACATAATCAATTTGTACTTCGTCGCAATACTCAAGTGTGCAAGTCCATTAACTTTTAACATAACTTTCTTCACCACCTATTCAGCAAGTGGTTTCGCAGTTTTACCAAATTCCTATCCAAGGAATGATATAATCCCCGTCTTACTAAACAGCTAATCATCAGTACTTTAACATTTTTCTTTGCTTAGCGTCAGCTTCAGCTCCTCAAACAAAATAATAGTTTCATCAATCGCTCTTTGCGTAAAGTAAAATAACTAGTATATATTTATTTATTGCGTTTGGATGTATTGTTGGATTGTTGCTGTTGAGTGAGTCATGTTATTAGTTATTGTGTATTTCTATTTTTAGTGGGTAGCAAAAGTACGTAATGCACAAGTTTGAATATGGCTATACTTTTTAAAAATCATTTTCCAATGTTATAATTATTATAAGACTTCTCATTAGTATAATTCACGCATTTAGCCGAATTATGTCCCACTCACTTAAATGCAGCTTACAGAAGCCGAGCAGTACAAGAGCGATATCGAGCACATGCAGGTGAAGCACATCCGCATCGTCCGCGAAAACGAACAATTGAAGTAATAGCTGCAGTAAATGAAGGTCCTGGTAATGCAGCTTCAGCAGGACAAGGAATTCTCGGCCAAGGACGCGCAAAAGCTCCAAATACAGCAAATATCCGACCTGTAACAGCAAATAATCCTCCTAACTGACATGAATTTCTCACTTAACACGTAATTGGAGCAGCAAAACGCCGAGTCGCACGCGAAGTTCCTTGATATTCAGCGCGTTCAGAAGAAATACGTGGACACAATCAACGAACTGGAGGACATGCGCCAGAAAATGGAGGAGAAGAAGAACAACTCGGACGAGCTGTGCAAACAGTTGAGATTCCAAATTCAAGCGCTGAACGAGGACAAAAAGGGGCTCAAAGAGCAAATAGTAGGTTTGAACCAGAAGATAATCCAGCTGAAAATGGCCGTTGACCTGAGCATGAGGAAGAATAAAAAGGTGACCGAGGCTAAAGTTGAGAAGAAAGAGGAAGATAATAAAGGAGAGCAAAATAATGCGATAATGACCGAAGAACGATTAAATGAAGTAAATAATTAGTGAAATTTCAGTTATTTATATTGAAAAAAGATAAGTTGAATACTTCATAAATAGTTATTAAAAATGATTAACCGATGATAATAAATAATATGATCCACTTCTAACCAACATGTAAATCCTTTAAAATGCCTACAAACAAATATAAAATAAGATACTTAAATTAGTTATGAAAGAAAACATGGCAGGGCCTGGAATCCCGTCGGAATATGATTAGAGAATGTTATAAATATATCAAAATTAAATCCAAGATGAGACTCTTACAATTAATGATGATTAATAACTTAAAAGCTTAGACTTTGTTAAAATGCTGAATATAAATAAACTCGTGCTTAATGAATGTTATAATGTAATTCCAAAGTTAGAAAGCAAAACCATCACATAATTAGAAATAACAGACTGTGAAATTAAAAGTCTTAAAAAACTACAACTCGAAAACTTAGAGTATTTAGGATTATACAACGACGAAATGGAAGAATCAAAGATACTAATGTAGGAAATAGTTAGGTATTAAAAACTAAAAGAGCTTCATTTGTATTAATGGATAATTAGATTAAATCCACTTATACAGCTTCAAAATCTCACTGTTTTAGGTTTAAATGATTGTCAAATCTGCAGCACAGAAGCCTTAAGACCACTTGTAAATCTAGTGGAATTAGAGATGTTTGGTAACAAAGATATTGATATCACTTAACTTTAGTACTTGACCAAACTAACTTATTTGTCGTTGCCATCCTGTAATTTGGTTAATTTAGATGCGTTACGAGCACTTTTCAAGTTAGAGCGACTTGATATTTACAACAACAAAATAATTTATATATAACATCTTTTGGAACTTTAATTTTTGTCATATCTATATGCAGAAAATAATATGATATAAGATATTACATGTATCGAAAGACATTCAAATTTCAAGAGCTTCAGTTTGAATAAATAAAAAAAGCCAACTTAAAAAGAAGTTGAAGAAGCCAAAATTATGAAAGATATCTAGAATCAGATTTCTATTCTTAGACTTATGCTTTAGTAATATAAGAAGTTTAAACTTTAAACTTAAAATTTTAGAAATACAGTTAATTTACACTTACAAAAGCAGATTAATAACCATTTATAATAGGTTACATAAGTTATGTCACTCTTTTAAATGATGAACGAATTTGAAAATTGTTAGTGATCTGTTATCTCATTAGATTATAACCTTTAATATTCATATTCTGTATATCAAAGTGATTTATGAATATTTCAGAAGGTATACGGTGTAACTTGAATAAACAATATAAATACGAATAATTACCTCTTTTTACGTTACACTTAAGATAACTGGTTTGAGGTTTTTGATATTTCAGTGTTCACCATTTCTAATCTATAAACAGAATTTACAAACAACGCTCTATTTAGCCCTATCCCGCCCATTTACCACATTTCCACTCCAATAATGCTATTTGCTCTGTCATTCCAGATTATATTTGAAACGACGAACGTGGACGCGCACCAAGACGACGGGAAGTTCGTCGTCCTCGTCCTCCTTGACCCAGCTATTCACTAACAGCACATAACTGACCTGAACAACCTCCCTCAACTTGATTTTCACATTTACTACATGGACGGTAACATTGGAGACTACCAGTTCCTCCAGCTCCCGTTTGTCCAGTGCAGAAATCCCAGTGATAAATCCCAGTTCTGGATCAAAATATTCGACGGAGCGGTTGGAATGAGCGAGTTCGTGCTCCAGTTCATGAAGGAGGTTAAAAACGGGGACATTGAACCGATCAAAGTGTTTTGAGTTAATTCATTAATTATATTGATGTTGGTCTTCAACACATTTAAGATATATATTTAAGAATAAGAGTAAATGCTAGCAATTTGACCTTTAAAACGATCGCCTGAGCTCAAAAATAATTATTATTTAATTTTTGAATTTTAATGAAGATTATTTATTATATTTATAAAGTAAACAATTTTGCAAACATTTATACATATCTATGTATTAAAATATTTATGTATGATATATGTATTATAATGAAAAAATGATGAAATATACTATTTAGAATAAATATAACGGAGATTAAGTATGCAATTTAGTTGTAAATTAAGAGTGAAATAATTTTTAGCTCTAAAAGTATATTAATACTCTAGAAGTTCATAAATTTTAATTCAATTATTTACTCAGAAATTACTTTAAACATAAATACTATATTATAATTTCTACTAATTTTAAATTTTACTACTTTATAAAGAAGTTAGTGCTGCTAAGTTTAATTTAAAACATATATTTTTGTATTATAAACGAGTATAATGAGTTATAATTTGAATAATATATATGGATTAATGGAGTGGTAATAATGTCTGCAATTGTCTAAATAATATAATAATTTAACGATTAGGCTTGGCGTTTCGACGTTAGAGCTGAAGAGGCATTGCTGAAATACCAGCTTTGTTTAGTGTGATCGATGATGGATTCATTCGGTTGCGCTTCTCGTTCCTCGCCGTTCCTGAGATGCAGCTCGGCCAAATCGGTTGCGGAAGGTAAAATCCCCCGATTCAAAGTGCTGAGCTGGCATCATCGAGGATCAGTATGGCTAAGGGCATGCCATCAACAAGCCTTCAGGATTGGAAAGCGGTAACCGCTCCATTGCTTCCTTAGAAACGCAGATGGTACGACGCAGGTGATTCCCGTATAGATCGGCTCACACGAAGCAGCCGCGTTACGCCCCTGGATGCTTGTACCCGAGTCGTTGGTTGCCTTGGTTGTGGAGGTGCGCCTAACGTACATAGGTGTGTCTAAAACTAATGATCATTCGCGTGAACTTACAGTTCCTGCACAGAAGACCGAACTAGTATAAACGAAAGTTAAGTGAGTGGGATATATAATTTAATATAGAGAATAATGTTAAATGTTATCAAAATTATACATACAATTTAGATTTATACGAAGTAGTATAAATTTATAAATATTTTATAGTTTCCATAAATATAATACTAACTTTAAAAAATTAAGAAAAAGTAGAAGCTATACTGAGGTCACAGGACCTAAGTTGCCAGAGGTAAATCTCTGTTATAATCTCATTATTTGCACATCATTGTATGTATTAACAGTTAAACTCACCTCTGAACACCATTCGACACATTATTTTTATTCTATACTTGTTGTTATAAAATTCGTTTACTATCCCCAAAATATTTGAGTAGTTACATTGCATCAAAAAGATGTATTGTTTATGGCTAAAGAAATACTTATTTTATAATCTCGACCCAAACTATTCAGCGAATGTTCTTCACACAATTCTGTCTATTTTCAGATTTTAAATTTGAATTTAACTGAATTCATACATAAGAAGCAACATAAATAGGCTCTATAAATATTGATAGTAGAGATGTCTTGGAGATGCTTCTACAATCTATGACTCTGGACAGTACTAACCAAATCTATTTCAAAAACTTTCCCGTCAATAAATTTACATGATAAGTAATAGTTACGAACTTAGTGAAAGGTGAACATAGAGTATGATGATATGGTTGGTCTGAAAGAAATAGGATTATTATTTGGCCTTATTTGAACATCATTCAAGACATAACTGGAAAAGTTCATAACTACCATCGTTACTTCTACAAGCGATACTGTTACTTTTAACCCCAAGTTTACTTTGTTATTAAGTACACAACTTTTCTATTATTTTCCAACAAGTCCATTTTTAAGTGTGAGGTTTACAATTAAAAAATTAGCTCAATGTGGTTAAATATGTTATTGTAATAAATATAGAAGGAAAATGTCCAATTTTCACTATTGAAAGAAATAAACGTGTTTTTTCTTAGCAACTTAGGTCTCATGACCCTTTTTAAAAGTTCGGCGCAAATTCAATGTATTATTTGTAATATTTGTATTATTTGTAAATAAAACTGTCTATCTTCAGTTTATATACAAATACTATATACAAATACTTTGCATCCAGTACTGTTTGTTGTTAAAAGTTTGCTTCGCGATATAAACTGTGAGCTCAAATGTTATTGTATTTGTTTTCTTTAAGTTATTGTTAGAAAAAGGTAGGTATACGGAAAATAATAAATAATAATTCACTTAAAAGGTGATTGCACCAAGGCACTCGCCAGGATCACTATCCTCAACCTTTACCTGTTCAAAAATTGTGCAATGGCTATCCGATTCACAACAGATTTCATCATTGATGAGATAAATAGCACAAGTTGATGTTTGACACTCATGCACGACATTTAAAGCCTGAAATATGTCGATTTCGTTGAAGAGAATGATATTTGATGTGTTGACCCCGGTCTGATACGTCTATTTCTTGGGAATCTTCCAGTATTTATTTTTAATGTTTTTATTGCTGGTTATTTCCTAGCACAAAAACCAGAAATCTCCCAATATCCATACTCCCAGCAAACCTATACTTTCTCCCAGCAAAATTGGGAAATGTTAAGCCAACCTTAACGTTGTTCAACCTTAGACGCTGGAATGTTCAAATATGTCCATTACTGTTTAAATAGTGATGATTTAGAGACAGTAAATACGCAAAGACGCACATTATTTATATTGCGTAAAAATTAACTTCTTTACAATCTTTACCAAACTTAGTTGAAGTCTCACGATCGCACAACAGTTTTCTTGCATAACTCTATTATGCGATCTTGATCGAGTGATTGCTGTTTAATTAATCAAAAGTGTATTATAAAATTTCCAAATTCGGAAGAGTTCAAATTTAGAAAATTGAACTGATTTAATTGTTAGCGTCTTATTTTATATAGTTGACATGCATTTTGACATGATTTAGAATGTTCTAATAACGTGTGTTTCTAATATGATATTTATGAATATTACATTGGGGCAAAAAATGATATACAGCTAGGGATGGTTTTTGTACGTGATTTGTACGTAATTTCGCTGTTGTCCGCGCCGTACAAATCGCGGACCACGTTTTCAATTTTGTACGTAATTTAATTATTTGTCCGTAATATATTGTGATTTCGATGAGATTTCAGAAAAATATTATATTTTTGAGTATATAATATATATTATTACATATATTGTAATTTTTTCCCACTTCTATATGATAGATTTAGTGAATATTCAGACTTGCAACAATATGCTAGGATAACATGTCAAAAATACATTTAAAATATTATAATAAAGTTAGAACGCTTTTTGCGAACTTATTTATTAACAAATAAATCGATATAACTAATTTAAGATATATATTTACAAAAACAATCAAAATGACGATATCAATTATAATACTTGTTATAAATTACCAAATAAAGCAACAATAATACAATAACACGATATTTCATGATTTAATGAAATTTTATCTATATTTTATATTTTACAAAGAAAATAGAGCGTACGTCAAGTATTAACAAGTTGAAATATAATAATAACTTGTATATGTAAATAATATTAAGTTAAATAAATATTTCACTCCAACATTATGCAAAGTATCTCAACAAAGTATCTCATTTTTATGTAATAGCAATCTATATTTTATTTTAATTTAGTTATATTAAGCAATAATATAGTGTTTTATTTAATAAATTTATGAAATTAATATGGATTAATAATATATTATGTAAATTTGTACGCATTTTCTTATATTTGTCCGCTGCGTACAACGTCCGCGTGCGTACAATGTACGCAAGTTATTGGTACGCAAATTTATTATTTGTACGCATTTGCGTACAAAAACCATCCCTATATACAGCTCACCACATATTTTAAACGACAAGCCAAGTATCATAACAAATTTATAATATTTGTAAATTAATAGTTAAATAATCAAACTTTATCACTATACGTTTTCATCACAATTAAGTTATTGAAATATTGTAATTACTTTCCCAAACAATGAATTCATATTTGTATTTTATTCTATTATTCTCATATTAACATTGTTCTTTTTACCAAAGACTTTATTCTTAAATTATTTACGATTTTCTCTCATATTTCTAAGCAAAGAAACAGGGGAATTTACATCTCTCAATATATTTGCATATTATATTTCTTATTCTGTTGGTTCTTCGATATAATTGATCTCATACGAATCTAAATCAAAGAACTTTACGAATTGAGAAGATAAATCAATAATTTTGTTCTTATATAAAAATCTAAGTTCTATTAGTTGTTTCAATTAAGCTAACGGTAAAGCATACACAATCAGATTAAATCTTAAATCCAATACTTTTAACTTTTATAACGGTATTAAGGCTTCAACAGATTGCAAACCACATTATTATATTTCTAATTTTTCAAGTTGAGTTAAGTATTGTAGTGGAGTAATGTCAAAAAATGGGCTTTTAATCTCTTCCAGTTCAAAATGACCTAGATCTCTGCTGAGATTCAATTCTTTGAGATTTACAAGATATTTTAATGCATTTATACTCGACAAATTACACTTGCTCAGATCCAATATCGTAAGGTCAGTTAAGTATTACAGCGCATCCAGCGCTCTTAAATCTTAAAAATTATTAGTTGATAAATATAACTAATCTAAGTTTGTTAACTAGCTTAAAGAATCTAACTACAATTTACCACATAAATTCAAATTTAATATTGTAAGTTTTGTTAAATACTGCAATGGAGTTGTATTTAAATAACAAGTATGTTACATAACTTTGTTTAAAAATTTATTTCCATTATTAGCAAGATTTAATTCTTCTAGATTTAAAAGCAATTGAAGAGCTTCTACGTTAGTTAAACGGCAGTCTTCCAAATTTAGTATTCTCAGTTATAATAAATCGCCTATCGGAGTTATGTCATCAATTCTGTCATTACCTACCAGACCTAGCTCTTTTAAGTTAGTTAGATATCTCAGTACATCTATTTTATTTAATTCGCAATAATTCATATTTAGTTTCTCAAGTTGTGCCAAGAACTTAAGTGGAGCAATATCAATGTAATTTTTTCTTTCAACATCATATTGGTGGAGCTTTTGAACTGCTTGTTCACTCATATTTGTTGTATCTCGTAAGTTACAACAATTTAAATTAAGTGATGTTATTTGAGTTAAATCCTGAAGCAGTGACAAATCTATTCCTTTGTTGCGCGGTAAATCTAGTTCTTTCAAATTTTTAAACTAGTTGATGTTATCAAGATTCAGTGCACTTAAATTTGTTATTCCCAATATTTCCAAGTTAGGCAGCTAAATAGAATCTACGCTCTTCAGTATGCAACCATGAAGTCTCAAAGCCTTTATACTATCACTTTTAAAGTTGATGATTATGTTTTTGCATTATTCAAATTTGACAGTGCGTAGATTTGTAAGTTGCTACAGTGGTGTCGTATCAATGTCATCATATAGTTTGATGCATAGATCTTTGAGGTGTTAGTACGTTCGTATGTTTTCTATGTTGAGTCTGTTTGAAGAAGTGTTATTTTTGACATGTAGCACTTACACGTTTTCTAACTGTAATGAATTTAAACTTTTTAAAAAACAAGCGGTTACAACCAGTTCCTTTATTGTTTTACATATTTGTTTTGAAAATAATTTTTCGGTATTCTTCACTTAGACCAGTTCCAGTTCTATAACTTATTAGAAGTATTCGCACTCATTTATATCACAGCCTGAAATCTTTAGCGTCTCAAGATTTTCAAGATTTATGTTCTTGAAGTTTTCAATATCAATTCCGTCCATTCTCAGTTCTTTCACCGTTTGACAAGTAAATTTTGGAATTATCGATTTACAGCGCTCAATATCAAGTATTTGAATGTTCAAATTCTCTATAAAACTGAAGTCTCCGAGCTTACTGCCTTTAATACTGAGTTTTCCATCAAAAACGTGCTATTTCAATACTTCTATTCGCTTATCATCATTTTCCTTCTGAGATTAAGTATACCAAAAATGAAACTACTGGTTGAATCGCGGTTGGTCATCATTCATATTGGAAGTGGAAGCCAAGTATAATTTAGAGATATTTTACTTAAAAATAAAATATGTGTTGAAAAAGCAATTTCTTGTAATTATCTTCATAGTATATTGACTGACATGAAATTTATGTAATACATAACACATTTGGATCATCAGAGAAAAAGGGCAACCAGTATAGACGTAATTTACGGAGTGATGTCTTTCATAACACATTTGGAGTATTCATGAAAATTAGGGATTGTTTTATATACTAAAAAATATATGGCTCACTCTTTTGGTACATCTCAAAAAACATCCACTAATCAATTACTTCAATCACAGGAACATTAAAAAATGAAATTTTCATTTTAATGCGTTCTTTACTTCTGTAACTATGTACATAAAGGACTCTATATTTTTAGTGTTAATTTTTTGAGATGTCTTCAACTTATATCAATTATTTCAATTATATCATTTTATAATGCGTTGTATAGTTATTTTGTGTGGATTTGTGGATTTTATTATATATTCTACAGCAGTTCACAAAGTTTGGATTTGTGGATTGTCATGATTTATGAGATGAAGATGGAATGATTGAATTGAGCCTTAGTACTGATGATAAGGTTACAGAATTGTTTCGCCAATCCAATATTTACATTAGTTACTTATATTAGTTAACCGTCAACAATTGAAGACTTGGAACATGAACGAGTGAGAAAAATAATAAATAATAATGATTAAAGAATACATAACAGATACGATTAAGAAAATTATGGATAGATAATTGAAATATTATACAAATTAATTATACATTTAATAAATTTGTTTGAAATAATGAAAAACATTTAACAAATCTGTTACATTTATAATCTGCTAAAATATAACATTCAGTGGCTCGCTTTAAAATCGAATTATAAAACATGTGTATCATAACATTTTATTAAATTAATGCATTTCATTCTGTATATTAATCTCTTGACATACATTAGTATTTTAATAATATTTTCAAATCACTATCATATCAAATACTTTTACAAAAAAAGTATTGAAATCTATATTAAATTAAGGCTGGAAAAAGCCTTAATTTAGGGAGTAAATTTTCGTAAGCAACCTAAAGCACCAAAAGCCCTTGATAATAAGTCCCTGATTCGAACGCAAGTTCTTGGTTAAATGACTCCTCCGCTCCCAGTTCTCTATATTCTTCCAAAGCAATTCTGTGAGGATTTGTTTTCTCTTTTGAGTTCAAGCTTCTGTACGGAGTGAGTGTTAAAACGCTTGCAGATGCTGTTTTTTAGTTAGTTTTTAGGACCCTGCATAACTTATTCTTGAATGTAGCTCCGACTCCGGCTCTTTTTATTTAAAAGTACTAATCTGGTTTAATATCCATTTCAGATTCACGTTTCTTAATAAAGACCTGCATTTGCTCATCTTGGCGGTCTAAATGATGAATTTCCTTAAGAATCTGAACACGCTTTGTGTGTGGTTGACGATTATACTTACGCACGAAAGGCATAACGTATGACTTAAAGATACCATTACCTGCAAGGTACTCAACATCAATCGGATCGTAAGATTCGATATAAAGACCTTCTGGGTCGTTGGGAGCATAAGTTACTGAAATAATATTATATTCTCTAGTTTAGAGATCCAATGATGCCTTATATTTCAATTTAGCCAAAAATTGAGTCATTTGAAGGCAACATTTTAAGCCTTAACCACGACGTAAAGGAATTCTATACAAATCTGGATCTTTATCATCAACAGCTGTGGTTATTATATCTTCTTCAACAAACTTATCACGAATCTGCTGCATTTTTAACTACTCGCGTTCCTTTTTCTGCTCATTTTGCTTGTCTAGCTCTGCTTCTATTTCACGACTTGATTTTACTGGACGCTGCTCCAAATCGTCATCATCATCAGCTATAAACGAATCAGCAACATCTTCTTCATAATCTTCTTCTTCTGTAAGCAAAGATTAATCGTCGACGTCCTCAGACGATGGTTCTGGCTAATATTTTTTGGACATTGTGAAGTGGATGATTTTTACTCATATCTTATTTTTTATATTAGTTGTCATTAACTCAATTATAACTCAATTATAATATTTAAAAATATTTAAAAACGCTTTTAATTTTTATTTTTAATGGTTAATGATGAAACAACTCACTTCATTTTAATAAATTGAATTTGAATGCACTAGAATAAACAGGCCCATGTATAATATTGGCTTTGCTAACACTTTTAAATTTTGATAAAATAAACAAGCTGTTAGTTCATTTTACTAAAAGAGTTATAGCCTTCAAAATTGCGGTTTTTGAACTCGATTTTATCTATCTCGATAGTTAATTAGAGCTAATTATTTTAGATTTCAAACTTAAAATTATTGTTAATTCAAAATATTGTCAATATTTTCATTCAGTTTAATAGCAATGTTATTATATTAAAGTTAAGTTTGTAGTTATTCAAAAACATTTTATGGGATTTTATGGAAACAATGAATTATCTTTGTTTTAAATGTAATTTTATATTAATTAATACAGGTGTTAAAGATAACTACACTGTATTACTGGGTATATTAATATTCAACTAAGATATTTTAATGGATATGGATCATAGTACTTCCTTCAAATTTCAAATATATAAAACAAGCAATATGAATATCAATAATATACACTCATTTTAAATTTTAAATATTATATAGATTTTGATTTATAACTATACATTATTAATTTTACCACTTCTTCATATGTTATAATATCTCGTCACAATATCGTTAAATTCTGAATGTTATACACGCCAGTTTCCTCGTAATCTATATGTAAATGATTCAGCATTAACCATGGTAGTAACCGAAAGTGGGTTTAATCATTTTATTTCAAAATTCAAATAGGACACACACCGAATTATAGGAACAAGATTTCCAGATTAAAATTTTCATTTAAATCTTGGTATTATAGCAGTAGATTTCAAGCTTTCTGATATTATTATCACCGACTTTATTGTTCATGAAGCATTTGTAATTCTTGATGAAAATTAATAACTGCAAATGAATATTGTGAATGCAAGTGCAGTATTTAATTTTTAATGGGAATTTAAATAAACTAGTTATCCTTACACTAGTGATTAAGGTTCAGGGAAAATCATTATAAAAGATGTTAGTGCGCATCTAACAATGTAAACAGACTGTTCCTATGACGAATGTCCAAATAAAATGATATCTAACGTGTTAAATGTTTAAATTTAGATTGGCGTATTGCATCTTTAGTTATCAGGTGGATAGTCATGGATATATTAATCTATGATAGAATTAGTAATTAATGCTGTTAAAAACATTTTGGTAGGTAAAGTTGAAATAATTGCAAAAGAAGCCTTGATTTATGGGTTAAATTCACTTTTTATTTTTTATAGACCAACTAAATAATACCAAAATTTTCAAGATATTATCAAAGATGAACGATATACAAATGGATGGACAGTAGGAAAAGGATATGGCGCAATTATGTACAGCGGGTATGTTTATAATCAAAACAATTTTACTGATGAATACATGCAAACAAGTATGTTACAACCAATTATTTTGAATCGTTTTAACAGTCATGTTCAAGTTATTATTCAAGCTGCAGCCTTTAATAACGTCTATTATATTTTCCATAAGTATTATAATTCTTATTCAACAACAGATTATACTATTCCGTTTGCTCCATATATAGAATTTTATGATTAAAAAGCACTTTTAACAATGTAAATTATATATTAAGGTGTACAATATACTATTAAGTTAGCCGGTAACCCGCTATTGCAAAAAATTGGAGATCAATCTTGTGCTTACTTTGAATTATAAAAATATGAAATGAAACCATATAATGAAATATTAGAAGACTTAGTATTACAAAATATGAATTCGGTTATTAAAAACACATGTTATATGATTATGAATAATCCATTTATGGATCCGTACTTAAGTATTTCGAGAGTTAAAGCTATACTTACTCAAGACGATAATTCTATTAGATTTTTAACAAACTTTGAGTGAAAAAACTATAATTCATTTGTTATCTTCTAGAAATTGAAATTATTATGTGTTTAATATTCTATTTTACTTTCTTAAAACACCTTCAAAGACAACTTTCCAAAATACTTGAACAACACAAAAAATATAGATTGTAGGTAATAAATCATAATTACCTCAAATAAGTTACATCAATATATCTCAACCATTCTTAAACATAAATTTATATATTTGTCATCATCTCCAAACGCCTCCTTAACCAATAAATGGTTGTTATTACTCTGATTTCTTTATCTTTTAGTTCTTATAAATGTGATAAACAGCACATCCAATTAGCACGAGAACGACCAAAACCATTATTACTATCATAACGATTGCCCAAACTGGTAACGAAGATTTTTCGCAACAGAACACTTAGGTTCCATCTATTTTTTTTACTTCTTGCAACTATACCACGAATATAGTTATTTACATGCTGCTTCGCATTGTTTCAGAGTTGGAGCAGAAAGACAAACTGGCATTCAAGAAGTGAAATGAATTCATAAAGGTGATATTATGCAATATTTAAAATAAACATAATCATTATCTCTATTTACAATATTTCTTATATAGTATTGTTATCTTTATTGAAAGATAATTATTGATTTGAAAATGATTAATACATTTATAAATTTATAAAACTTCTGTTAACATTAGCGTATATTTATAATTTGAGTCTTTGTTGTAAATAATAACTTATAGATAACTTATTGTATTACGTAACTGTTAACATGTTAGATATGATTTGGAACATGAGCCATTGACAAATCAAAGCAAAACATTATTCCTATTACGTTCACATTTTTGTCCTAAAACACATTTTATAACTTTTTTTGGAATTCAGGAGTGAAATTTTATAAATATTATACGTTCACTACTTCTCGAAATATTAAGGTAAAATATTCTCACAATACAGCTTTTCATTTATCACATTTAGTTCTTGATCATAATTCAATTTTCATAAATGTTATATTCAATCCCAATTCGATTACTGTCCTAAATCAATTCACTCGTTAAAAAACGCGACGTCTTCAACAGTCAGAACTTTCCCGTTCACCACCGGAACTCCTTTTTCGCTTAAAACGTTTAAAAATTCGTTTATTTCCATTTTCCTTCCGTTCAAAACGTTTTTTGAGCTGCAAAATCCTTATTTCGTTTACAATTGTTAATTTAAACTGCAAAATGAAAGTGGAATGAACTGCTTGTTATTTACTGATATTATTTTCCGCTTCTTAATTATTACTTATTAACCTGAACTGTTACATATACAACGCGGACAGGCGTTGAACTACTAAGCGCAAATGTTACACAGAAAGGAGCGATCGGGCTTAAAATCCTTGAACTCGTATCCGCTGAAAATACGCGTGCAATTCAAGCACTACACGTTATTCTCAAGCTGGATTAAACGCAAGGGAGACGAAAGAGACAAACAAGCATCACAAAAGTTCATTTGAGGAGTGGACAATTGATTATAAAATGACGCATAATCACAAAATAATATATGGAGTGTTTTATAAGTATATTACAGGTACTAAGTAACTTAGTATTTAAATACAGGTATTTAAAAAATGGAAGTACATAAGTGATCGAATTACAGTTTTAATCGGTACTTGTTAAATTCTAGCTCAAAAGTGGATTATTTCAGTTTAAATCGATAGATCATTCATGATTAAAACAGATATGATTATTCGAGATCAAAATAGATATAGACAAATTTTTATAACTAAACACGCCTTATTTTGCTACAAAATGGTGATTACTAATAATAGTTTCCACTCTTTATTATTATGTCTGCACAAGAAATCAACCTATCTATGGAACACCGTTAGAATGCTGTATCAAATTTTGACAGTATGATAGAGTATGTGAGTAAGATAGAGTAGGGAAAGGAGCGAACTTACAAGAAAATATGCACGGTGAAGACTCTTGTTGATAAGTCCATAAAGTGGCATGGAATCTACGGCCGTGTGAATATAAGCGCTACTTTACCCAGGGTCCTCTCAGAAGTCTTACAGACCTTCAAAACCGATCCGAACTCAAAAATTCAGCAGCCGACTGACACCAGCTTGATCCACTTCTTCACCAAGTCTGACGAGACCAATTATTACAGCGCAGTACAATAGAAGCCCTTCAGCGATTTCGTGATCTGGATTCACAACTGCGTTAAGTCACCAGTGCCCTTCGTAGCCAATCGTGATGCGGTCGCAGTCATCGCCGTTAAGCAGTCACTTAATAAGTGCTCGCTAACAATGCAGTCAGTGAGAGCGCCATCATTTCCAAATCACACCAGGTCAGAGATAAAGAACCTGAACTACATCGTAGAGCAAAAGGGGGACGAGAGCGTTCTCAGCTGGTTCCTGCTGTGCGATCCGGGCGGACTCGTTCCTGCGGTCGCCTACAACATGGTTTTAGATTCGAGGAACGACGTCATCGTCAACATTAAAAATTATATTGAAAGTTAAGAGTGAAAGTTATTTTAATTACTTATAACAAATAAATTAATATAAAATAAAGTAACTTGGACAAAATTAATGTAATATAATAATAATGTAACTATTATATTTAACCTGTTCACTCTCCTTATCATTACCATCTCAAATATTTGCTATTTTGTTGGAATATAATAATCTATCTTCCAATATTTACAAGCAAGAACTTTTACATATCTTATCTATCAATAAAATGATCAAACCTTCACAACTTTGAATTATTACGAGTCTTCTTCCTTTTAGTCTTATAATTCCAGTTAAATCCTAAAAAATGCTATCGTTTGACTGTCATTCAACGTATATTTGCCTGTCATAATTTGAAATCTACACTATAACGTTGTTTTAACTTTGAAATATTTACATAATGTTTTGCAATGAAACCGTATTATGCTGACATGGCTCTTACCTAGTTAATTTTGTGGATGCAACCTTACATTCCACTAGACTCAGACGGACAAGGGAGATATGGGTTGTTAGAAGAAAAATCTGGAACAACATTGGTAAAATTGAAAACGATAATCGTGCTATATTAAAAAATTAGATCTGATTGTATTTAAATAATATATTCTGTTCAATCGAAATCTCCTATAAATTCCATCAATGGTTTTAAGCAATTCACACGAGAAGAATTAAACGGCAGCCCTTGGCTATTGGTAATTTTCTACGAAGAGAAACAATCGAATTATTGAACAAACGAGGACGAAATAGTTAACAATACTACATTCAGCGAATAAGATGTAAAGATTATCACTCATATTTGTAGAAACTGTACGAAGGAAGATTCAAATGGAAGATCATCTTGTCTTCACTTCTATTTTGATGCTAATCTTTACAATATATTTGCTTTAATGTAGATTTTTACTTTTTTCTCGTCAAATAATTGAATTTGCATTTTACTTGGTTGGCACTTCTGTTTGGAAAGTAGTGCTGACGTATATGCGCCCAGTTGTTGCCATGTTACTAGTGCGCTTCTATCAACAGTTGGATGTCTGCATGGCTCCATTATATACAATTGACATTGTTTCTTCGATAGACGTTATTCATTATACTGAAGCGGAAGAGAATTAATTTTGATGCTAATCATTGTGTGAAAGTGAAAATTGACTTGAAATTCGAATATATAGCAATATTTGTTTTTATGACATGTGCGATTGATTCTAGTCTAAACAACACATCAGTGATTTCTATTTCTTTTTATCTTACAGTAAATAATATGTAAAAATGCATTTGACATTGGGTTAACTTTACAATTTTGAATGTTTAATACAGTGGTGGGCCCTCGAAATGCTTTTTTGAATTAGGAAGAAGAATGAAGTTTATTATTTGAATCTTACTTATATCACTGCCCGGCTCAATAATGAGTGTGTTCTCCCTCCTCATCAATACACTCATTAACTCTATTTACTATTGATTTGTAAAGTGCTTCAATCACATCAAGGCCTGGTTGAGCCTTGGATAGCTGTGCTACAATAATTAACGTATATAACTCTGTATATACTTCAATAATAAGTTTCAACTTTACCTAACGTTGTATAATTTAACAATCAAGAAAATTGATTTCTCATTATGAAATGGAAGTGGAAGATCATAAGTAAAATAACTGTTGTTTTAGAGTAGCATCAATATATTATTTAATGCTGGGCCCGACTAACCCACTTGATTCCATTCTTCAAGAAACAAAAATGCATTCATTATTTGAATATTGAGAATGAAAGCGACTGTAACTACCTGAATTATAATTCTAATTAAGCGAAGTACCAATACTTCATCTTGAGCTCCCGGTTGAGATTGAAAGAAAAAGTCCTCCATTGTTTTCGTGATTAAGAAATACCTAAAATCGTTCAGATTGACCCAGTTGAAGATGAACACCGAGGTCCTCTGCAGGTCCAGTGCTTGCGCTACTAGTTATAAATTACATATTGCGTCCGTATACCAATCATTGGATCCTCTTATTCTTTTCTCCAATCAGGCTTAACTACCATATATTTTCGAGATAAAATCTTTCATAAATTAGTTTTGTTGACTAAAACGTAGAAATTACACAGGGACATCTTAAACAAGTGATATAACTAGTTCAGATTGGTACAATATTTTATGAATTCATCCGTTGGACCCAGAAATGAAGAGAATACAAACGCTTCAGAACTGCCTAAGTTTGTTAAGTGAATTAGTTGACCTTCCCTAAACATCTTCTACCGCGTTTATTTTTGTCATTGCCGTCCTTTTATTGCATGTGGTAATTTCTATTTTTCCTTTTTGGAATATTAAATACCGACTTTGAATAGTCGATTATGGTCTAATACGATCGAAATCATATTTTTGGCCCTCTTGTGTTAATGAGTAGTTCATGAATAATCTCCAACTTGAGATTATTTATTGGAATTTGTCATCCGCATTAGAAGTGGCAAAATATTTTAATATATAATTACTCACATAGTAAACAAGAAAAAGCAATTCCACCTCCCATAACTGTATTATAAAATATAGTTTCTAACAAACAACATAAAAACAGTGATAATCAATCTATTTTGAAAAATTTGAACGATTTAAAGTTGAGCTAAATAAACAAATTACAAAACAAAAGCATGCGCATACGCAGGTATCAATTATTTCAATTTACTTTAAAAATAGAACTCCTCAAAGATTCATTTTAACAAAGGATAAGCAGATCTCACTTATTATCTACAAAATATTTACAAATATTGTCTATATCTCTCCATTATTAAGATATATTGCTAAAACCACATCTATTTAAAGATATATTTTTAAGATACTACATAACCTCGAATTGAGACACCCACCCCCTTTCACTTACAGACACCCTAAGTGCTCAGATACAGACACCTTCGATTTTTTATAGTAAAGGTGTCTATAACTGAACTGCAAAAGGGGTTGTAAGTGAATTGAACATTGTAAATCTCTTTTGTATTTATTAAGTTTTTTGAGCTTTTGAGATATATATGACCATAAAAATAAATTTTATGCTACTTAATCTTCTATATAATGGTAATTTATGCAAATTAGATCAAGAAACTAGAAATTTGATAAAATTTTCAGAATATTTTTGGAAAAGGTGTCTGTAACTGAAATGGAAACCCAAATCTGACACAGAAAATATACCAAACTGGGCCAGATTTGCTCCCACTTATAGACACCCTGGCAATTTTTGAAAACTACTGGGGTGTCTGGATTCGAACAAGGGTGGGTGTCTCAATTCGAGGTTATGTAGTATTATTTTTACTTGGTTGTAGTAAAAAACCTAATATATATTTATTCGTTGCGTTTAGATGTATTGTTGGATTATTGCTGTTGAGTGAGTAATATTATTAATATTCTTCATCTGTGTTTCCTCTTCATATCAAATTTGTGATAATATGTGCTATAGATAAAATTACTATAAAAATCAATTATTCCACACCATAAATGATTGTGTTAAATTACATTATTGCCGTGTAGCCTCCAATAGTTCTCATGCATGGCTTTATGACAGATAAATCTGATTTAAATGATTTATCGGCCTATCTATCAGAGATGATACCAGATTTATATGTGCTCAACTGTGAGGTTGGGAATGGATACAACGACAGTATTTTCATGAATATTTACTCCTCAGTTGCTGAGTTAACGAAGTGTATTGTGAATGACCCGCATTTAAAAAGTGGCTTCATTGCCTTGGGTTATTCTCAGGGTGGTTATTTGATGCGTGGGTATCTTCAAACCAAAACCCCAGATATGCCTAGAGTGCTTCGTTTTATCTCCCTTTCCGCTCCTCTAGCTGGTTATTTCTGCGGGGTGTCTAATCTGTGCTGGAATTACCCCGTTTTCCCAGATTTCATTAACAATCTCATCGGCGATCTCGAGTACACAGATTTCGTGCAGAACTTACTCACTGGCGCTTCTTACTGGAACGATCCGTACAAGCACAATGCCTACCTCGCATACAAGACCCACCTGTGTTATTTGAACAATGAAGTGGAATTTAATTCTAATTACAAAAGTAATTTTTTGGAACCGGATTTGTACGTTCTTTTTGGTTCTCCAAATGATAATATAATCGTTCCTTGGTAGAGCGCCTGGTTCGGATTCTTTAATAGTGACGATAAAACGGTGTAAAAGATGGAGGAGAGGGAGGTTTATATATAGGACACATTCGGGCTGAAAACGGTGAACGAGGAGGGGAAAGTGGTGAGGATTGACTCGGGGCTGGGGCACTTCAAGTACGTTCACAATGAAGAGTTTATTAAGGAGTAGTTGGCGCCGTGGGTTAAAATGAATGTTTGATGGTAAATATATTTTAGTAAGTCATTTATAGTGTATATCTTAATTAGACACTCCTATAAAATAATTTAAACACATATTTAAACAAATTTGAATAAAACTTAATCAATTAAACATAATGATAAAAATTTATAATAATTAGATGTTGATTCAGTCAAAATAAAAAATGAACATAGATAAATTTAATGTATTTTAAGATTATGAAATTCAGTTTGAAAGATCAACATTGTATAATGAAAATAGTCTGTCATGCACTCAAATTTGAGCTATTAGTATTAAGTAATTAAATTATCCACTTCATTTACTAATGGAATTCATCTCACAAATTTCTTCATATACTGATAAGAACAGTAAATGTATGCACTCTATTTAGCGTAAGTTAAGTAGTGCGTCTAAGCTGCTAAATACACCACTCGACAAAAGACAATTGAAAACAACAAATGTTAAAACTAATCGTTCTGTTCCAACTGAACTGTTGAATAAAGAAGGAGAGATTATTTCAATTGAAAGCGCTTTTAAATATGAATTTCCAGATTAAATATTTGATGAAGATGACGAATTTATAAAACTAAAATCAGAACAAGTCAATACGTATAAAGACTATGTCATTCAATTTACAGACTTGCCTGAAGAGTGAGATCGTTATATATCTGTATTTACATCTAATAGTAATATTATAGTGATGAATATATATATTATATAATTTAAACAAATTTGAATGAAATTCATATAATTAAACATAAAATTCAGAAATTTAAGTATCATTCGGTATAAAAAGCAAGCTATAATGAGAATTCACAATAATACATTTTAAGATTATGAGATTTATAGTAGATTTAGTATAATGTTTAATATATTTATTTATAAAGTCATTTATTGTGGTAAGATATACTATTTTTTAAAATAAGTTAATACCCACTTCATATATGGAATTCATCTCCCAAATATCTTCATTTAATGATAAAAATGGTAAAAGCTTCAATTCCATCTAGCGAAAGTTAAACAGTGCATCTAAACTATTAAATACTCCACTTGATAGAAGATAGTTAATTGCGACGAAAGTAAATTCTCACCGTTCTGTTCCTGTAGAATATTTGAATAAAGAAGGAGAAATTATGTCTATAGAAAGTGCGTTTAGATACGAGTTTCCAGATTAAAACTTTGATGAAGATGATGAGTATAGAAGAATAAAATTAGAAGAAAGCAAAAAATACTAAGATTATGAAATCTAATTTACTGATTTGCCAGAAGAATGAAATTATAGATTAATAGCATATTAAACACATAAATTTATTATGTTTAAATAGTCTTACAATATATAACTGTATAACCTTAACTTTTAAATTATAGATATTAATTTTGATTCATATAATGATAATATATAATATATAATGATAATATAAAGTTAGAATTGAAATATAAATATGCAATTAGATAACATCAAGTTCTGCATGTATCACGTACTATACTATTGAAACAAAAATATTAAAAGTACATTTATTGTTGATACAAATTGTTATCTTGAAACTTTGATTGTGAAACCTGTTTTAATTTTGTTGTACTAGTATTGATTCTATAATTTAGGAGTGGGCTTAACTAAATTATAATTAATTAAATATTGTATTAATGTACAATTTAAAATATGACTTTAACGTTAAAGGATCATATTGAATTAAACAAAAAATAGAGCAAATTCTCATTTGTATTGAAAGGAGACGTCAATTTTTTGAATTTGGTCTTTGTGTTAGTTTATCAGCTTCATGATTTTCTCTTATTCTAGGACGACCGTCGACAGTTGTTGTTTAAATAGGTTTTTCAAGAAGGAAATCCGATCTCATATATTTTGAGATGATTTCCTTCTATTTTAGTTAATTTTAGAGGCTTGGTCAAAAAATAAAACGTCTCTTGTTTTGATTTCTCGAGATACACAAAATTGTCATCATTTTGGATATTTTAAGAATTGTTTAAAAATATATTTATTATTATCACATTTGTGACAGTTTTATGAGTTCACACCACAAAGATGCTAAATATTATTGGGTGTTTATTGAATAATTATAATATTTTAAATACAAAAAATATAGTATGAATATCACTTTGTATATCAATAACAGTATTTGAATTTCTTAAACGCATAAAGATAAACTATTAAAATATAACAAAGTTGTAGATATAATAACAACAGAGAATTTTATTTGCATTATCAACAGCTAAAACTATTTTAAATGTTAGAATATTATTAATAGCATTATAATATACTATGTTTATATTATAATTACTTGAAACTATACGGTATATCACTACTCAATTTAATCTTCATAAAATACATGAACAATAGCTTGTGTAAGTATTTTGAGTAACATTTAATACACTGATATCTAATTTTTACGTTTCACTGACACTATTTTTAATATCAATTGAAATAGTTTTTCAAAATTCAAAGGAAACGTATACTTTTAACCTTAAGTATTTAAAATTCACTTGAATTATTGCATCATTTTGATGCTATGTTGTTGCGTGTTTGTTATTGTGAGAAAGATATTTAAGTTACCACAGAGCACTTATATTTTGCAAATACTAAGTGATTTTTAAAGCATATGCTTATAGTTATATTTTTTGTTATTAACAATCATTTTTACTGATCACAACGAAATATTAATTAATGAGTGATTCATTTGGAGTGGATATGAAATATTTTATTAATATAATGCAATTATATGACTATTATTTTGTTGTTTAATTCATTTATTTTTATAATTTCATGTTTCAAATTTTTATTCAAATGAAGGCTATTATTAGTAAGTATCAATTATATGTGTTGGCTTCACTTCATATTTCCTCCTCAAAATAGTAATAATTTTACTTCATTTTTTATATTAATGTATGTAAACAAGATCCGCTCTGATATATTCCAATATATTATAGTAGTATATGGTTGCAAATACAATTTATTTAAAAATTGGCAGAACCTTTTTGTTTTTCTTTTGCGAAATATACGATAGTGTCATTTTCTAAAGCGCAGATGAGTGCTAATGGGTGCTAGGATAAGAATTACGTCAATAATCATTGAGTTTGGTGAAATCCGCGTGTCTTTAGCTAGTTTCTGAGATAAGTTCCAAGTCGGTCATTTATGAGGTGGATTGCGCCCGGACAGGGATTTGAGCGGAATATTTTAGAAATAGATGAGATGACATATGAAATAACAGTACATACTATCACTAACACACCTCTATTTTTTCTTCGGAAAAGTTCCAAAATCCACATCAAATTTTTTGACTCCAGATTCACTGTCAACGTTTATATTCTAGGCGTAGCTCTTCTTATTTTTCCTAGCAGTTATTACTGTAAATTTTATACTCCAATAAGTCCATTGTCATCATTTATTGTGATTATTGGTCAAGTTTCAGCCTACAAAATTCTATTTGTTTAAGCCCGTTTATGATCAAGCTTACGTCTTTACGAGTGAGCTAGTAGCCGTTTTCGAACATTTTCAGGTACTATTCCTCCCTCGTTTTTATGTAAAAATATTTTTGTCTAATCTGTTCGGATGTTAAATGGTTGAAATAGTTTTACTGCAGGAATGTCCATTTAGACCCGTATTCAAGGACCAATTCCTGCAGCTACAGTTCCTATTCGTGCGTCCATTGAAAGTTAAGCGCTTCCTTTTTAACTGATAATACATTCCTATATTGCAGTTTGCACTATTAAGCAGTTCTGTTCTCCATCAAGGACGCAATTTTTAACCAGTTTACTCTCTGATTCGTTTACTGCTACTGCGCTAGTTTATATAATTTTTCTTTTTCTTACGTAGTCCATTACTATTTCATTGGAGTGGATGAGGTATGTTAATAGTTTAATAATTAATAATAATATAGAATTAGTTTGATCAACTAAAAAGACTAAAAAGTAGAACTAAAGTAGAATTATAATAATTTAGCATATAGATGTTTGAATAAAATATCGTATCTCACTTGATTGTAACCTTATCATCTCAGTTAAATCATTCCATCTTCATCTCATAAATATTCATATCAAAATATAGATCTTCGTCAAGTCTCGCACGCCCATATTTCCACTTTCAACGTCATTTATGCCCACTCAGTAAAGACCCAACAGGGTCCTCACGGAGTCGTCAGCGGACCAGTTTTATCTGATTCGCTAACTTAATTTCCAGAAACTGGTTCTCGTTGATATATATATATATATATATATATATGAAAGTGGAAACACTGGCGTGCGAGAGCCTATGTTTTGCTTTCGAAAGTCTCAATGAAGTCTTTTTGTGCCGTCTCGAGGAAGTGATATATATATATATATATATTACAATCTAACTAACTCTCTTCTTTTTAACTTGTTTCTTGATTGGTTTCTTTGATTTAACTTCTGGTTGAGTATCTTACAGTATATAGTATCTATATAGTAGGGATGGTTTTTGTACGCAAATGCGTACAAATAATAAATTTGCGTACAAATAACTTGCGTACATTGTACGCACGCGGACGTTGTACGCAGCGGACAAATATTAGAAAATGCGTACAAATTTACATAATATATTATTAATCCATATTAATTTCATAAATTTATAATATAAAACACTATATTATCGCTTAATATAACTAAATCAAAATAAAATATAGATTACTATCACATAAAAATGAGATAAATTGTTGAGATACTTTGCATAATGTTGGAGTGAAATATTTATTTAACTTAAAATTATTTACATATACAAGTTATTATTATATTTCAACATGTTAATACATGACGTAGTCGTCTGTTTTCTATGTATAATATAAAAATAAAATATAATTTCATTAAATCATGAAATATCGTGTAATCGTATTTAGTTTTGCTTTATATGATAATTTATAACAATAATTATAATTGATAAGTCATTTTGATTGTTTTTGTAAATATATATCTCAAATTAGTTATATCGATTTATTTGTGCACAAAACGCGTTCTAACGTTATTATAATATTTTAAGCGTATATTATTTTATTTTTGACACGTTATCATAGCATATTGTTAGAAGTCTGAATTTTCACTAAATCTATCACATATAAAGTGGAAAATTTACAATATATGTAATAATATATATTATATACTCAAAAATATAATATTTTTCTGAAATCTCATCGAAATCACAATATATTACGGACAAATAATAAAATTACGTACAAAATTGAAAAAGTGGTCCGCGATTTGTACGGCGCGGACAACAGCGAAATTACGTACAAATCACGTACAAAAACCATCCCTACTATATACTGTAAGATAAATGAAGATAATTACTGTGTATGTGAAGATAACAACAAGATAATTATACATTTTCAATAAATTTTGATTTTTAGTATAATATTAAAAAATAATATAAGCTTCCACTTCCAATATGAATTTTAACCAACCAGTGCAATTTAACCAACAGTTTAATTTTGGGCTAACTTAATCTTAGAAGGAAAACGATGATAAACAAATATAAGTTTTGAAGTAACGTGTTTTTGATGGTAAACTCAGCATTAAAGACGATAAGCTTAGAGATCTCAGTTTTTTAGAGAATTTAAATATTCAAATACTGGATCTTAGTGGCTGTAAGATAATTCCAAAATTTACTTGTTAAACGGTGAAAGAACTAAGAATGCACGAAACTAATTTTGAAAACTTCAAGAACATAAATCTTGAAAATCTGGAGACGCTAAAGATTTAAAGATGTGATTTAAATGAGTGCGAATACTTCTAAAAAGTTATAAAACTGGAATTGGACTAAGTGAAGAATACCGAAAAGTTATTTTCAAAACAAATATGTAAAACAATAAAAGAACTGGTTGTAACCGCTTGTTCTTTAAAAAGCTTAAATTCACTACAGTTAGAAAATATGGAAGTGTTGTACATAAAAGGCAACACTCCACAAGCTAATAATCCAAACATACTCAACATAGAAAACATACGAACGTACTAACACCTCAAAGATCTATGCATCAAACAATATGATGACATTGATACGACACCACTGCAGCAACTTACAAATCTACGCACTGTTAAATTTGAATAATGCAACAACATAATCATCAACTTTAAAAGTGAAAGTATAACTGATTTACTACTTAATAGCTGCATTCTGAAGAGCGTAGATTCTTTTTAGCTGCCTAACATGGAAATATTGGGAATAACATATTTTAGTGCGGTGAATCTGGATAACGTCAACTAGTTTTAGAATTTGAAAGAACTTGATTTGTCAGGCAGCCAAGGACTAGATTTGTCACTGCTTCAGGATTTAACTCAAATAAAATCACTTAATTTAAGTGGTTGTAACTTACGAGATACTACAGATATGAGCGAACAAGCCGTTCAAAAGCTCAAGTATATAAAAATTAACCCATATGAGGTTAAAGAAAACAATTATATTGACGCTTCTCCACTTAAGTTCTTGGTATATCTTGAGAAATTAAATATGAATAATTGCAAATTAAATAAAATAGATGTACTGAGATATCTAACTAACTTAAAAGAGCTAGATCTGGCAGATAATGACAATATCGATGACATTACTCCGCTAGGCAATTTATTATAACTGAGAATATTAAATTTGTAACATTGTTGTTTAACTAACGTCGAAGCTCTTCAATTGCTTTTAAATCTAGAAGAATTAAATCTTTCTAAGAATGTAAATATATTTTCAAACAAAGTTATCTAACGAACTGGTTATTTGGATACTATCCCATTGCAGTATTTAACAAAACTTACAATATTAAATTTGGATTCATGTGCTAAATTGTAGTTAGGTTCTTTAAGCAAGTTAACAAACTTAGATTAGTTATATTTATCATCTAATAGTATATAAGATATAAGAGCGTTGCAATAGTTATAATTAAAATAATTATATCTATCTAGTACAGAATTTGATGATATAGATGTACTATAATACTTAACTGACCTTACGATATTGGATCTGAGCAAGTGTAAATTATCAAGTATAAATGCGTTGAAAACTCTCGTAAGTCTCAAAGAATTGAATCTCAGCAGAGATCTAAGTCATCATGAAGTGGAATAGATTAAAAACCCAATTTTTGACATTACTCCACTACAATACTTAACTCAACTTGAAAAATTAGAAATAAAATAATGTGGCTTGCAGTCTGTTGATGCCTTAATACCGTTATAAAAGTTAAAAGTGTTACATTTAAATAATAATTTAATAGTGTATGCTTAACCTTTAGTATAACTTAAATAACTTGTGGAAATTTAAATTATGAGCAACAAAATTATTGATTTTTCTTCTCACTTCGTAAAATTCTTTGATTTAGATTCGTATGTGGTCAAAAGCAACAAACAACCAACAGAATAAGAAATACAATACGCAAATATATTGAGAGATGTAAATTCCCCTGTTTCTTTGCTAAGAAATATGAGAGAAAATCGTTAAAAATTTAAGAATAAAGTCGTTGGTAAAAAGAACAATGTTAATATGAAAATAAAAGAATAAAATACAAATATGAATTCATTGTTTGGGAAAGTAATAACACTATTTCAATAACTTAATTGTGATGAGAAAATATAGTGATAAAGTTTGATTATTTAACAATAAATTATTAATTTGTTATGATATTTGGTTTGCCGTTTAAAATAGGTCACTCTTACTCCTGATAAAAGCTATCAAATAGTTAAATTGATACATCCTATTCGCTCTGCATTTGTTTCGTAGGTTCCATAAACGAAGATTTTTGTTCAGCTCTTTTCTCGGGGAGATAAAAATCGTTTTGGATGTTTTTTCCGGTTGAATCTAGTTCTAGATTTTGCTGCGGGGCGTTTTGGAGCAGTTTTTATGTTTGGTTCTTTTTTAAATAATCAATTTGGCTCAAAATAAAGTGATTTAGCATGTCCTTCATCGTATCGTGATGTCCGACAACCTTCTCCTTACTAAAATTGTTAAAATGATTGAAAGTGCGTTAGATAATGTCTCTGCGCGCAGTATCGGTAAGCTCAAGCATATTTGTGATGTACTCTTAAATGAGAGTCTGCATATACTGCTTCGCCCTTACTTTTGTGTTATTTCCCCATGGTTTACTGAAACTTTTAACTACAACTTCGTTGATGTACTTATACGAGTACGACTTCTTCGTTTAAGCACCAATTTCTTTGTCTATCTGGCGCCAAAGTTGAGTAAACCTCGATTTCTTAGTTTTTCCACACGATTGATAGTACATAACCGCGTCTTTTAAAAGGGAGAAGGATTAAACATATTCCAAGTTGATTTTTTATATGAATAAGTCATCGACCTTTTGCATCTCTTCATCTGTGCGCCTCCATCTTTTTTCTGTCAATTGGGTATGATTCATTTTCTGAAGTGGAGTTATAATTATATCTGTTGTTTAATCAGTAATATGTGCTTTTTGTGCTTACATATTTACACTGTTTATGTTTACAATCAAATTATTTGATAGGGGTTAGGGGGAATTATCTAATCTTATAATTATTTAAGACACTATAATTTACGAATTGCTATAGTTCTAAATAAATTAATAATACTTGATTTGGTTAATATCTTAGAGATTGAAGCAACAAAGCATCTATATCAACCTATTAGAAAGTTAATGAAGATATATTTTATTAAGTTGCAATTTAGAATTCATATGACAGAGTAGAAGCCTGGTTAGGAAATATTACGTTGTTTATGAGTGTGATATCCGGTGTGTATAATTATTTTAAACCGATGATAAAATATTGCTGAATTAATGTTTGGTGTGGAATTATCACACAATATATACTAATTTTAGTATTGTTATCTAATTATAATTTCCCACTTTAAATATTAACATAATTGAAAAACAAGTTATATCCGTACGAGTTGTTGTGTTTGTACATAAATATTCCAACAATAGTTGATTTATGTAAAACTCTATCATGGCCCCTCACGAAGCATTTTAAAGTTTAATTATAAAGAATAAAATTAACCCGAAAAATAATGTAATAAACAGAGATGAATTTAAATATCATAATGATACCAAAGTGACAATAATAACATGACTCAACAGCAATGATCTAACAATACATACAAACGCTATGAATAAATATATACTAGTTATTTTACTTAGCTAAGTAAAAAAATATTTTAAACAATATTCGTGTTGTTGATAATTTTTTAAAATGGTTTTCATCTTTGTTTCCAATCTAAGTGATTCTGCTTCATAATTTATTTAACATTAATTATTTACATTATATTAGATATTGAATTAAAGTTTATTATTTTAATCGATGATGTAAGATTATCATACAGAGCATATAGTTTTTCATTTTGTGTGTAGCGTCTTGCATTGGGTTTCAGACAAGCTTGTTTATCAACTTGAATCATAGATTATAACCACTTTGAGTTAGTTTCTGGAGTATTTTATTAAGTCACCACACCCTTAATGAAAATTGGTTCTTTAAGTTTAGCATAATCTTTAGTGAGTCGGATCAGCCTTTTTTCATTTTTTCTTTCCCTTCGCTTCATATTCAAATAATTGGCTTAAATGATCGGTATAACATGGTGGATGAATTTAGAAATAAAAGTAATTGTAAATACAAAATACCATTAATAAATATATAATAAGTGTTTCACCCCCAAATGATTTTAGCCAGTGGCACCTATTATTTATTTTAAGCATATTAAACGTGAACTCCACAAGTTAATACGAATTGAACAGAGTTCATGACAATTCCTTTATTATTAAACGCTCCATTTAAACGCGAAAAGTGTTCAGAGTAAATTTTGCTTTATTAAAGTAATCGTTTATTATTCACATATATTTTAATCGTTCGTTCAGAATACAAAATGCATTTTGCGTCATACTAAGTGAATAAATTGAATTTACTTTAAAATAATGATTTAAAATCAGATTAGTATGTTCCGTTATAACGGGAAAATAACGGTGTAAAAGACTTCAAAAAGTTATTCAACATATATTATTGATTACTTAAGGTGTGCTTATTGTTACACAATTTACATGAATTTCAATGGAACGAAAATGACAAATTTATACACAATATAAATATATAAATATTAGATTCATTTGATAGAGGACAGATTGAAGTTACGTCCGGACAACTTCTTTACATGTAAAGATACAATAGATTATTGCAAATAGAGACTATTCCATTATCTATTACATTGGAACCTTACGCAAATATAATCAAATATAGGTGGGCATGATCAGTACGAACTTAATAATTTAAACGTTAATACTTATCTCCAGATCAAGCCCAACCTTTTCCATCAATTTTTCGTTACCGCATAAATAGCTAAAACTTACACTTCTTTGTACAAAGGTGGATCTAATGGATTAATATTTGTCGTATATTAAATGGTCTCATCAAACTAGGCGCCGGACATCAAGTTCTTCTTTCGCATTTATTCCATTTACATATCCAACACCTTTACAGTTTGGAAGGAGAATCCTGTAACAGTAAAGGTCCTCCAAAAATATAGTTAGAATTCCAATTCTCCTTCTGAAATCAAACTTTCTTAAAAAAGTATCATAGTCGAATCTTGGGTTAAGGTAAGAAATCATAAATTTGATGTTGGAGTAACTTTCATGCATATTAGCCATTTATACTTCTCTTTGTAAAAATATATTAATATGTATATAAATGCACAAGATTTAGTTAAAATAAAAGCACAACAATAATTTCGACGAACAACCTATATGTTATTATATGATTATATGATTATTATAATATTATATGTTATAAGAGTACCTAATCTCAGTTCCCTTAAGTACTAGGTTCTAATTGATTACTAAGTGATGAATAATTAATATAATACTCTTTTATATATTTTATTTTTCCACCTCATTCATCATAATGTATAATTTGCTTAATAATAAGAATTCTACAAATTTGCGCGAATAAAGTAAAATTGCTAAGGATTATTTCTTGAACACACCATATAACAGCTTGACGTAGATAAATTCTACATCGATAGAAGTTCAGAATAGTATCGTAGATGGTGTACTAACAATTAACAATAACTAAAATCTACAAAATATTGAGTCCTTCAATAGCTTACAAATTGATAAATTGAAATTATATGACTGTATAAATGTAATTCCAATTATGTCAAACATTTTCCTTACAGATCTTACAATAATTGCATGCAATTTGACTAGTTTCCATAAATTTTGTCTACCAAATCTACAAGTTCTAACTTTAGGCGATTATTAAAACAATAGCCAACTTAATTTATCAAATATATCAAATATTGCAAATTGTTCGTAACTGAAAGAAATTCACATGGTTGGATACACTGTTGATATAACTCCATTGTTATTATTGAAATAACTAGGTATATTAGATATTAAAGATTGTATAATAATAAATATATAATTGATAAGTAATTTAAAATATCTGAAAGAACTGGTGATTACTGATTGTAGATAAAATGACAGCTTATAACATTCTTAACACATTTTAACATTTAAAAAATTGAAATAGCTTACAAAATTAATTTTATGTCAGAATAGTAAATTGTAAATATAAAATATTGAATCGTGTTAAAAACTAAAAGAAGTTCGTATCTAAGGCTACAATGATGATTTATCCGCTTTATAGAATCTAAGATAACTAAACATTTTGGAGATAACCTTTTGCAATTTATCCTATGTTGACTTCCTACGACCTCTTTTGAATCTTTAGGAATTATATCTCAACGATAACAAAATCGTATATGTGAATGCTCTAGAATAGTTGCAAAAATTAATTAGACTTAATATTTGTAACAATATTGTTGTAGACGCACCACCAAATAACAGAAGGTTTCATATGTTAAATAAAGGTTTTCAAAAGCAACCAACTTAGCAACAATTGAAGCATGCTAATAAACTGAGAGATATAAACAGCCCAACACTTCTACTAAATAAGATGTTACTCCAGCGCAGAAAGTTAATGAAAAATATATATGATGTAAAGTAAAATACTAAAGTATAATAATAAAAATTTACTTACAACTAAATTATGTTTACGGGTAAAGTAGTATAGCTTTTCTAAATAATAGCTACTGAAAATGATTATTGACTTGATATAGTGATTTTTGTAATAATGTTAATCTAATAACGCTTTAACTAGTACTCAACAGTTTCTTTTTGTACTATATTTAAAAATAGTTAATATATTTCCATTGAAGTGAATTCTACATTTATTCGTTAAAATATTTAATAATAATTAAATATATATTAGTTGAGTGGAACTTCATAAATAAATGCCAATGAATTGTATATTATATAGTACAAAGAAAGAACGAGTAAGTTCGGCGGTCAACGCTAGAGCTGAAGGGGCATTGCTGAAATCCCAGCTTTGTTTAGTGTGATCAATGATGGGTTCATACGGTTGCGCTTCTCGTTCTTCGCCGAATTTAATTTCTGAGATGCGGCTCGGCCAAATCGGTTGCGGAAGGTAAAATCCCCCGGTTCAAAGTGCTGAACTGGCATCATCAAGGATCGGTATGGCTAAGGGCATGCCATCAACGAGCCTTCAGGATTGGAAAGCGGCAACCGCTCCATTGCTTCTTTAGAAACGCAGATGGTACGACGCAGGTGGATTCCCGTTTAGATAGGCTTGAAGCAGCCGCATTACGCCCCCTGGATGCTTGTACCCGAGTCATTGGTTGCCTTGGCTGCGGAGGTGCGCATACACGTACATAGGTGTATCTAAAACTAATGATCATTCGCGTGGACTTACAGTTCCTGTACAGAAGACCGAACTAGTATAAACGAAAGTTAAGTGAGTGAGATATATTTACTAACTAATATAAGTAACTAATGTAAATGCATAACACTGTGGGATATATAGTACAAATCTCACAAACCTCCAAAGCGTCTAAAAGTGGTATGGACATTTAAACATTCTGTATCGCTATATACTATTTGTATAATTGAAACTATTAGGATCTATTAGGTATAAAGACTAACCATATTAACTTAAACTGAAACATTAAGTTAAGTAAATAAATAAATATATATATATATATATAATTTACAAAACAGGAATCGTTTTTGGAACGAGACAAGAAAAAGGGATGTAATTATTTGTATGTGATTATATTTCATTGACCGCTAATACTTTAGTAAAATATTATTTAAATTATGTATCACACTCCAAAATTTTATGAGTCTTAGCTACTTCAATTTTATTAAACATAGATTATAATTTGTTTTAATCTTTAACTTTCATAATCATTTTCATTTGTCATTCAAGAAGTGGTGGAGCGGAATTATGTATATATTTATTAAATGTACTAATATACATGGGAACGTCAAAAAAAATCAACCGATTGGCCGAGCCGCATCTCAGGAAGCAAAATACAGCGATGAACGAGAAGCGCAACCGTATGAACCCATCATCGATCACACTAAACAAAGCTGGTATTCCAGCAATGTCACTTCAGCTCTAACGTCGAGCACCTAATCGTTCGTTTGAATAATATATATATATATATATCACTTCCTCGAGACGGCACAAACAGACTTCATTGAGACTTTCGAAAGCAAAACATAGGCTCTCGCACGCCAGTGTTTCCAAAACGGGCTCAACCCGTCATTTATGCCCACTCAGTAAAGACCCAACAGGGTCCTCACTGAGTCGTCAGCGGACCAGTTTTACCTGATTCGCTAACTTAATTTCCAGAAAATGGTTCTCGCGTCTCAGTTTCTCTTTGCTCGTTATTTCCTTCGGCTTGCACGGGAGGTTGTTCCGTTGTATTGGCATTGCTTGGTGGTGGTTGCCTTTGATGCATTGTTTCATTAACTTGATTAGGTACCTGGGGCCCTTCTTAGTTTATTTAATTTTGCAAATTCCTAATTTCGGGGCATATTGCCGGTGGTTGATTAGCTATTTCCTAGGTTTTAGACGCTTTGATATCTTCCTTAGCTCTCTATTGTTAGATAAACTATTTCTGATATTCCATTTGGAGCTTCTTCTTCTAGGCTTTCGTTAAGATTGGCTTGGTTTCCTATTTTGCGTCAGTTATCGTTTTTTATTCATTTTGACCATCTTTTGGCTATTCGACAGGCTTTTCTAAGACCTCTTTCTTTTTCTAAGTTTCCTTTTGAGGAGACTTTGTGTTCGATTGGGGCATTTTAGTGGTCTTTTGATCTTGTGACTTTTAGACTGGGGGTAGGTAGGTAGGTATAACCTTACTTAACTATATATATATATATATATATATATATATATATATATATATATATATATATAGTTAAGTAAGGTTATACCTACCTAAGCTATACCTACATAAGCTATTTACTTAACTATATATATATAGTTAAGTAAATAGCTTATGTAATCAAGATATATAAGAAATGTTCTCACAAATTTCGACAATTAATTAAGTAATCATAATTGTTGTAACCAAACCAATAAATACTACCTTACGAATTTCCTAATAAACATCGATACTGATCGCTTGTCATACTTTAACTTATTGAAACGGAGATATTTTATATTTGTTATTTTAATAAATCGATTTGCGTTTAAAAGTAACTATTTGTTACTACTGCGTTAATTTGTGTGTTTACAAAATCTATTTTCTGGTTTGTTTGAGTGAAGTTGTTCTTAATGTTTAGTTGGTTGTTGTTCATTATTGTATTTATGGCTGAGAAGTTATCAGATGTTTTTTGCTTCAGATCAATGAAGTTATTATTAATGTTTTGTTAATTATCGTTAATTATAGCTTTTATTGTTGTAAGTTCATTAGAAGTTTCACTTCTAAAATTATTAATAATACTATATGTCATTATGTTCTGATCGGAACTTAGCTTGAACTATTGTGTTACATCCGTTTTAAGGTCGTTAAACAATTCATGGATCGTTTAGTTCACGTTTAATATATCTAGATCAAGATTTGTGTAAGAACCTTAAACGAGATCAGAGAGGTTTGAAATATTAGTTTAAATTTCAACTTCTAAGTTGAAAATAAGCGATTTCATCTCTATTTGAGAAGTTAGTATTTATGCTTGCAATTTGGAATCTAAAAGTTACATATTTGCCGTTATTTCAGATAACTCTGAAACAACATGTACACAATTCGTGATATTGAGATAATACCCGAACATGCACACACAAGTTTCTGAAAATTTATCAAATTCAAACGGATGCTCGCATACCACAGTGTTATTACTTAATAGAACTGAAAACTACATTATTTCCTTACATAATCCGTAGATAACATATTTATTTTCAGTACACACTAAATTGCACTATTTTAATTCCACAGATGAGATATTTATTAAATTTTGTGTTTGGCCAATTCTTTAAGTAGCTATATCAACACAAACAAACATTTAACTAATTTAAATATTAATATCAACATCGACTTTAGAACTATAATAACCGTTTAAGCTACTTACAATATCATTATGACCAGTTAGAATTACATTGTTTATTGAAAATTATGTAATAATTTTTATAATTTAGTTTACAATTCCAGAAGAAGAATTGCAAGAAAATCTATAAGATATATTTACATTCTCAAGTTGTATAGTATCTTTTGATTTCATTATTAATGCGGATAGTTACAATCCATTAGCAATAAATTACAGGTCTGAATGCTTTACAATAATATCACATTCCAAACACAAGAGAGCTCCAGTTAAAATTGAATAATTGATCTTAACAAAGATTTATGACTCTTCCAATTATTAATAATTTGAATTAAAACCAAATACAGCAAACTGGTTCACCTAATACAAATTCAGCTATATTTTAGAGGTTTTCATTTAATTAGTGTATATAAACATATAATTTGATTATTACGCGCTATATAATTACTTATTAATTACAATATTATTAATATTTTTCAATTTTTAGCAATATGAGTATTGGACATTATCAACTAAAAGATAATTATCACAAATATTTTTAGCTTACACTGCATTATTGTAAAGTTATTTATATGATATAAGTATAGAAGATATTGAAATTGACATTATATAATATCAGATCACATATATTCTAATATCAAC
The DNA here is from genome assembly GCA_963988835.1 of Hexamita inflata. Taxonomy (NCBI): domain Eukaryota; phylum Fornicata; order Diplomonadida; family Hexamitidae; genus Hexamita; species Hexamita inflata. The sequence goes on along the minus strand of CAXDID010000840.1, from coordinate 35,104 downwards.
TAAACTAAGACTCTATTTAATCATTCTATATTCATCTCATAAATTTCAAAACAAATATAGAGGGGAAAATTCAAGGTCGCTACCTTATATCTGAAGGAATCTTCCTGATAGATAAAAGGAATATATTCTATTATATTTTTATATTATCACTCTACTCCAGTCCAAAATAATGTAGAATATATAATATTTTTAAAGAGAAAGTATAGTGGTTAATATAATATTAAAATATAATATTTTTTAATAAACCAGCTTATTTTTCCCCTATCAAATATAGTCCAGCTCTAATTTCAAATATAACTGATGTAAATTATAATAAACTAACTCAGGTTGTCTGAGTGATATTGAGAAGTGAGTTGTCTGAGTGATATTGAGTAGTTTATGTGTTCTAAGTTTCGCTCTATCATAATTTATGAGATAAAGATGAAATGATAAAATTGAGCTTTATTGTTGATAATGTCACAGCTTAGTTTATTCCATATAAATACACATATTTAATATTTTCAATATGTTATATATATTTTCTTCAGTGATAGTGTTCACACTAATTTTTCTTTTGGTGAGAAATGAATGAGTATGTGTTCTTATTGTTTTGGTTAGAAAGGAAAGGTGAGATCAGAGAAAGAGAATAAAATAACATTAAAGACGTAATTTACGGTGTGATGCATTTATTTTTCTTGTTTTAATGGAGTATTCATTTTTGTAACTGTTACGTTATTTTACATTCAAATATAAGTAGATTCTATTCCCGCACGCGCTTTGAGAATATATCCTATTTATAGTTTTTAAAAGAATGACCTATTTTTGATGAAATGTTTGACCAAATTACAAAGATAATCTTTACAAATTAAAACAATTAACATCCCCTCAAACATGACGCATGCTACAAATGCAACCTCTGCAACTAAAATGTTAAAGTGAGTAATCATTACCTTACGTGCTCACAGATGATATCCAAACATATGACCAGCCATGATGATATTGTCAACAGAATTGTACATCTTATTTACAAGAAGTACAAGCCAAAAGCTGCAGTAACTGCAAGAGAGCTGGGCCTGGACAATAGTAATAGCAGGCCCGACATAGTGACAGAACTAGACTCTCAACACTTTGATGTTACCATTGCTATTGATACTCAAAAAGCATATAACCAAAAGATATCCAAATATAAAAAATTTGGTTATGGAGATATTATCCCGATTGTAGTATCACCTCAACTCTAAATGTATCCTAAGACAATTGAGTAAATGAAATAATATTGCAATATGCAGAAATTGTACAAGGATATAGCATATAATGTCATAAAAATGGAAGTAGAGAAATCCAGAATGTATGAAGAGGAGGTAAAGAACTACCTTGAGTTGCAACACTTAAACATCCAATCAAAACTTAAAGTGCAACCTGTCTTTAGAAAAGCAAAACCGAAAAAGAAGATATTTCAGCAGTCTCTAGCAAGGAAACTTGCTAAGATAATTTGAACACTGATGAAATCTCTGATGAAGTACGCAATATTGAGGACATCATTAACATCCACATTGATCCCGAACAACTCGATCCACTCAGAGGAGATAATTCTTCTGAGTGTAGCGAGGACTGAAAAAATAACATGACTCACCAACGCATAATCCAATAAATACGGATAAAGCAAATATATATAAAATGCCCATATCAAATTGTAATCAAAACAAATGAAAAACAAAAATAAATAAAAGCAACTGAAATATGAATTAAAATGAATTTGCTATTAAAAAGTGTATCTATCTAAAAACAAAAGTCAAAATATCTTAAAGAAATTTTAAAATATTAAATATATATAAACTAGATAAGCAAAGTTTAATTTAATTTAAATATACAACTAATGTAAAACCAAACTTTTCTACAAAAAAGATCTAAAATGTCTTTTAAAAAATTATAGTAAAAAACTAATTAACCCATTAATAATAAAATTAATATAACGTATATAACGTATATACGTTCACTCTATACAATATGATTAAATAGTATATACCATAAGATAAAGTAAAATAGTTACTTGATATTAAAAAGATGTTAAATCACACATAGAAATAAATACATTAATGTTGTTACATAAATTAAGAAGCATAAGCACTTAGATTGAAACAAAGATGAAAACCATTTAAATTAACTGGAAAATTATCAAAAATACTAATATAATATTATTATAATATATATTATTTTTACTTGGTCATAGTAAAATAACTAGTATATATTTATTTATTGCGTTTGGATGTATTATTGGATTGTTGCTGTTGAGTGAGTCATGTTATTATTATTTTTGATCAGTTCGGTTTGACTTGTGTTTGACTCGCAGATTCGCTGTTTATTATAACAGAATTATTTAAAGTAAAATTGTATTGGTAACAGTGTTAAGTATTCATTTTTTGTAATATTTTAATAACCTCATTTTATATAATGACTCACTTAACTATAAAAATATAATTATTAGCACTTTTCACAAGAATTAAAGTTTGTTCAAGCAATTAAAAAATGACTCACTTAACTGTAACCTTAGTACTAAGGCTCAATTCAATCATTCCATCTTCATCTCATATATCATGATAATCCACAAATCCAAACTTAGTTACACAATAACGTTACCTCAAACTAATCTCAACATCATACCTCACCTTCTAGGATTGTCACTCTGAATAGCCTCTGAATAGCCTATTATGAAGCAGAATCACTTAGATTGGAAACAAAGATGAAAGCCATTTTAATTAACTTGAAAATTACTAACACAAGAATTATTAAAATTAGTCATGTTATTTCTTCCAGGATTGTCACTCTATAAATTCTTTGTTTTTGTCTTCTTATATACGATAAATAATACATTAAATATATAATCTGTTGTATTTCTTTACGAGTACTTTTCTCATACTTTGTATCTCTGAATAGTCTTCTCAGAACCTCCTCTGAATCTTGGAACTAGCGTATTAGTGGTAAATCTTTAATAAATATATCATAGCAACGCGTAGTGCTCCTAAGTTTAGAGCGGGGAACAATATTTTGCATTTATATAAAAAATTTACTGCAAATAACAATAACATGACTCACTCAACAGCAACAATCCAAACGCAATAAATAAATATACTATATATCTGCTCACTCTTTAGGTACATCTCAAAACATCCACTCAATAATCGATTACTTCAATCACAGGAACATTTTAAAATGATATTTTCTTTTTAATGCGTTCTTTACTTCTGTAACTATGTACATAAAGGACTCTATATTTTTAGTGTTAATTTTTTGAGATGTCATCAAATTATATCGATTCAGAAATGATAGTATTGTTTTATACTTTATCGTGTTATTACTGTAAATATTTATATAACATTATTACATGCTAGGTTATTAACTTTTCAGAGATGATGGGTGTGGATATGGTGGTTGTAAGATGTTACAGCTACTGTATACTTATTCTTATTAAAATATATTCGTTAAGGTGTAGTATTTATTGCATTCTCTGAAGTATTATGTTATGTATTTACAATATAATATTAAGTTGTCGTTAAAGGTGGCGGTCTGTTTTAATTAGAATTTATTTCTAGTGAAGTTATAGTGTTTATATATGTTTATATTTCACTATTTATTTATTTTTTCCAAATTATAAAACAATTTTTTATACTTTTTATAATCTTTTTCTAAAATTATCTTAATTTATGAGACTAAACTATCTAAAACGTGTGGCTTTCACGTATTTTATTGAGTTGTTCATTTTTTGTCCATTTTTTGTAATATACTAGTTATTTTACTATTGCCAAGTAAAAATATATAATATATTTTAATAATGTGGTTAATGATTTTCTAGTTAATTAAAATGGTTTTTAATAATGGAAGATTTGTCAATGTGAGTGATAAAACTAACACATGATTTAAACACATATAATATTGTAACTTTTACGCAGACTAATAACAGCAAAGTTGCATAAATATAAAATGAATCACAAACTAGTATTAATTCATTTCTGGTATTAATTTATTTAATAAAAAGTGTACATTCATTTTATTGAATATTTAACATTTATGTACATTCCAAAGTTATTATATTTAAAATATAAAAACAAAAAATAAAGTATTTTGGCTTAAGGTAACGGTATCGTAAGCACAGACACATATATAGGTCACATTGTGTTGTTTCTGCGACGCTGTAGATTCAAGCAAAAATTTTTGACAGATTCAGTTTACAAAAGTAGAGGAAAGAACGTTTAAAAATAATATAGGCTTTGTCGACTGAGCCTTGTGGTGATCAATGTTTATGATTTATATTCTTCATATATTTAGTACTTTGTTTTATGAGTTTCGTTTGTTTTTATTATTTATAATTCTTGATATATCTAGTTCTCCCAAGTTTTCTAGAGGTGCTTCAAGGCTTGAAATATAACAATTTGAAATATTTTGTTTTGTCAATTAGGAGTAAAATCACTAACAAAATTTTTAGATATATCAATCTCCTACAAATTTATAAGTGAAGTAGTTAACGTTTCGTAAAAGGGATAGCTTATTAAAATGATGTATTTTTTGCATTATTTTGAGATATATTTAACGTTTAAAAATATTCAGTTTCTTCACAAAACTGAAAACAATAAGTTTTCAAAGTTCCGTAAAATTTTAATAATCAACTCCATAATAAACAAGATCATGTTGTTGAGTACCAAACAATCTATTTATCTTTTCTTTAAAAACTAATTTATATTTTTTTAATATTAAATAATTATTTACTATTTTCTCATTTCACTCAAAATATTTTAAGTACCTGATCGCGTTCTCCTCCGGAATGAAAACGTGCTCGAACTTCGAGACGTCCGAGAACGGAGTGTTCATGAACAAATAACAGTTTTTCCTCATCATTTCGTTCATTTAATTTGTTATTTTGAGTTAAAGTTCCTCATTGAACGGTTGCATTTCGTGCATTTGAAGATTGAAGTAGAAGCAATTCAGGTTCTTTTCAAAAGTTGCTGCTGGCTGAGCTAGGAAATTAATGGTGTAAATATTATTTTATGCTGATAATTACAATGATAATAGTGCCTGGACGTTGAAAAATTAAATAACGGGTGGAGAAATGACTTTGTAATCAGGAGTGGAGTAGGAATCGTAGTACTTGTGAAAAATGTAATACAGATTGTTAAAAGCTGCAGACTAAATCGTTACCTGCATATGATTGTTAAAACGATTCAAAAGAATCGGACGCACCATTGAGGATGAAATGAACTCGTCGGAGTAATTATTAGCGTTGTAAACATAACCACTGTACATAAGAGCACCGTAGCCCTTCTACACATACCAACCAGTTACTTAACGCTCGTCTTTAATCACATCTGGAAAATCGGCATAAGCCTGAGTTGGCCTGTAGTAAATGAAAATTGAATTCAACTCGTAAACCAAAGTCTCCTTTATAAATTATGAAATACTAGCTACCAAAGTCTCCTTAACAGCATTTATTACCAAATCAATCATTGACTGATATATCCAAGACTACCCACCTGAAAGCTAAATACTTATTACATCAATTTCAATTTACACATTTTCTACATCAGACACTATTCTATTCGGACAATCGTCATATGTGCACTTTGTACTTAGAGTTAGATGAAAACTTACCTCTTTAATAATAATTTTGCCTTCTCCCTAGTCATGAATGTACGGATAACTAGTTTACTGGAATTTCCATTACAAATCAAAAGCTAAACTAGCATTGATGATATTAATTGAAAGTTTTTGGTCTTATTCCATCATTACATAAGCTTATTTACGTCAAACTCAGATACAAATATATCTGTAAGCTATAAGTCTAAAGATGTTACACCTAGATTAACACTGAATATTTAGTCTGGGAAGCTTCTTCCAATAATCTTTCCACAGTCTTTTAGATATTTTAAAACAAACTAGTTAAATCCTTACTGAGTTACTATCATGGCAAGAGCCGAATCATTTTAATATAAATTTCTAGGAAATTATAAAGTCTGACATTCCACGTTCAGAGCTATATTAATTATAATTATCATTATTTAATATAGAAGTGGATACATATAGATTAATTAATAAATATGATTTATATAAAAAGTAGAGTTATATGTTTATCAAATATTGAGAATAAATGAAAATTGCATGTTTATAACCTTTAGATGAGTATGTTAGATTAAGTTAGACCTATTTGTAATAAATATAACATATTAAAAGTTTATAAATTCTGTCAGAAACGATCAAATGATTATCAATAAATGAATAAATGACAATTATATATAATTTAATCAAAATTGCAGTGGAGTTGTAATGAATGCATAATATAAACTTTGTCACTCTATTTCGTCAAATTCTTTTAGTATTAATTTTGTCTTTTTTACAGGGGTTTTATAGTATAATTTAATTAACTAGGATAATATGACAGCTAAAATAGAAATGCCCATCGATACTCCTAATATAATCAACTGTTAAGTATAAAAATAATCCATGTTATTATTTACTACTTTATAAAGAGACAGATAATCTATTGTAACCTGATTTAGTGTAATGAGTAATGAAGTAAATTAACTGTGTCGAATCATCGCTAGAATATCATCAGTTATAGCATAACTGATATTAATTAATTTTGTTGTGCAATTAAGAACTTGAGAAATTTGCGTTATATTGACTTATGTTAAATTCTTAGATGATAAAGTTAGAGAGTACGTTTAATTTGTGGTAATGGAACAAGTGGTTGATTATGAATTTATCATCAATTCAAACCAAATGTATTTAGAATTATAATTTAAGTGAAATCCTTTATAACACCCTTAATAATATGAAGTTACTGTTTCCGTTACCATGTGTAAAATAATTCCGGTGCTTTTAAATGTTGTTACAGTACCAGCATGTGTTATCTTGTCCATATTATTGTAAACATATAACATATTTGTATTACATTTATCTGTTGAACACGAAAAACTTTGTGTCTAACCATCTTAATAAGTTTATAAGTCTGAACTCTCAAAAATATATGCATCTTCACCAAATTAAATTTGCAGTTTTATATGAAACTCATCAAAATGTTAACTACCTGCCATTTAAGCATAAAATTTGCCAATATCTGATGGAACACCTGATAATTACATACTGTTTGTATTAACCCTCAAACGTAGCGAAGAATAACCTGAAGCTAAGTCGTCTATTTACAATTTATTCGATGATGTCAAGAGGTAATTAACAGTATTTGACTATTAAATTCCTATTTTCATTTCGAATTCAATAAAATTATTTTCATCAAATACTACGAAAGAATTAGGTTCATCAATAAAAAATACAAAGGACTCGCCCACAATTGTAAATACAAAATCAGTTGAAGAAGGATTATAAATTTTTTAAACTGTAAAGTCAGAAAACCTCAGTGTAATAGTGTTATTTAATAACTAATAACTGTTAGCATTTAAAACTTTCCAACAATAATCATTAATTTCAACTACAACTTAAATTTGTGTCGAAGAAACTTTTACATAAGATTAATTAATACAGTTAACAAAATCGGATTATTATCTAACAACAACCCCTATTTAAATCGGGGCTTTGAACGCATATGATTCTAAAATCGCATTTGCAGTTTTTGACTCGAAGAAAACGTGGTTTGTACAGGCCGCGTTTGTACAACTTACACAAAGTTCGGTTGTTGATGAATAGTTAAAATCTGAAAAATATCCAGTTGGAATGTAGAATCCACTTAGGTTGTCCAACTCAACCGAGAGTTTTATTCCTTTCGGAAGGTTATTACAGTTATTATTTGAGGTTGTGATTAGTTAAACACAAATTTCCTTCTGGTCTTCTTTCAAAACTACTCTGCTTAGCTCTGAATAACAGTTTTCTAATTCTATTTAATTGTTTATTTCTGTTGTAATTCCATGAAGCATTAAGATAAAACTCAACATGTTATGAAGCGGAATACCATCTAACTAAATTAAGAATAACATGTAAATATGTGCATAATATAAAATACAAATCAAATCCTTTAATAATCTAATCTGAATTTGAGTTTTATGTTTTATATGTTATTATGTTATTGCGAGTGTTTTATATATAACATATTTATTGTAATTCAGTGTTTTCAGATAATTTATTGTTAATATTATTTTTAATTTTTTGTTTTGTTTTTCATTATTCAGCCATAGAATATTAATAATTGATGTAAATTAGCTAAATTGTGTCAACTGAATACTTTTCATTCATGTATATCCTCAAAATCTGATATCATTATCTATATTTATACTTGCCATTATTTTAATTCATAAATACTACATAACCTCGAATTGAACCACCCACCCTTGTTCGAATACAGACACCCGAGCAGTTTTCAAAAATTGCCAGGGTGTCTATAAGTGAGAGCAAATCTGGCTCAGTTTGGTATATTTCCTGTGTCAGATTTGGTTTTCCATTTCAGTTACAGACACCTTTTCCAAAAATTTTCTGAAAATTTTATCAAATTTCTAGTTTCTTGATCTAATTTGCATAAATTACCATTATATAGAAGATTAAGTAGCATATAATTTATTTTTATGATCATACAAAGCTCAAAAGCTCAAAATATTTTAATAAATACAAAAGAGATTTACAATGTTCAATTCACTTACAACCCCTATTGTAGTTCAGTTAAAGACACCTTTACATATAAAAAATCGAAGGTGTCTGTATCTGAGCACTTCGGGTGTCTGTAAGTGAAAGGGGGTGGGTGTCTCAATTCGAGGTTATGTAGTATAAATTGATAGCGCTGTCAATATGTATAATGAAAGATTTAAGCAGAGACAAGTTGACCTGCTCTTAATTCTTAAGAATTATCATACGTTTGCTTACTCCAAAGTTTCTGGTCTGTCTTCAAATGTTTAAACATCATAATACACCGTTTATAATGTTTAATCCAAATTTTGCGCTTTTTATCACATTTTAACGCACTATTTAAATACCACTTAAATACCACTCCCCAAATGCTTTTTCTCCTCTCATAACAGATAATTCAGGAAACCACCGACGTGGAGGCCCACCTCGGCGACGGCCTCTTAGCCGTAACCGTTTTCCTCGACCCAGTCATTCATTCCGCTCTAATCTTAGACCTTGATGACTTACCCCAACAAGATTTTCACATCTTCTTCATGAACGGACAACTAGAAGTATTTTAGTTCATGAGACTCCCATTTTTATAATGCAGGGACCCGAACGACAGAACGAAATTCTGGATTCAACAGTTCGAATTCGGGATCATGCCCATGTCCGAGTTCGTGGTGCAGTTCGTGAAGGACGTGAGGAGCGGAGCCATTGACCCGATTCAAGTGTTTGTGTGAATGATTTTTGTTGTTATGAGCGTTTACTTTGATAAAAATAAATTAGAATAAATAAGACACACTATTTCGCTTACAGGGGGTATTATATAACCTCCTTGTAAGCGAGTGCAAATATAAAGCGTTTTTAACATTATTTACATTTCACTTAAAAGTGGTTTGAAAAAGGTCTATAAATAAAACAGATAAAATACTAAATAACCTTGCTTGTAAGGGAGGTGCTTACTTGCTTATAAGGGAGTTAAAATCAGTAACTCCCTTATAAGCAAAAATGTATCCAAAATGTATCTTGGGAAAATGTCGAATTTGAATGATTTATGGTCAAAAAACGTGGTTAAATACTATGTTATTTGTCACTTGCTTATAAGGGAGTTTTGCATGATGGAACTCCGTTATAAGTGAGTTGACCTACACCCTTATAAGCGAAAAAGCACCTCCCTTACAAGCAAGGTTATGTAGTAAAAGAATAATTAAGAATATTTTTTAAGAACTTGTTTGAAAAATCGAATGATATATGTGTACTGAGGATTAATTGAAAAATAAACTACTGTATTTCAGTGTCACACATAATTACACATAGTGTATTGTACTATGTATTAAATATTTCATAATGGAACTCAAATACTTTTCACTATTTGTGTCTGGTGTTAATCGCTAACAGTACATGATAATGGATTCGTTACTAAGTCATCTTATAATTGTAAATTGAATATTATGTGTTATTATATTAAAATTTTGCAAATATTATAACATGTTTTACTTATTCGATCAACAATAGTTAAAATAATTTACCCGCTTCAACAAATGGATGAATTAGACCGCTATCGGAGTGATATCGAGCATCTATCTTTAGCTCAAATGGATTTGTAAAGGGATAATTCCAGCCTTTAAGAGCACATAAAGACTCTGAACGCAACAATAACTTAGTTACAAGACTAAAAACTACTAAGCGCTAAAGATTCCTACAAAGCAGATATTAAAAATGCATCATAATTACAAAACCAGGTTTTATCTTTGCAATAAGAGCTTCAAAAAGTTCGCAATCAATTGGAATCCTAAAACGCATCTCGTTTCATTTTAGTAAATGATTCGTAACGAGCGCTGAGGAAAACTAATATGACAACAGAGCTCGTTGACGAGCAAAAATAAAAATACGATAATTTAATCCAAGAATTCAATTAATATAAGAAAGATCAGTCAAATGAAATTGACGCTCTCAACTAAAAAATATTTGAACAAAGCACTGAACTTCAAAATCTACAGTAAAGCCTATAAAAATGTAACGTATAACTAGATTTAGCCCAGAAAAAATCGGAACACTTCAAAAAAGGAGCTCTAGACAAATAAGTTAACATCAGCAATAAAGCACCTGAAACTGAAATTCTCACAGAAGAAATTAAACAAAAAATAACCAAACTTGAAAGAGATAATGTAGCACTCAAGGGCCATATTGAATAATTAAAGTGGAGCGAAACTGAAAAAAGTGAAAAACCAAAGTAAGTCCAGTAAGATGACTAATAAATAAAAGAACTAAAGGAACAAATTGAAAACCTATAGGCTGATAATGACATGCTTTAGTTAGATTTAAGTGCATATGTAAGCCAGGCAAATGAACCAATAACATGCTCAAAAATATCAGATATGGTAAATAAACTCATAGACTAAGCTATTAAAAATAACTCGCCGTAATAAACAGACTAACAACTCGAAACTGTGATAGATGCTATTCAAATGAATAGACTTAGAATATGGGAAGATAAATGACTTTTTATAATATTTTTATTAAAACTATTATTTACATATGTGTTTCTAAACATTCTTATCAACTACTGACAGTTTAACTGAATAATACGAATAAAATAATTGCATAATTTTCCACCTCACATCATTTAGGAAATAATGTAGTAATTCAAAGAATTTGCAATTAAAGTATCAAAATTAGATCCAAAAGTTATTGAATATAATATTCGTTAAGCTATTGCTCCTCGATCTCGTGCAGCTCTATCATTACTTGATGGAGTTGCGAGAATCCGTGATTTTTCACCGGAAATAGTAGATTTGCTAAAAGCTGCATTCCCAAACGCACTTGTAGAAAAAATTCCACGTCTAGAATCAAAGGACAGAGCTTTCTTTTAATCTTAAATACGTCTGCAATAATAAGTATTTACAAATTGGCATCCAGCAGCTACAAATGCTTTTGTGATAGTCAAATCAACTTCTGAACAATCGTTTTTAACTGAAAATGCATTAAAATTTGCAACGGAAATTTTCTAATGTGTTCCATTTGAAAAAGCAAAAATCATAACTTCACACAAACATTTGAGTTAAATGAGTGAATAGAAATTCATGAACGCAAGTGGATAATAAGTGCAAACTGAAGTATTTTTGAATGAATCTAAAGATACCGTTAGTTTTAAATTTATTTAGATTAAAGGTTGGGTATCATCATCTAAGTTGGATGACACAGTTGCCAAATTGTGTAAACTAGATACGATTCCTGATGTTATGATATTTGAGCACGAAAGGAAAAAAGATAATGTGGAGTGACGGGTTAAAAATATAAATATTATAGCTTTTAAATAGATTTCACTTATCTTATGTTTCTGTGTTAATAATTCCCATTTCTACAAGTCCTTCTTTGAGTTGGCGCATCATCTTTTTAACAACTTCTGCGTCCCAGTTGCTTCTTTCCATGTCTTTTTTCTGAACGATGCAGCATTATCTGTTTTCGTTGTATATGAGTGCGTTCTTTTCGTAGTCTATGAGTTTGGTGTGGTCTGGGAAGTTCATTTGCCAATATACTTGTTATTGGTTTATCCGGATTCCGAATATTGCGTATCCAAGGCGTTTTGTGTTGAATTTTCTTAAGTGTGGTAGTGGGTTGATTGCGTATGTAGTCAATTAATCTGTGAGGTAGGCTGCTAGTGATGCGAGTGAGAAAAAGCCTTGTTTTGTCATTAGTTGTGATACTTCTTTATTTTCGTCCAGTAACTATAATATGTACCTGTGAGCGACTACGGCCACCATAGATTGATCTTGTAGTGTGAATTTGCGTGTGTATTCGTCAACTTGCGAGATTGATTTAACTATTTGTCCTTAGCTTGCGTATACCAAATCTGGGTACGATTTTGCGTTTTTCATCTGTGTTACCTTCCTCTCTATGTACGAGTCCTGTGCAAGTGGTTTATAAATTCCGTCCCATATTACATCCAACAGTACATCCAGGCTGTCGTTAACAATCCTTTTTTATTATAGTGACGGTTCGAGCCTCTGCTTGAAGTATTTGTGGAGCTTTATCTTCTTGTCGCAAACTACCTCGTGTAAAAATTACGCTCGGATTCTGTGCCACTGCGTTCGGTCGAAGTAGTCGTAGAACAGTCCGTTCGGTGACTCGATTAAAAAGGTCGCGTCGTTGAAGAACTCTCCGCTGGACCCGTTGTTGAAAACGTAGTTCATCCCGTATTAAGTTGTGAAGTCCTACCAATACAATATGTGAGGGTAGTTCTGAATGTAAATTTTGGGCGTTGATTGAGGGAAGAGGACGTTGTGTTGGCACTTAGCAATAAATAGGTCGTAGTCGACTATTGGTGCGTTCTGTGGGATGTCGGATGGAAGGAGTTTCTGCGTAATTTGAGAATCGAGGAGGTTACCAATGGAAATGGTGGGGAAATACTGCGTGAAGTCTATTTTCTAGCCGAGGATTTGAAATTCTGGGTACAGGTCCTGAATCATCAACTAAAAAACCGTTTGCTTGCTCGTCATGTTCTGCTGAATAATCTACACAATGGTCTTGTCGTAAGTGCCGGGCTCGTATAAATCGTCGTACCTGCAATTATAAGTAAAATAGTCTAATTTAAGCGCGTCCATGGGCAAATACTTGAGTTTAACCACTAACATGAAGGGATGCTGCTTAGCTTCCTCAATTGATAAACGAGAGCTGGGGTTTATCACCAAGCACCTGCATATAAAATCTTTTAAAAACTGGTTCTTAATCACCTGCTAATTGAACTAACACTTCAAAATGCGCTTGTACGTTGAACAAATGCTGTTAGTTTCAAATGGTGGCTTGCCACAGCACAATTAGTACACAATGCAACCGATGGACCACATATCAGCCTGATAATCATGACCATAGTACAAAGACTAATTGTTCTGCACCATCTGATTTACAATTTCAACAGTCTCCTAGTCAATGTTGTTATCAACCTGCTTTGCCTGCTAACGTCTTCGGAAAACATGAGAGATCAATGTTTCAGGTGGCAGGAAGTTCGGAGTGCCGCAAAGCGTGTATCTCTTCTCATCAACAAGTGTTTGAGCTGAAAGACCAAAATCTCCAATTTTTGCAACAATCTTGTTCTAAACTAACTGCAAAAATATATTCTGGGGCTTCAAATCACGATGCACAATTTTCAAGGATTTTAAATATTGCTATCCATTGATTAATTGCAAAGTTATCTATTAAATTTCTTCTTCATGCAACAATCTACCTTTTATAAAATGAGAAAGCGAGCCAGCATCACAAAGCTCCATGATCATGTAATAGTTGTTTGTGTCAGAAAATACATTAATCAATTAACAAATATTAGGATGCCTTAGTTGTTTGTGTATCCTAATTTCCGTTTAAAACTTGTCTAAATGCTTCTTGCGTTATAATTAAGCTTATGATGTAATTTTGCAGGCATATGTTCGTCCAGATGATAGTTCTACAACTTAATATACTGTGGCAAAACCTCCTTTACCCAATATATGTTTTACTTTGTATTATTCGCCTCGTAAGTCATCCCGTAAAATATCTGGTACTATCAATTGGTCTTCTTTGTTGTTTGTTGCCATTAAGGTGATGTGAAAATGACAATAATGTGTTTATTACAACTATATGTAAAATTTAATAAAATTTATCTTAAATGTAACGTATCAATATTTCAATCTACAAAAGAAACAATAATATACTATCATATTTTAACATCATTTGCGTACAATCCATAATGCTTCATATACTACGCGACCACAATCCTGCACACCTTATCTTTAAACATCAAAAAGTTCAGTTTCAAATATATCATTAACGAATTCATTATTTGTGAACCTTTTTGGAAGAACAAAATAAAAAACTTGGGTAGAATCTACTTATCTGAGTTATAGTAATAATTATTTGAAAGAATATGGTCCAATGTTAAAATTTAAAAGGTCAAAATCTTTTCTTTAATAGTCTGAGCCTCCCCAAGGCGGGGAAATAGTTATAACTTTTGGTTTGAGAGTTTTAAATAGGCGCTCTTAAGTAAAACAATCTCCATTTATAACTGTGAGATCTTTATTGTAAATACTTGCATTATGTCTAATGTCCGAACAGCGTTGTGGGGATAACTCAACTGTAAATACATTGAATAATGCAGATAATTGTATTGCTAATCCTCCAGCTCCTCCGAATAAATCTATGCAAGTAAGTGGCTCTTAATCTTCATTGTTACTAACTATTTCATAAATTTTATTTACTTCTTCTCGTGCTAACTATTCTGGGCACACGCTAAACAACATTTCATCGTCCATTTGTATATTTTGATCATATTTTTCGAATAATTGATATCTTTTTTCAAAATAGCGAAGAAGATCGTTATTTTGTCGTTTCCGTATAATATTTTTCTCAGAAGTATGTTTGTATGGGATTACTTATATATTTTTCAGTTTGTTCGATTGTTATAGAAAATATTGTAAACTCATTTTCGTGTGGATGATAATATTTCAACAATTTATTACTATATTGTAATTACATGTGTTTTATGTCCCATTTCAATTATGTACCAAACTTTTGATTCTATATTCTCTGAGTTCTAGGTGTCTTATTTTTCGGAGAGTTACAATCAGATTCTGTTTTCGTACGTTCCCTCCGAAGCAATGGATTCGAGGGAGGTATTGCAAGCGTCCTAGAGTTTATCCTAGATGATATTCGAGAATTCGTTTATGTTCGAGTCCGACGAGCAGATTCGCGACCGCTACTGCATAACGAACGATAATTACATAGTCACGCGCATATTGAAGAACAGTGTCCCAGCCTCAGCAGCTTAGTCTAGGAGGTCCTCAATTGACAACATTCAAGCCAGTCAGTAAGATGCTCAAGGATCTACACCAAAATAAATGCTCCAGCACAACCCACAGTACTTTTTAGAACGCGCTGGGTTCATTGTGGTCACGGCCGTGTTTACGAAGAACGTCCCTCAGTTTTGTTTTGACGTTATCTGTGGTTACGTTCAGTCAGTTGGAGATATTGTTTTAAAATCCGCTCACAAGTTCCACCACTATGAAATTTAGAATATTGTAAGTGAATTATTGGAGTAATTAAGGGAGGATATAAACAAGACTTTGAAGTAGCACTTCCAAGTCACCATATCAGCGCAGTTTCCGGTTTTCAAGTACTACTCAGACAATATGTTCGCTAAAAATGAACAATAAACGAAAACAATTGATATGCAAGTGAGCTCGATCCCATTTCTGAGTGGGATTGAAGCGAACAACTACGAGCACATCCCTGTTAGAGTTTACAATAAATAGTCAATCGACTTCATGAAAATGAGCTAGCCAAGCAGAATGAAGGAACAAATCATCCCAAAGTACTTCGACGTTGAAATACAACAGTAATTGGAGGAGGCAGATCACTCTGGCACTATTTGGAACATAAAAGACTTCAATAAGCTTCTGCATGACTCATGGTTCCAGAAATACACATCACAGAAAATACACAATGATAAACTAGTATATAGAGAATAAACATTCACACAAAGGGAGATAAAAGCAGCTATGAAATGCTTATCAGATTAAACCCTGTTGCAAACAATCATCGCCAAATTCATGGTGTCTAATTACCACGCCGTTGTATTCGGACCAGCACTGCTCGTAAATATACTCGTGAGATCACTTGGAATGCTACTACCCACTAATCTATAGAATAAAATAATATTCGCATCGACTGAACCAGATAAATGCGATTCTAATTGCTTTGATAACATTTTCTCATCAACAGAACAATATTACCAAAAATGTGAAAATTGCCAAGCAATGACACACAGATTACACGCAGTTAAAAACGCAGTAGTATAAGGTATTAATTCTAACACACTTGATCTAACAGATATTCTCATATCCGCGGAAAACAATCCTGTAATTATAGACATGATCAGAAATGAAGTAACACTTACAAATTTCATGAATACAGAACGAAATTATTCCAGAAAATTACATTAAATGTTGGTTTAGCACCGATATACTGATTATTCAATGCTTTAAAAACAATTTTAAATCCAAAGCTGCTTGTAATAATAGATTTAGCTTAAACAAAATTGTACCTTAAAATTCAATCAATTATAATTACTGAGTTAGAATTTAATGAAGAATGCTTTATTTTAAAATGAAATAGTTGCAAGTTTTGGTTATCAACCTGATTATCAATACGGTATAACATCGTTGTTCTAAAAACACGTTACAGACATGCAAACAAAGCTGGTAAAATTTAGGGAACCAACTTAGGAAAGCAATTTATACTAAATATAAATATTTAAACAGAATAAACAAAAATTTAGTGACGATTAAATATTATTTGAGCAATTTAAAAACATGGAATTGATATAGTAAGATGAACTTATTGTAAAATTCTATTCGAAACGTATTATTCAAAACAATATTAAGCTCATGTCAGTAAATTAGTACGGAAGTATGGATTACTTTGATATTGAAGCTGCTCCGCAGTTCCTATGAGCAATCGTTGTTTAGTTAGGTTAGTAATAGAATTTAGTGATAATTTTGCAAATATGCATTTTTGATTTGATAATTTTCCCAGACATTATAGTAACCTTCTTTTTAGAAATGGATTCGGTTGTAAGACTTTAAAAGCTGCTGCATTCTACAATGTATATAAGCGAAATTTAAGCTAAGTACGACAAGGTCCTGCTTCATTTGAAAGGCTTTCAGGTTTGGCGTCCAACTTTTGGAGTAAATGAAAGCACTTAATCTTTGGCTAAATAAATTCACTGTTAAATAAGTGACCTTGTTTAAGAGATCGTAACTGAGTGCTCACTGTTCAAACCGAGAGAAAACTCTGTCAGACATGCTTCGAGACTGCTTGAAAATGAACTCATGCTTGATTATTAGTTCAATAAGTTATACTAGTTGCAAGAAAATATTGTGAACGGACACAATAAATCAATTTTGAACAGAGAAATTGAAGATTTGACCCACTCCGTTTAAGTTTCAACCGCGAATTAGGAAAAACTGTTTATAATTCTGAATGAAGTATCAGAGCTCATAAACGATATGAACACAACACTTTCAAAGATTCCTGCTCATTTTCAAGAGATAATGATTAAGTACAAAGTATATTTAGAAGTAATATGCGATAACTCCCTTTCACAAGTGACTAAAATGGTACTAGTAATTGATTCCTCAACTCAAATTATGAAGACTACAATACCAGAAAAACACACAGTCGAAGGAGAAATAACGGTTGAAAGATGCTGACTTGATAGAATAAATAAATATAATAATACAATATAATTATCAAATCAAACTCATTCTAGTAAGTTTTTCTTTCATAATTTCTTTCATTTCCAGACCAGTTAATAGATTAAATATTTAGCCCGCTACTTTAACAATCAATTTTGATTGTTCAAATTAATAGCTATTCATTGTCATTCTAGCATAATTTAAAATTTGACTTATAGACATAATACCAAAATCTGAATTCTGATCGTATGAAAAAGAACCAGATAATAATTATTTGCTGTTGATTCCAAGCGCATCAATAGATTTTTAAGTTAAATAATATGCTTGATCAAATGTTTCCATACAAAGGTGATAAATATAACATGCTGATTAGTATAAGCTTGCTAAAAATTTACGAGCACTACCATCTTTACATTTTAATAATATTTTTTCTGCTCTCTCAAGTCTTTGGTATATACAAAGGGCATCTACATCAGATTTTTTCATGTTACATTGTTTTGACTAATATTTTATTTAGTCATTCGTTAGTGATTCACGAATCTACAATACTATTTGTTATTCATTTGATTACAGCTAACAAAATTGGCATTGACATTTAAAACCATAAGTTTGCATAAATCTATCAGGCTCAATATCAGAGTATCTCAAGAATATTTATTGATTCGCTTTAATATCTTATGAAGCAACAACAAACATAACATCGCCTATAAAGTGCCATTTAGCGTTGGGAATACAACTATGATTGTAAATAGATTATGTTAGCATCAAAGCAGCAGTCAAATCTGAATCTGATGTGTTCGGTTAATTTAACGAATTTAGTTGTGGACCTTATGCAAATATGTTGTATACATATTTTTGATGCATATTATCACCTTTTAAATCTTTATAAGCTTTTTATTCAGCTATTGTGGCAGCTGACAATCGTGTGTTTATAAGTTATTCCATTTAAGGTAAGTTGCCCACCATGAATGCTTTTTCAACAGTTAATATTGTTCCAATTTTAATGTCGGATTTAGAAACTATACTTCTTCCATATATATCTAAGGTTTTAACTTCTATATTGTTATTAAAGTAGTTACCTACGTTTAAAAGTTCTTCTTTTTATTATCTTTCGTACAATTAGTTCATATTGTAGATTCCTTGCTCTTCCTATAATCTTAAAATAATTTACTATGATATTAAGTTTACTTCGTCTCCTTTTAGTAAATTTGTTATTTATTGAGCTTCTTTAAATCTGCTAGTATTATACAAAGCTTTTGCATACTATAATGTTGGAACTTCTGTAACATTGTAAACTTTATTTAATTATGAACACTGCATCCACGTATTATTCTGTAAATTGTATATATTTTAAGAAACTGGTGGATCTTTCAAGCAATCGATTTCATGTTACAATTTCATCATCTTAAGTTTGGTGTGAAAAACTTAGAATATATATTTGATTTAATCCCTAAAAATAACATAATTACTTGTATTTTTTACAATAACACTTTATATTTCTATAGTTCTAAAAAACTATTCTCTATAATTATAATCTATCCTAATCTATGCTCACTTCCAAAGTGGAACGAATAGTTTGATCCACCACCATTTTCCGAGCGTATCCCGTATTCTTTTCCACTGCATCATTTTGGCTGTTGGTTTTCTCTTCTCCTTTTACAGAACGATCATTTCCAGAGTAGTGACCCCTTACAGAATTAGATATAATTGCGTTGTAAATATAT
Source organism: Hexamita inflata (assembly GCA_963988835.1). Taxonomy (NCBI): domain Eukaryota; phylum Fornicata; order Diplomonadida; family Hexamitidae; genus Hexamita; species Hexamita inflata. The sequence continues at coordinate 15,576 of CAXDID010000840.1, read as the reverse complement.
TAAAAGAGAATAAGAACCCAAACGAATCTAAAACGGTGCACACTATATAGATCGTTTTGGATTAGCTTTTGTTCGTCTTCAAATGAAAATTGTTTGCGCTGTATTGAATCGCGCTGTAAACAATTGAGAACCCACTCAGAAGAAACGCTGAGAAAGAATATCTTACGAATCTAAAACGATTACTCTAACCAACACAATTCATTACCCAAGGGCAGTGGTGGTCAAAACCAATAACACATTGATCGCAAAAACTGCAATGCTTCGCCCTTTCTGGTCTAGATTGATTGCAACGCGTACAATACGTTGGAGAAGACTGAACTTGTTGTTCAATTATCACAGTTTACTCATTGGAAATGTTTTAAACAGGGGTCTAGATTTTAGGCACATAACCTGGATGTGATACAATAGTCTGAATCCAAGACGAAAAATACAAGAATATAAAGTACGACGCTATACACGCAACAATAATTTACTCAGTTTTAAACACGTTTGGTAAAGAAAAAATGAATAATGCGAGCATAGCAAGCTGCATTGCTATTTGCATCACAGTCGCATAAGAATGCACAATTCTCTTCTGTTTAACAGTAAAATACACTTTGGGCATTTGGATTGGAATTTGTAACGTGAAATGTTATAATTATTTGAATATTGTTGGATTTGTTTCACTCCACCATTATGACACTTTAGAAAAACTTATAGCAATGCTGTACACACATCTTAGGTACACAGATATATTTCTCTTTGCAAGAGACTTCAATTGTTTTTATTGATATTTCTGGCAAAGTTTTATTTGCGGACTCGTTGTCCGAGCCTATATCTCCATCAGCGAGAGTGGTAGTATCAAACGGACGTTATTATTTGGCTAACGATAAATTTTTATATGAAATCAACGGGACGAAGCTGACTAAGATTTGTGAATTGCCGGAGCCAGAGTTGTTTACTTATGCAAACAATCTTCAATGTGCTGGTACCTTCTTTTACGAGTTCGATTTGCAGCAGAATAAATTTGTCCGCGATAGGAAGCAGCGTTTTGTGCATTAGTTCTTTACTTTTTGCGACTAAACGGTTTCATTTTGTCCCGGAATTGGAATTGAGTCCGTCTGGGCGGCAATGGGCATTGAGGTTACCAGACAGCCAGTTACAGATGCGTCTTAAAATTTCACTGAGTTCTCCTTCTTTTAAAACGGTATTTTGGGTTTGCAGAACGAAGAGTCCGTGTTCTTGCTTGAGATGGTGAACATGACCTGGACGATCACTTAGGATAAGTGCTTCAGAAAGGAAAACATCCATTAGTACCTTGAATTGAACAGAACCGGTCTCGGAATATCAATGAGTAAATTATCCAGTCTCATTCCCGAGTTCGAGGAGGAGAAGATGATTAAGTACAGGGAGTGGGAGCGCGTTGGAAAGAAAAAGATGAACACGGAGTGGAAGGAGCTCAAGTTTTAAGTTAAATCCGACGTAAAGACCCCAAAGTCCCAAAACGCCACTCCCTCGTTCGCAAAATAGGAAAACAAAACGGAACCCGAAAAAGTTGCTGAGAAAATCGTTTTTAACGACGAGAAAATGACCCACGAATTCAACCAAATCAAGAAAATGCTGAACGTCAGCACCTTTTTGATTGTCGGACTCCTCGTTTTTGTTATAGTTAAGAAGTGACCGCTTTTTCTTATTAATATGTATGTCCCTTATGAACAAGTTAATGTAGTAGTTAACTTATTAATTAATTAACTTATGTGTATAAGAGTTAACTCTTTATACGATATAAATAGCGATATGTTCCATCTAATACAGTAAACGACAAAACAAACAAAGTTTCTTATAAAATTATTTATATTATCATCTCAAAAAATAAAGATTGTAGGTAATAAATCATAATTACCTCAAATAAGTTACATCAATATATCTCAACCATTCTAAAACATAAATTTATATATTTGTCATCATCTCCAAACGCCTCCTTAACCAGCTAATGGTTGTTGGAACTCTGATTTCTTCATCTTTTTATTCCTATAAATGTGATAAACAGCACATCCAATCAGCACGAGAACGATCAAAACCATTATTACTATCATAACGATACCCCAAGTAGGAAATGAAGACTTTTCGCAACAAAACACCTAAATTCCATCCAGTTTTTACTTATTGCAGTCATAATAAGTATATAACTACTTACAAGATTCTTCGCATTTCTTCAGAGTTGGTGCAGCAAGACAAACTGGCATATGAGAAGTGAAAAATATACATAAATATATTATGCTATACTATAAATAATAATCATATTCATATTTAATAGTTTTTGTAGATATAATTATTGTAGATATAAAAATATATTATTCACGTGTGTTTAAATTAAGTAATGTTCTGTAATAGATAATATTATCACAGTGAGATTAGTTTTGTTTCAGTATTTTAGTATCTTTCAAATTTAAATCTGCCGATTGTCATGATTTATGAAATAGTTCGAGTATTACTATTGTAAATGATACCGATAACTTTATACTTTTAGTTTATAAATTGTAAGACTATTTAAACATAATAAATTTATGTGTTTAATATACTATTAATCTATAGTTTCATTCTTCTGGCAAATCAGTAAATTAGATTTCATAATCTTAATACTGTGATTTATTGAATTGTTCCAACGACACTCTTCTGTACTCATCTTCATCATCAAATACTTAATCTGGAAATTCATATATGAATGCACTTACCATTGATTTAAATTCGCCATCAGCATTCAACAGTTCTTTTGGAATGGAACGATGAATATTTGATTTCGTTGAAATTAATTGTTTTCTATCAAGTGGAGTATTTAATAGTTTAGATGCACTGTTTAACTTTCGCTGTATATGAAATATACTCAAACTATTCTTGTCACTAAATGAAGCGATTTTAGAGATAAATTCCATTTGAAGTGGAGGAAATATTGTGAGATTTTAGATTAAAATCAAGTTGTTATGCCATTAGTTAAGTTGTGAATAATAGACAATTTAACTATAAATAAAATTAAATAAAACTAAACATTGTTTCTCATAATTTGTTTAAATTTTATTTAATCAATCATTCAGCACATAATAACATTATTAAATTAGATACTTCAATTCACTTCTTTTCTCTGAGGAGTGGGAAGGCAATACATTCTCTAATGCTCTGCTCTCCGCACAATAACATCATGAATCTGTCGATACCGACACCGAGACCGCTTTGTTGGACCATACCATGTTCCATAGCTCTGAGGAAGACTTCGTCAACATCTTAAGCTTCGTCGTCGCCCTGAGCCTTATCCTTTTGTTGGGATTCAAAGTTTTCTCTTTGAATAACAGAATCATTAAGTTCAGTGTAGGCATTGCAAAGTTCGAACATAGCGCAGAAGATTTCGAAACGTTCAGTGATTTCTGGATCGTCTCTGTGTGGCTTGGCGAGTGGGGACATGATCTTTGGATGGTGGAGCAAGAACATTGGGTTGTGGGTGAGCTTTTCAAGGAAGATACCGACTAAGTAATCAATTAATCTTGAAGTGGTGAATGGAGCAGTTGGCAAGTCTTCTTTCTTGATGATCTTCTTGACATGAAGGCGCTTGAAGACTAAGTCTTGCAAGTATTGGTTCATTTCATCAGAAGAATATGGTCTTGGGAACAAGACTTCTTCACCTAACTTTTCGCTAAGTATTTCTTGGAGAGATGACATGATGTCTAACTTCTTGAATGGTGGTCTGAAGTCAATATTGTAGTCGTTACCGTTCCAGTCCTTGTATTTGATTAAATAGAGGTCTGGGTTATCAGCGGAATCGATTTAACCGTTGAAAGTGACGTTGCAGTACTTAACGCAAGAGCTCATAAGGTCTTCAACGAAAGCGATTTGGTCATACAAGTCCCAGTAGGCGCAGTAAGCTTCAAGCATGGTGAATTCTGGCAAGTGAGTGTTGTCGATGGATTCATTTCTGAAGTTTCTGTTCATTTCGAAAACTCTGTTCAAACCACCGATAACTAATTGCTTCAAGTATAATTCTGGAGCAATTCTAAGGAAAACGTTTTGTTACAAATCGTTGTAATAGGTGATGAATGGCTTGGCATTCGCACCTCCTTTAATTTGGTGTAAGATTGGAGTTTCAACTTCGAGGAAGTCATACTTGTTGATGAAGAAATCCTTGATGAATTGAACAAGTTTGATTCTCTTGAGAAGAGTTTGGCTCTTCTTGTTGAAGAAAAGGTCGACAGAACGGTTCATGTAACGGAATTCGATATCAGTGACAGATTGGTTAGCCTTTGGGAGCATGTGGAAGCATGGAGCGGTGAGGATGAGTTGGGTTGGTTGGATGGACAATTCACCGGTCTTGGTGCGCATTGGGCAACCAGTAACGTTGATGATGTCACCTCTCTTGATGTTGTCGAGGGTCTTGAACCAGTCGAAGGTCTTACCGTTGAGGGCTTCGTAGTTGGAGGCCTTCTTGAGGTTTTCTTCGGTCAAAGTGTTGAGGTTTGGCTTGGCTGGGTTGGAGACGGTCAAAGTTTGGCCGAGTTAAGCGGCGCAGACGTCGGATGAGCAGAAAACCTGGATGGCTTGTGCTCCTTCTTCGATAACGAGGAAAACGAGGGATTGTCCGGATCTTCTGATGGACATGACACGACCTGAGAGGGACTCGACCTTGGTGAGGTCGGCTTCACCGTTCTCGAGCTTGAGTGGTTCGTACTGGCTCTTGAACTCCTTGACGGAGGTGGTGATGTGAACCTTGTAGGTGTATGGGGACTAGTTCTTGGCCTGAAGTTCGGCTACTTCCTTCTTTCTGGTGTCGAAGTAGAGCTTGGAGGTGGACTCGGCGTCAATGAGTTCGATACCGTTTTCTTTGGCGGCGGCGGTCTTGATTACCTTCTCGGCGTCCTTTTAACGTTGCTTTTAACGTCTCTTCAACTCGTTCTTGGAAACCATCTCACCGGTTACCTCGTCAAGTAATAATTTGTTCTCTGCTGCTGCTGGTTCAGACATTGCTTGTGGTTGGAGTGAAAAGAATGAAAATACGCTAAAGTGTTCTTGAGGTGAAAATAAGCAATAACTTTATAAAATGATTGAAAATGAGATGAGAGTTGATTGATTGCGATGTTTGGTAGATTCAGTTGATTAATGTTACTAATTGCTTATATAATGTTATAGTTTAAAGTTTAATTGCAAAACTGGATGTGATTTAATTTATATTGTCATTATATATACAGAAAGAAGTACTCGCATATATAGAGCTACCAATGTATACCAAGGTATATTATGCTTTATGTGCAGAAGAAATATACAAAGATAAATTAGACGAAATCCTTCTTTCACTCACACCTGCCATACAGGAGGAGACTCAAATGGAATTAAGAATACCCAACAAAACAACAGTAACAAAAATCCTCGCCCAACAACAAAACGTACAAATTTCCTTCTAAAGAAAAGCGACCCCAGAAAATCGCAAACAAGATAGTTAATTTATGACACTATTCCCAGGTTTAAAACCTTGAACAAATAAGAAACACAATAACACGCAACTCCCCTACTCAACCAAATGCTGTTATTAACAAAAATATCTCCAAAACAAACTCTATTAGCCCGAAAAAGCTAACGGAGATTCTGTGAGGAGGTTTGACGCCACGTGATAACACGCGAGATATTTGGTTAGAGAGGAATGCTGTTGTTTTCTTATTGATCATCGTTTAGAAAGGAAAGGAAATGTGATCATCAGAGAAAAATGGTGACCACTATAGACGTAATTTACGGAGTGATGTCTTTCTATTTTGCTATTGTTTTCTTATTGATATAATATTAAAATTCTTAAAATATTAAAACATTTTCCACTCCGAATGACATTATTTTTGAAAGACGTTTCGATCGGTTCTCTAATTTAATTCTAGGATCCGAAAATAAGCAAATTGACGTTGAATTATTGTTCAGACATTGTTTTAGCTTCCGCTCCACACATAACCGAATTGACAATAAACAATTCGGATTTGAGTTCCGTTTAGAAAATAAACGAGAACAAACAACTTAAAGTCCTGGACGTTTCAAACAACAATTTAACGGAACTAACTTTGTAAATCAACTTAAACGAATTGTACGCCCAACGAAACAAAATATTTAAAATTCAACTTGAATAAACCCTCCAAATAATCGACCTGAAGAAAAACAGGATATAGGACACACGGGCGTTCAAAAATATAACGCGCTTGAAAGAACTGCATTTGCAATGCAACGAAATAATCACCGTTGCACCATTATAAAGCTTAAAACTCACCAAACTATACTTATCCGGAAACCTAATCGTACACGCTCCAGAATTCCTCAAACAAATCAAATATCTGCACATAGACCAAAACTACATCACACAGATAATCCAGAACACAAAAACAGTTTACTACGGAACACAACACACACCCTCAACTTCACAAATTGTAACTAGCAAAAGACTGGACACTGTATTCCAAACAGAAACATAAAAACGAAATATACTCCATGATAATGAACAAATTAAAAGAAAATATATTAGTTTTCAACACTTGAACAAATTAATGGTTGAAAAAACAGAACAAAGACTAATAGTTTTAATAAACAATGCAATTATCGCTTTTTAATAGGTTAATGATAGCCAGTGAATTCATTTAATGTTAAAGTTAGATATTGATCATACTGGCACACCTTACCTGAAACTACTTTAGATTATTTTTTACATTTTTATTTTAGTTTTTTATCTTTTTCTTGGTTTAGCTTAACCTGCATTCTTGTAATTATAACACACATAAATAATTGATTATTAATAACAGATTCTTTTTTGATATGTTTTGTATACATTTAAATATAATTGAAGAATTTTTGAACACAAAAGAAGTATAAAAATAAATAAAATAGGTGTTTAACTGTTTATTCCACTTCAATCGAATGTTTAATATCATTTTATCACAACAATTAAATTGCTTCACATCGAAAGTTAGTGTGTTACTATCAGCATAAACTAGAACAGCAACTTTTACAGCCCAAGTATTGAGAGATGGATCGTAAGAAAATCTAATTTGTCAATAGTTAGACAGTTCAGTTTACAACGCTAAAATTATACTTGGTGCTCACACATATACAAAAAATGCGTTGACTTTTTCAGCTTCGTCTGATTTATAAATTATTTTTACTTGTTCTTAGGCTGGTCCAACTGGTTGTAATGCTGCTTTTTCGGCAACAAGCGCGTCATTTCAGTTATTATTTCCTAGCTCTAACACCTTGGTTGAAGATTCTGTCCCAGATCTGAAAATAGATTCCTACAACAGATTCAACTGCATTACGAAGCAATATATTTCAGCAGATGACACCTAATGGACAATTTAGGTAATTGGAACAGATTCTGGTTGCAAAATACCAATCGACTAAACAAAGCAGGCTAAAATAACTTTAACAGGCTATCCAGACTTTGAATTCACTAAATTAATTAATTTAGCTGGAATTACTTCCATCACAGGAATATTTTAAAGAGTAATTTTTAATTGTTTAACTGATTTCACTGGAACAATGTAGAGAACATGTAAGCGTGCAGTTTAGTATTTTATAAACGAACTTAACTGTTTTGCAGAACTTACGATAGATATGCCTGGAAGCATTCCAGATAATACAAGCATCTCTTATTCTAGAGAATCGTCTTATTCGCTGAATGTAGTATTGTTAACTATTTCGTCCTCGTTTGTTCAATAATTCGATTGTTTCTCTTCGTAGAAAGTTACATTAGCCAATGATATTCTAAAATTAGGGCTGCCGTTTAACTCTTCTCGTGTGAATTGCTTAAAACCATTGACAGAATTTATAGGAGATTTCGACAGAACAGAATACATTATTTAAATACAATCTGATCTAAATTTTTAATAAAGCACGATTGTCGTTTTCAATTTCACCAATGTTGTTCCAGATTTTTCTTCTAACAATCCATATCTCCCTTGTCCGTCTGAGTCTAGTGGAATGTAAGGTTGCATCCACAAAATTAACTAGGTAAGAGCCATGTCAGCATAATACGGTTTCATCGCAAGAACGTTTTATAAAGGTGATACCATTGTGCGAACGGTTACAAATGGTTTGACGACAGCATTTGGTAGAGTTGTGAGCGCGAATGCTAATATTTCAAGGACGGAAATTTGTTTTTCTACAACTGATTATTTCAAAGTTAAAACAACGTTATAGTGTAGATTTCAAATTATGACAGGTACTCCATATTATTCTGAGGTTGGCCATGCCTTCGTTTTAGATGTTTACGGATAAATACAATATCCAGATCCAGAGCGTATATATTGCATGAAATATACGTTGAATGACAGTCAATCTGCAGCTTATGATCATTTGCTAGGTAAAACAGATTTAACTGGAATTATAAGTTTCTACGGTTCGACAACCGCAATAACATCAATCAGCATTGCAGATGAAGGAACTCACACTGACTATTTAATAGTTGCAGCAGTTGTTGCCGTTATTATTTGTTTTGTTTGGTTCGTAGTGACTTTGTACATAGAACTGAGACCAGAACGTACGATACGATAAAATTATCTCAAATAACAATTGAAAGAGAAAGATGAGAAGAAGGACTCTTTGAAGAATATACCTAAAATGCAACGTCAAGGAACAGTGGACAATAATGAAGACGAAAAGGAAGAAGACTCACAAGAATTCAAAGTAGTAAAAGTATGATATAAAATTTAAATATATATTCACGAATATCACTATTATTAACCGCCTAATTGTTAAAATAAATCGCTGATTTTAGAGCTGAAAGACACAAGTTTATAGTGTTATTCATTAATTTATTAATTGCTAGTTTGAATGAACTTGTTTTGTGTTTATTTCTATTAACCATACATTTTTATTAATAATTACCTTTTCTCATTATTTTCATATATTATTTACAGCTTTTAAGAGAAAATAATTTCTTCTTTAGTTGGGGTTTCTTAATATCCTTCAATTGAGAAGTCTTTTTTATTCGTGTGTTGCGCTAAGGGTGAAACATCAGCTATTTTGTTTGCAATTATGTTTACGTACTCCAAACATGTAATGTGTTCGAGTGCGCGAATGCTTATTATTTTATTCCCTTGAATGTGTAGCACTTGAAGTTTTTTCAGGTGTTTGAGCGCTGATATATCAATAATAGCGTTTTCAGCAAGTGACATTTTCTAGATATTTGTTAGATATCTAAGTGGTGAAATATCGGTTAGTAAGCACCCTCCAATGTATAATGCAGTCAATTGTACTAGTTTTCTGAGCGGGTGTACATTATTTACGTAATTCTGCATTAAACTCAGCTTTTATAGATTATTTAAATATTGCAGTTCGTGTGCGTCCTATATATTATTAGCGCACAGGCTCAGTACTTTTAGCTGCTTCATTTGCTTAATTCCGCTTATATTGCTCAGGCCCGAGTCCATTATGTCCAGATTTACTATATTGTTCGGAGTGGTTTCAAAAGTAACGTTCGGGCAGCCGTAGAGAACAAGTTCTTCCACTTCAAGAAGCTCCACGAATTTCAAATCTGAAATATTGGAGCGCGAAATTCGCAGCTTTTTGTTCTCCACATTTTCTGCGAATTTCGATGCGAGTTATTACATTTGGAGTGGGAGTGGATAAACAGATTCGAGTTCGTAACCTACATATATTAAATATTGCAGCGCATTGTTTTTGAGTTATTTTCCCTTCACAAACAAATAAAAGCACTCATTTGATGCTAATTAAAATCATAAAATTCAAAAAAATGCTCATTTAACTTTTCTAACTGTTTAAATAATGTAGAGGAAAAGTAAATATAATTTTACTCTTTCTTTTTATAACGACATAAGCTAAATAATAACATGACTCACTCAACAGCAACAATCCAACAAAACATCTAAACGCATTATATAAATATATACTAGTTATTTTACCATAGCCAAGTAAAAATAATATATATTTTAATAATTCTTGTGGTTAGTGAATTTCCAGTTATGTAACAGCTTTAATGTATTTACTATGTGTGATTTAACATCTTTTTTTAATATCAAGTAACTATTTTACTTTATTTTATGGAATGAAATGTAAACATATATACATAATATTAATAATATTACGTATGTGTGTAGTGGTTAAATATACTAATAAAGTTATTATAATCACTCCGTATAATATCGCTTATAACAATACGCTATAATTGTTTTCAAGAACATAAAAATAATGTTGGAATAAAGGAGGCAAGATAGTGGAGAATACAATATCACTAACAGGCTTACTTTTAATAACTTATTAAAATATAATACTCCTTTTATCTTAACTAGAAAATCACTTGAAATATTAGTAGACTGATATATTCTTCCAAAGATGTGAACTATACTAAGACATCATATCATTATAGTTCATTATCTTATGTCTAGTTATAATGATAAGTACCAGTCCTTAAGTCAGCTTGAAAAAATAATATTTAAAAATCAACAAAATATTGCGAATAATCAAATTTAACGATGATATGAACTTGATAGATGATTTTATAAAAATCTAAGATAGACTTTGCAAAATATAATTAAATGTAGCAAATATAATTTCACAGATCTTTACATGAATATACTCTATCATAATCGTTATCTACACAATACACTTAAATTGGTTCTTTGCATCCATCAGGATACATTTCTTCAAAACATTTTCTAATATATATTTCTCGACAACATAATGAGTAAGCTGCTCCATATGAGACTGAGCAATAATATTTGAATCCAACTCCGCAACTATTAGAACTTACGCATTAATTACCTTACATTATTGTGTTTGGTGCTGTACATTTACATTAATTGTCAATAATAGCCGTATTTGGTATTGTACACACACAGTTTGCTCCGGATAGTGTTGTATATGGAATTATATTACATGTACAACTAGTGCCAATTAATGTAGTGTAAGGAATTATGCATACACATTGTCCTCCTGATAATAATGTGTTTGGTAAAATGCATGTGCATTAATTACTTATTATTGACGTGTATGGAATTGTACACACACAAGTATTTCCAGATAAAACTGTATTCGGAATTACATTACAAACACACATATTTGACTATAATGTAGTGTATGGAATCGTGCAGACGCATTATCCTCCAGACAACACTGTGTTAGGTATAATACAAATACATTACCTCATATTCGTTGATAGAACTGTATTTTGAACATCACAAACGCATTTTCCAGTAGAACTGTCAAAGTGAGAGTATGAAATTAATGAACATAAGTAAGTTCCTATATTGTTTATGATACTTCGAGCATTAACTAGTTATTGATTGTTAACGGTTTAATTTTAAAGCAAAAATTATATTTCATTTTGAAACTAGGTTATTAAGTGATTAAAAGTTAAATTATGAGCGCTAAAATTCCCAATTATTCTTTACTCTATAATTGAAGAATTAGTACTCAAGGTAGTCACAAAATTCGAATTTAGGGTCGAAACGGAATTAATAATTGCACTCATTATCATAGCTTAATTCTGAGTAAGATTGGAGAAAGCTTGTGCACGAAGTGCTTCGAGGTCTGCATGTGAGGAGGCGACAAGAGAGTTGATGTTCGCCTACAGTATAGATGAGTTGCTTATTATACGCTGCTCCAATACGCTAGAATTCGAAACGATGTTGGCCATTAAACCGGCTTAAACCATATTAGTTTCTCCTTGCAACTGAGACCTCAGAGCTGTGATATTGGAGATCAATCTCGAGTCGATCGCCTCTCTTGTAGATTCTACATATTTTTTCATGTCTGTGAAGTTTTCTATGACGCGCAGCTCTGTTTGCAAAACTTGCGCTTCAACATATGATTTTAAAGTGGAAATGTTGTTAATTAAATTCGTGGTTAGCTATCCACTTGTAATGGTCAGATTTGAATACGCTTGTGATCTGAGTGCCTCGATGTCGTTGTGGGAACTGACCACGAGCGCATCTATATTATTTTGCACGTTTGTCGAGTTTCCGATGATTCTTAGCTCCAATGTGCTTGAGTTTGCAACGATATTAGAAATCAGATTATTTTGGACAATTGTAGTTTCACCCTGAAGCTAAGCCTTCAATGCAGAAATGTTGCTAATAATTCCTAAATCCAGTGCGTCGCGAGTTGTATTCACGTACTACTCCATTTTCGTCTAATTAGCCACGACTGCCTGATCGCTGAGCAAGACACGGGCCAGAAGCGACGAGTTTAGGTTGCTGTTATTCAAAATAATTTGTGTTTCCAACTTCAAAGTGGTGCTGGTAATGTTGTTAAATAAAAACTGGTCTAACGAGTTGAAACTGGAGTTAGTAAACAATTCTTATTTTAAGATTGACATGTTGGTTTTGCTTTCAAGAGTGGTGATATTTGTCACAATTTGTTGTTATAAAGTATCGTTTAATAAGTTAAGTTCCGTTTAAGTCCATTTTTCGAGGGTTTCTATTTCCATGGTTACGTTTTGGTTCAACCAGCTAATCTTTTAGTTCAAATCTGTGGTTGACACCTTTTCTTAAATGTCTAAAAGTGTGAGTTGAGAGATGGTATTCACGCAAAACGTTCCATTCAGTTCATATCCGTCACTACACACGCACTTCGAATTATCGAATACAAACGGAAATGCACAGTAGATGACGCCTTCAACAGTTATCCCATTTTACAACTCACTCAAACACAAGCCGTACACCACGAACTAGCTAGAACACACTGAACAGTTTTAGGTAATAGGTTCCGAGCTTGTGAGTTAAAACTCTTCCGTTCCGCTTTAGTTGAACTAAGAGCAAACTTAAACTATATTCACAAAAATGTGAAGGTTTAGACCTAATTCGCTAACAATGTAACCATTGTACTAACTTTCCTACAGAGATGTTCCAATTATCGAGATATTTAGAAGCATTATTTCAATTTCCTTAGTTATTGTATTTACAAGTCCAGATCCATGGGATGTGTTAAATCTAAATTGAACATTAGTATCTTAAATATATATTTATTTCACTATTTCAAGTGTTATACATGATACTATTTATCCTTATGCGAGTAAAATAAGCTAAGACTAATCTATTTAAATATCACATTATATACAAATCAAAGCGCATTTAACTAAATACTTATCAAGTGTTACGTTTAACGTTGACTGAGTAATGATTATATTATTTTACGAATAACCGAAAGTAGAAAATGAATATAATTAGCTGCTCATAACATTAAATTATGAATTTTTGAGAGTTTTTGTGTAGATATATAATTATTAAGTATTTGTTTATAATAGGTTAAAACTAACGTTTATATCTATTTAAGTATTAGATAAGTGTTATTGTTTCTAACAAAATTAATATTTCATTCCATCACTTTAAACGATAAAATTACATTTATTATATAATTCATTATTAAATATATGTTAAAATATTATTATAGAAGATACGCACATCATAATAAATACCATCAACAGACAAAAATATTTTAATTATAGTAAAATACCAGATATATATTTATTGAATTTAATTTTTTTAAATAAACCTGGACAGGAAGTAACTGATTATGACACTGTTCTCTAAACTTAGAAACACTCAGCATTTCCGCTGATACGCTACTCCCAAATTCATGTCGGACATCCCAAAAATAGTCAATAATGTTACTAAGTACTAGTATATTCAATTGGAGGTCTTTGAAGATAATTTATGACATTGAAGCAGTATAGTTTTTGTGTAACTAGTTGGAGTTGTGGTTTGTCATAGATGAATTTAATTACGCTGATTAAATTGAGTCTGATGATGATAAGGTTGAGTCATATCCACACCAACAAATACGCTCAGTTTATATAATTTGAATGCAAAACTTAATCAAAAATTACACGCGTGCAATCCACCTGCTAAATTCTGGTAAAAATTAAATGGTAATTCGCAGTATCTAAAACTTGTAATACGCTCTGACTTGTACTGTTTCATATTCGTATGCACTATTTAACTGGGAAACTATAAAATATAATCATTTCATAACAGTAGATCTAATTCGGCGGATATATATACTTTATAATATATCTCACCTTGTATTCGACTGCGGTGCCTACGGTTCGAAGAGAGTTATTCAACAGAGTTAATCAACACAACCTCCAAACTATTTAGTTACCTATAGATACTATTTCAGTGGTCTTTTTATTCTATTTTATACTCTAGTTATCGAATATATAAACGAAACATCTCAATATAACGGTTCGATACAAATCTGTACATATTAGAGTTTCACATTTGGTATGGGTATTTATTTTAATGTATAATGATCCTAATAACGTGAAATATAATCATTTGCGTATTAAAATATTCTTGAATTTTCACAGACTTTGTGATTTTTAATAATTTAGTACCAAAAGTATTCAAACGGTTAATACTATAATATAGCCATTTTACGCATTCAATACACATATGGCACACCTAATGACTCACAAACATTTACAACGCAGCCCAAATCCAAGTGATACCCAACAGCTTAGAATGTAAACGTTTATATTTTCAATTCAGGATTTCGGAAAGCGAATCGAAACTGATGTATTGTTGAAACAAATGATAGTGGATCGTACTTTAATATCAATGTTGAAATAACCGTATGGCTGAAGAAATTGCCGACTACGTAATGTGCGCTGCAGCAATAGCTGTTTTTCACACGCCCTCATATTAACTCATGCATAATATTATTGAAAGCACCAACAAATACGCTCAGTTTATATAATTTGAATGCAAAACTTAATCAAAAATTACACGCGTGCAATCCACCTGCTAAATTCTGGTAAAAATTAAATGGTAATTCGCAGTATCTAAAACTTGTAATACGCTCTGACTTGTACTGTTTCATATTCGTATGCACTATTTAACTGGGAAACTATAAAATATAATCATTTCATAACAGTAGATCTAATTCGGCGGATATATCTACTTTATAATATATCTCACCTTGTATTCGACTGCGGTGCCTACGGTTCGAAGAGAGTTATTCAACAGAGTTAATCAACACAACCTCCAAACTATTTAGTTACCTATAGATACTATTTCAGTGGTCTTTTTATTCTATTTTATACTCTAGTTATCGAATATATAAACGAAACATCTCAATATAACGGTTCGATACAAATCTGTACATATTAGAGTTTCACATTTGGTATGGGTATTTATTTTAATGTATAATGATCCTAATAACGTGAAATATAATCATTTGCGTATTAAAATATTCTTGAATTTTCACAGACTTTGTGATTTTTAATAATTTAGTACCAAAAGTATTCAAACGGTTAATACTATAATATAGCCATTTTACGCATTCAATACACATATGGCACACCTAATGACTCACAAACATTTACAACGCAGCCCAAATCCAAGTGATACCCAACAGCTTAGAATGTAAACGTTTATATTTTCAATTCAGGATTTCGGAAAGCGAATCGAAACTGATGTATTGTTGAAACAAATGATAGTGGATCGTACTTTAATATCAATGTTGAAATAACCGTATGGCTGAAGAAATTGCCGACTACGTAATGTGCGCTGCAGCAATAGCTGTTTTTCACACGCCCTCATATTAACTCATGCATAATATTATTGAAAG